>CM064499.1:30909009-31154009 GCA_032716605.1 Paralithodes platypus
TACGTATCGAAAAATCAGCATTAACAATATAATAAGTATGTATGCATGTATATACTCAGGCACATACCATATAGCTGGGGGTGGCTGACTCGAGACAGAGCCCGAACAGGGATAAACACACACAATAAAACAAAAACAAAAAAACATACACATTCACCCACATCTAGGTCGCCCGTAAGATAATGATGCCTATGGTAATTATCAGTCATTTTTACGACCGGTGGTAATTAGCGGTCCTGACCTTAGAATTTTTGTATTTTACATAGTTTCGTAATTTTCAGAGATAATTTGGTAATTTCCTAGACAGCCACTACAGCTCTCAGGGGTCCATTTCCAAACATTAAGATTACCGGTATATTTTAATAGTTATATAACTGAGTTTCGAAAAATCTGCATGTTTTGTCATGTCTACGCTATATTCAGTTTCTTAAAGCTCACGTTCATAAGTTTAACTTTACAATTTACTTTGTGTTAAGTTTCCACGTTCAAGAAAACATCGAAATGTTTATCAAAATGTATATCTTTGTATGTAATTGCAAAATGCAGTTTCCTTCTTCAATGTAGTTTGGGAGTGATTTAAGTCAATTCCTGAAAGACTGACATATACAGTAAGTTGCCGTTCTAATTACATATAATACAGTATATACCTGGAAATTGTAGTTGTGCCAACAAGTATTGTGAGCGACTCCACGTACCTTTGTGCATGCCGGTGAGTTTGTCCTTGAGCACGGTGAACTCATAGATCTTGCCGAATTCGTCGAACAGCGGGCGAAGGTCCTTTTCTTCCATGTGCCTGGGGATCTGGCCGATGAAGAGCTTGATAGCGTCATGCTCCTTGTGTGGCGGGGAGGCATCGTGGTGGTGGCCGGGGTGACTGAGGGACGCTACCAACTGCTGATGGTGATGCTGCTGCTGCTGTTGTTGCTGCTGTGACTGTTGTTGTGGTGGGAGCTGGTGGCCGGTGCCTGGACTGCCCGCGTGGCTGAGGGGGCCGCCCGCGTGACCGTTGAGGTGGGCGGCCGATACACCGTTCACACCCACCCCGTTGATAGCAGAGAGGTGGTGCGGAGGATAGGAAGTGTCGATGAGAGCGTTGTGGTATGCGGCCATGTTGATCAGCATTGTGCTGTTGAGACACACACTAAGTGGCGGCCAAACAAAATTTTCTGTACTGAGTATGCGAGGTTGTGAGAGTGGCGACTGGGGCGGCGGCAACACGCGGACACTGGCACAATAATTATACACTCGCCAACCAAACACTGCACAACAACAACACCGCTACTGAGGTTACCGTGAAGGAATATATGGCCCGAACTGTGGCCCGGAGGTCTCTTTACACTCACGCCACGTTGACTATACCGGGTAAAAAAGAGGGATATAAAGAGGGATGAGGTCCGGGAGGGAGAGAGTGGTGCCGGGTGTGAGGGAGACGGGCGCTACAGCACCGCCACCAGCGCTTTCAGGAGGACACTGGGGAAGGTCCCACCAAATGTGCTTTCGGGAGCGGGAGGCAGCAAGCAAGCAGGGTGGGGCGGGGCAAGCAGTAGCAGCCGCAGCTTTCACGTCTCCCAGGGCGCCTCGCTACCACCACCGACCTCAACAGACATTAAAACAACCCCTACGAAGTAAAACTTTGAAGGGGGCACAACTCCGACGGTGGTCTGGCTTCGAACTTTTACGAAAATCTTAGGAAAAGTGAAAACAAGGTATCAAATCACAACACAGGCTTAGTGGAGCAGCATAGCCGGACACCGAACACGGAACACTGAACACACGCGGCGACAGAGCGGGAGAGGGAGAAGGAGAGGAGAGAGAGAGTGTTGCGTGTGTGTGTGTGTGAGAGAGAGTGTGATCGCGCGAGGACACTAGCAGGCTGTGTACTGTCTGGAGTCACAGCGTTCACTGAGCCTTCCAGCTCGCCGCTACCCCTCTCTTCTCTCCAGCTCTCTCACACATTGACCCTCCCCTCTCCCTCCCCTCACCCATTTCCCCTCCACGCCCCACACTCCATCCTACCAGTCCTTTCCCCTCACCCCTCTCCTCTCAACCATTCCCCCTCCCGCCCCACACTCCATCCTTCCAGTCTTTTCACCTCACCCCTCTCCCCCTTCCATTCCTCTCACCCGTCTCATCTTTCCAATCCTTTCTCCTCACCCCTCTCCTCTCAACCATTTCCCCTCTGTCCCCTCTCCTTCCAGTCCTTTCCCCTCACTCCTCTCTCGACCAATTCCCCTCTCAACCCCGACCTCTCTCCATCCCTCCAGTCCCGTCTCCTCTCAACCAATTCCCCTCCATCTCTCCCTCCAGTCCTTTCCCCTCACCCCTCTCTTCTCAACCATTTCCCTTACCGCCCCTCAACCCCGACCTCTCTCCATCCCTCCAGTCCTGTCCACTCACCCCTCTCCTCTCAAACGTTTCCCCTCCCTCCCCTCCCCTCCTACCAGTCATTATCCCTTACCCTTATCCCCTCCCTTCCCTCCATCCAGGCATTACCCTTCACCCTTATCCCCTCCCTCCCTCCCCTCCTACCAGTCATTATCCCTCACCCTTACCCCCTCCCCTCCCCTTCCCATCCTACCAGTCATTACCCCTCACCCTTACCCCCTCCCCTCCCTTCCCCTCCTACCAGTCATTACCCCTCACCCTTACCCCTTCCCCTCCCCTTCCCATCCTACCAGCATTATCCCTCACCCTTACCCCCTCCCCTCCCCTTCCCATTCCTACCAGTCATTATCCCTCACCCTTACCCCCTCCCCTCCCCTTCCCATCATACCAGTCATTACCCCTCACCCTTACCCCCTCCCCTCCCTTCCCATCCTACCAGTCATTACCCCTCACCCTTACCCCTTCCCCTCCTACCAGTCATTACCCCTCACCCTTACCCCCTCCTCTCCTACCAGTCATTACCCCTCACCCTTACCCCCCTCCCCTCCCCTCCTACCAGTCATTACCCCTCAGCCTTATCCCCTCCTTCCTCTACTGTCCTACATTTCCTTCTTGGGGCAGGGGGCTAGGAATCCTCCTCCCCTTGTATAATTATCCTACTTGATGAGACAAGGGAACGCGAAAGTGGCCCCGGACCCTGCGAATCCTGCGAATAGGAACTTTAAATGTTGTTTCTGTTCGGGCTCTGTCTCGTGTCGGCCATCCCCAGCAATGGGGTATGTGCCTGAGTATATGCACACATATAAATACATACATACATACTGTACATACCTTTAAACACTTTCCCTTCCTCCCTCCCTCCCTCCCTCCTTACAGTCCTTTCCCACGTAATTCCCTTCTCTCCCGCAAGGTGAACCCAAGCAAACCCCAACCCCCAAATTAAACTACTCACTATTGGCAAAAAACCTAGAAGAGATATTTTTGGATAACAACACAATGGGTTTATGATTACCAATGGCCTAAAATTTCTGAGCAGTGCATTGAAGTAGAGAAGAAAGTAAATTTTTGGGTTATGGCCGTTTTGGAGTGTGGCCGTTTTGGTTATGGCCGTTGTAGAGTGTGGCCGTATTGGTCATGGCCGTTCTGATTTTGACTTTTTTTGGAGTGTGGACGCTCTGAGCCACTTCCATTACCGGTAATGGTAGGAAGTGTACATGAAACGCTAATAAAATTCCTCTGGTTAAAAAAAACAGGCCAGTTTATTCAGTATATAATTCGCTAAGCATTGTTTTGTATGCTAATTATGTGTATCGAGAAGGGAACGCACACGGCCAAAAGCGCACACATACAAACACACACACTTCCTCTCTTACACTATTAATAACCCGAGAAAGCATATTAATCATAAAGCTTTTTTCCTCCCTCTCTGACACACACACACACACTAGAGTATAATACGCATAATCTATTTGCATCTACATGAGAGAGAGAGAGAGAGACTACTGATAACACAAGCGAGTATATTAATCGTACTCATTTGGCATCTACAGAAAAGACACACACACTAAGAGAGAGAGAGAGAGAGAGAGAAGAGAGACAGATACACACTACTGATAACACAAGCGAGTATATTAATCGTACTCATTTGGCATCTACACAGAAAATACACACACACTAAGAGAGAGAGAGAGAGAGAGAGAGAGAGCTGAGAGGAGGAGACATGCGAGAGAGGGCGGAGAGAGATGAGGAGAGTGATAGAGGGAAGAGGAGAGAGAGAGAGAGATAGATAGAGAGAGAAGAGAGACAGAGATACACACTACTGATAACACAAGCGAGTATATTAATCGTACTCATTTGGCATCTACAGAAAATACACACACACTAAGAGAGAGAGAGAGAGAGAGATAGAGAGAGAAGAGAGACAGAGATACACACTACTGATAACACAAGCGAGTATATTAATCGTACTCATTTGGCATCTACACAGAAAATA
The DNA here is from genome assembly GCA_032716605.1 of Paralithodes platypus. Lineage (NCBI taxonomy): Eukaryota > Metazoa > Arthropoda > Malacostraca > Decapoda > Lithodidae > Paralithodes > Paralithodes platypus. The sequence continues at coordinate 30,913,388 of CM064499.1, forward strand.
CACACACACTAAGAGAGAGAGAGAGAGAGAGAGAGAGAGAGAGAGAGAGAGAGAGAGAGAGAGAGAGAGAGAGAGAGAGAGACTACTGATAACACAAGCGAGTATATTAATCGTACTCATTTGGCATCTACACGGAAAATACACACACACACTAAGAGAGAGAGAGAGAGAGAGAGACACTACTGATAACACAAGCGAGTATATTAATCGTACTCATTTGGCATCTACACAGAAAATACACACACACTAAGAGAGAGAGAGAGAGAGAGAGAGAGAGAGAGAGAGAGAGAGAGAGAGAGAGAGAGAGAGAGAGAGAGAGAGAGAGAGAGAGAGAAGAGAGACAGAGATACACACTACTGATAACACAAGCGAGTATATTAATCGTACTCATTTGGCATCTACACAGAAAATACACACACACTAAGAGAGAGAGAGAGAGGTAGAGAGAGAAGAGAGACAGAGATACACACTACTGATAACACAAGAGAGTATATTAATCATAGTCTAGTTGCATCTACACAGAAAATATAAATTATTCAAGCCCCATAAATAATTCGCAGGCCTGACTATAATTTTGCCCGGTATCGAGTTTCAGATTTTTTTTTTTTTTTTTTTTTTTTTTTTTTTTTTTTTATATAATTTTAATTAAGCAGGATAACTGAGTGGGGTCCGAACACATAACATAAGGTACCGGGTATATGTATTATTAAACTGTATTGTTGTATTAAGGGGAGGTTTCTAGTTTGTTTCCTACTCCTCCAGCAATCTTAAAATGCCACCCCCTTGACCCCCTTTCAAGATAAATTTGTACATTTTTCGGTAGAAAAATGTCCCGGCCGAAGGCCGATTACTCTTACATTACAGGCTCGCTATCGCTCGCCAGGATAAAATTGACACCTAAATGGCACGAAAGGTCTTAAAATTGACAGAATGGGGCGGAAATTCTTAAAAATCACCAAACTAATGGGGAAAACGTCTTAAAATCTCAAAAACAATGGGGCTAGACATGAGGGAGAAAGGGGTCAAGAAAAAAGTCCCTCAAGTGGAAATCTCCCCTTAAAGTTACCGCTAGGAGGTCATTTCTCTACAGAGTACTGAACAATGTATTTATATTCATTATCTCTTTATCTGCATTACGGTACAGTCGTGGGCATTAATACTTGAACACCTCGTTAAAAAATATAAAAATAGAATAAATAAATAATTATAATCCATTTATTATAGATAATGAAGGAACACCCTGTTCTTAAAATTAATCCTCCATTACAAACCCCAACGCACTTGAATAAATTAATGAAAGCATATGATCCTCCCGGGATTCGAACGCGGGACACCACACCCAAAACATACGCATCTAGATCATTACACCACCAACACAGTTAAAGGCTAAGTACACGATCACGATTAATATCCATTTTCGAATTCTGGATATCAATCTAATCATGTACCGTACTTAGACCCAACTGCATTATGGACAGCCTAATGTTTTAGTGTGAGGAAAGAACAATGAATGGGGCCAAGATCACTAGGACCGGCCTCGCTAGACATTAGTTCCTGAACCAATTGAAATTAATACCCCGTTCTTAACATTAATCCTCCATTACAAACGCCAATGCACTTGAATAAATTAATGAAAGCATATGATCCTTCAGGGATTCGAACTCGGGACAGAACCAAACATCTTGATCACTAACCTCTATAGCTCATAAACGACTAGATTAATCGAGCTAATATTTTTACCCTTTGGGAAAAGTCAGCCAGGGAGTAAGTGTGGACATCTACAGCTCATTTTGCTGTAGCCCTTTTTGAGTTACAGAGGATAGGCGTCAAGATTTCTGGCCTACCTATAATGAATGGACTGTAGTCAATCCGATTAATTTGATTTGTGTGGCTCAAGCTGTATATTAGTACAGTCGGCCAAATAAATTATGTCTCGGCACCAAGTATATTTTGATCAATAGCTGGTATCAGCAACTCGCCCTGTTCAACATCTGACAAACATTAATACAGCACAAAACGAGCCAAACGTAATGGCAGCTGAGACATGACTTATTAGCGCTACCGTACAGTTCATAAGGACAGCATAATACTACTGCCTCCGAATATTGCCCAAAAATTTCTGTCCACGACTTTACTTCATGTATTATTAGCCCTCGTGTATAGCGCAGGTTAGAATCACCTAAGTTAGTTGGTTAAAATAGGACTTCAGAGGCTATCAACCCGTCAGGATTATTCAGCCAACTCACTAAGTCAAGAAAAGCGTCAGGACTGGAGCCCCTTTTCCAAGAACAAGAACAAGAAGAGAGAGAGAGAGCGTTGAGAATGTTTGAATATGAAGGTGTTGAGGGGGTGGGGGACAGCCAAGACAGCTCAACCAAAAGCCCCCCTCCACCCTCCAGTCACCCCCACACCATCCATCCATCAACTCGGACATCACTGGGGCTTCACCCCACGTTATGGAGTTAAGGAGAGGGATGTTGGTTTATTTTTCTGGACACCCTTCTCCCTCATGTTTAGCCCTATTAGTATTGAGATTTTAAGATATTCGCCTAATTAATTCGGCTATTTTAAGAACTTTCGCACTTTCGCAACATTTGTTAGCCAATTTCAAGACCTTACTTGCCCTTCAAGTGTTTTTCCTGGGGAGTGATGGCGATCCTGCAAATTAGGAGGAACCAGCCATTGGCCTGTGCACTTAGGCCTATCTACGAAAAATGGACAAATTTATCTCGAAGGAGCGTCATGTTTTCTTTTCTTTAAGCTTGATGGAGGAAACTAGAAAACAATTTTATAAATAGATACACAAGTAAATGAAATGTTTTCCTCAAGTGAAGCTAGAGAGTTATACAGTTCACTTTCTGACACACACGCTCATGCTCGCTCATGCTCGCTCATGCTCTCTCTCTCTCTCTCTCTCTCAACAAAATCTTTCCTCTTTTTTTTCCCCAGCACTAGTTTTGCCTTACTTCATCGATCCCTCCTGACCTCTTTCTCACCATCTCTGCCTCTCCCACTTCCTTCTTTATCTTCCTCTTATTTCCTTCCTATCTCACTCATTCTTATTCTATCATCTAGAAAATGTAAACAACTTTAAAGTATCCATTTAGTTCGCCAGTTGGAGACGAACAAAATATGTGTGTATAAATAAGAGCGATGTTCCTGTAATTGCAGTGTAGTGACGCAATCCCAGTGTTAGTGAATTCTGATAATGGTGATGATGAGTAGTAGTAGTATTTGTAGTATTAGTAGTTGTAGTAGTAGTATTATTAGTAGTAGTAGTAGTAGTAAAAGTAATACGGTAGCATATCATCTCTTCACGAGGGTGCTTAGAGCAGAATAACCATGGACTGAGGATGTACTGCCACGGAATATAAACTTTGGATGCAGTGTTAGGCTACTGAGATCAATCAAACGTCTGTCTGTTATCTCAGCCCCAATATATACCGGTATATATATATATGTGTATATATTTCTATTTCGATGTCAAAAGTAAAATAATAACAGGGCGGTAGTGTCACTTACGGCCTTCCAATTAAGAAGGAATCACAAGAGAGCGTTTATCGTTTTTTTTTTTTTTTTTTTTTTCAGTTGTATAAAACATATAATACCCGGTATTATTTAATGGGAAACCGGAAGACATACGAAAGGAGGGAAAGTGGCATGAAGATAGTAAACTATAGGCCTACACAGACATGAAAGGGCAGATACAGTATATGGATACAGTATGAAACATATATTTGGTTTAGAAAATAAGAAAATGTGATTGAAGCGTACAGGCAAAGCGAGAGAAAGCAAGGAAATGCCAGAGAATAGGAAAATACTAAGACGAAGAATAATTGAAAACATAAATAAAGTATAAAGGGACACAAACAGAAGTGGAAAGACTGGTAGAAGGAACGGAACGGAAGGGGTTTGGTTGTTTCACCCATAAGTCCCTCCGCCCACATTCATTAGGGTATCTTAGGGTAAGTTAGGCAAAGTTTAGATTAGGTTAAGTAAAGGTTAGAATACGATTAGGTGGGATGAAACTTATTGTAAGTTAGGTATGGTTAAGATGGGGATTAGGTTAGGGTAGGATTGGCATGGAATAGGTAAGGTAAGGTAAGGTTATGTAAGGTAAGGTTAGGTGATGAGGTTAAGTGAGATTAAGGTTAGGGTGGGTTTGACATAGTAAAGGTGAGGCACAGGTATGGTTAGGTTAGTTTCGGTAAGGTTAGATAGAGGTATGGCATGGCTACGTGAGATTTAAGTTTGGTTATCCTACTTTGTGTAATGTCAAGTTAAAGTTGGCTCATAGTTACGTAAAGTTAAGACAAGGCATGGTTGGTTAAGTTAGGGTAGGGTACATCATATTTAGAGGTGAAGTTAATTAAGGTTAGGAGACGTTAGGTGTAAGGGAACGGACTCTGAATGTGGAAGATATAATGCAGGTAAGTGAAATGTGTAGTAAACGAAGTGACTAATCCAAAATGTAGGGGTGATCAGGTCAGGAACCCGCAAAATAGATTACAAGAGGAGAATGGTAAAGGAAAGGGTTACAGGGAAAGGTTTATACAGAAAGGGTTACAGGGAAAGGTTTATACAGAAAGGGTTACAGGGAAAGGTTTATACAGAAAGGGTTACAGGGAAAGGGTTATAAAGACAGGTTTACAGGGAAAGGTTTATAAAGACGGAAAGGTTTATAAAGAAAGGGTTACAGGGAAAGGGTTATAAAGAAAGGGTTACAGGGAAAGGTTTATAAAGACAGGGTTACAGGGAAAGGGTTATAAAGACAGGGTTACAGGGAAAGGTTTATAAAGAAAGGGTTACAGGGAAAGGTTTATAAAGAAAGGGTTACAGGGAAAGGTTTATAAAGACAGGGTTACAGGGAAAGGGTTATAAAGAAAGGGTTACAGGGAAAGGGTTACAGGGAAAGGTTTATAAAGACAGGGTTACAGGGAAAGGTTTATAAAGACAGGGTTACAGGGAAAGGGTTATAAAGAAATGGTTACAGGGAAAGGGTTACAGGGAAAGGGTTATAAAGAAATGGTTACAGGGAAAGGGTTACAGGTAAAGGATTATAAAGATAGGATATAAAGAAAGGGTTACAGGAAAATGGTTACAGTTACAAGGAAAGGGTTACGACCAATGGAGATTTAATTGGTACGGATTAAGGTAAAGAAAATGGGTTGAGGGAAAAATGGAGAGAGAGGATTACAAACAGATGCTTACGGAGAAAGAAGAATGACAGAGAAAGGGTTAAGAAAAAAGGGGTTAAGGACAGAGAATTAAGCCTATGGAGAAATAATAACGAGTACGAAAGTAAAAAGACCACCAGGAAAAGGTCAGGATAAAGAGGAATGGCGGAGAAAGACCGGGGGAATGGTACATGTGGAAGAGGAAGGACCGTAGATGATCAACAGGAGAAGCGAAGAGGAAATAAGAATAGAGAGGACGAGAAAAGGAAGGAGAATGGTGGACATGGAAAAAGGAAGGAGACATAATAGGACAAATAAAGGAAGAGAGCCTATAATTATGAAAGTAGAAGCAAAACAAAAATACAGGAGAGGATATATATATAAAAGAAAAGTGGAAAAGGTAAAGGGAAGAGATAAAATACATAAGATTATACATCGAAGGAAATGAAATACTAGTATAAAGGGGTATATATGAAAACAGAATAATAGGAAGCAAATTGGAAGATAGATTAATGAAGAAAGAAAAGGGATTAATGTGGAAACTGAAAAAGGAGAAGATAATGGGAAGGATATAGAAGAAGGAAAAGAAGGGATGATAATAAATGTGTGTGTGTGTGTGTATATATATATATATATATATATATATATATATATATATATATATATATATATATATATATTAGAGAGAGAGAGAGAGAGATAATACTGAAAAAAATCAAACCAGGGAGAACGGCAAGAATAAAAAGAAGTAAACTGAGTAAGGAAGGAGAGAAGAGATAGAAACAATACGTGAAAGAAAACGGGTAACGCGAGATGGGAAATAAAAATGGAAGAAAGAGAATGCATATGCATAGGAAATACCGATACTATCTATGAGAGATAGATTAACACAGATTGAGAGAACGAAGTGAGAATTGGGAAAACTGTGGAACACACACACACACACACACACACACACACACACACACACACACACACACACACACACACACACACACACACACACACACACACACACACACACACACACACACACACACACACACACACACACACACACACACACACACCTCCTCGTGGCGTAACTGATAGCGCGTCCGGCTCACAACCAGAAGGTCCCATAGTAAGATGGGTATCGTACTGGTCAACCTAAGCCTTCGGGTGAGCCTGGTACCGTAGTGAGAATGGTATTGTACAGATTAACCCTAAGCCTTCGTTTCCAGATGTCGCCAATTGGCTAAAATACAGACTACACACACATCCACAGCCATTCCAACGATACATAAACACTTAACATGTATTTCACGCAATACATTCCCAGTTAAGGAGGCGCGATAATAATGAGCTTAGCTCGCATTGCGTGGATTCCCCTTGACGAACAAGCAAGTGAATAACACGTATGACCTTGCACGTGATAGGGTGAGGATGGACTGCCAAGGATTGCGAATATAAACACCACTGGAGGACGAACACTCTGTTGACATTTCGCAGATAGCTTCTTCAGGTCACTACGGTAACGTTTGTGACCTGAAGAAGCTATCTACAAAACGTTGCCAATAAAGTGTTCCTCCTCAAATGGTGTTTGTATTTATTATGTCAACTTTTTCGAGTTTATGGATTGTGAACTTAAGGATATCGGCCATGGGATATTGGAAGATAGAAGTGTATAGAAAACATTATATTTTAATATATAGTACTAGTACTAGACTGTACTTCAATATTTCGAACATTGCTGTCATTATCAAAAGCTAAAACAAATGTTGAATACTTATTGTCATAGCAAGATGTTTGCGTTAGGTAATTCTAAAATTCTAAGGGTTCAAAACCGTAATTCTTCTGAATAATACCAATCAATGCCACTATATAAGTTTACCAGCAATTATTACCAAATATAGCTACACGATGGTTAAAATACTTTGAATAATATAGGAATGAAAGATCAAACCTTTCTAAATTATCTTGCTATTTATATCGCGCATTATCTATTTAGTGTATTATAATATATTTCAAATTAGGAGATAAATTACCGGTAATACTGTCCAATCAGGGTTACTGGTACATTAATGGTTTGTCATCCCACGTACTTCATTAATGTATCCCAAATCAAACAAACAATTAAGTGTGTCGGAAGAAGACCTGCATAAAACAAATATAAAAATATGCTGTTAATTGGATGTTCTGTGATCAATACAAGATGTGTCAGTGTCCCAGCCAAGACTATTAACAGGAGTAGACGTTTGGGTTACTCTCAATCACTAGAGAAAGTAATAGGGTGTTATATATATATATATATATATATATATATATATATATATATATATATATATATATATATATATATAAGGGCAAAGGGGAAAGAGGAGTGTGTGGTAACCACCGAGGAATATGTCTTTTAAGCGTAGTAGGGAAGGTGTACAGTAGGGTAGTGATTGTGAGAGTGAGAACGGAGAAATGGATAGGCGACGAGCAGGGAGGTTTTAGGAAGGGAAGAGGATGTGTAGATCAGATTTTTACCCTGAATTGTGTTGAGAAATATCTGGAGAAGAAACAAAAGGTGTATGTTGCCTTTATGGACTTGGAGAAGGCCTATGACAGAGTGGATAGAGAAGGCATGTGGAAAGTACTGAGAATATACGGAGTAGATGGCAAGCTGCTGAAAGCAGTGAAGAGCATGTATGAGGGTCCAAAGGCGGCAGTACGTGTGGAGAATGAGCAGAGCGAGTTCTTTGACCTGAGTGTTGGGTTGAAACAGGGGTGTGTGATGTCCCCGTGGTTGTTTACTGTATATATGGATGGAGTCATGAAAGAAATACTAGGAAGAGCAGTGGATGTTGGTGTATCGCTGAAAAGGGAGGGAAATGAGTGGAAGCTGCCTATACTGCTGTTTGCGGATGATACAGTTCTGATGAGCAATAATGAATGGGAGTTGCAGGGTCTGGTAAATGAGTTTGGAACAGTGTGCGAAAAACGGAATTTGAAGGTAAATGTGGGGAAGAGCAAGGTTATGGTCTTCGAAAGGGGTGAAGTCACAGAGTGTGAGGTGAAGTTGAACGGTCAGGCTATGGAGATTGTCAGCTCTTTTAAGTATCTGGGCAGTGTGTTGAGTAAAGATGGGACTATGGATGAAGAAGTGCGGGAGAGGGTGCAACAGGGGAAGAGGGTTGTAGGAATGTTGAAAGCAGTAACAAGAAATAGAGTGGTCAGTATGGAAGTGAAGAAGTCCTTTCATGACAGTGTGGTAATCCCGACACCAACTTACTGAAGCGAAGCATGGACGTTCGGGAAGAGACTCAGACCAAGACTGAGAGCGGTGGAAATGAGTTACTTGAGAAGTGCGTGCGGAGTTACATGGAGGGATAGACAGACGAATGAGGAAGTAAGAAGGAGGTGTGGTGTGGAGGTAGATGTGCTGGAAAGTGTGAAAAGGAACAACTTGAGATGGTTCGGCCATATGGAACGTATGGAAAGCGAGAGATTGACTAAGAGTGTGTACGAGAGCGAGGTGGAAGGACAGAAAGGGAGAGGTGCACCGAGGGAGAGGTGGAAGAATGGAGTGACTAAGTATATGGATGAAGGCGGTGCTGGTTGGGAGGAGGGGCGTCGACTGACTGGGGACAGAGGTGCATGGGAGCGGTTCGTTCGTGGCCACCCCTTCGGGGATCACGGCGTCAGGAAATAAATAAATAGATAGATAGATAGATAGACATATATATATATATATATACGGTATATATACCGGTGTATATATATATATATATATATATATATATATATATATATATATATATATATATATATATATATATATATTCTTAAAAAATTAGGGGTAATTTAAAGTGGAAGTAGAGAGAGCTCTGAAATAGGGGTAGTAGGGAAGGTCTTCCTTAATCAATGTAAATCCGTGGTCTAGTATTTTATTTAATAAACTAGCAGATGTATTCATGCCCTGCGCGGGTTATCCTAAATAGTAATCCAGAGATCCCAAGAGGATTGCACTATGATAATAAAATCTACGGGAGTCACAAAACTCGTACCGACAAAGTCACTCACACTCACTCTCACGCTCTCTCTCTCTAAACCTATTGTAGAATTAGCTGAGTACCCCTAACAAGGTTTGAGGGCATAAGGGACACAAACACATAAACAAACATACTATGCAACATTGAATTACATTGTATATAATAGACTTCAGACTCTCAGAGTTCCCAACAATTAACTTTGGTACCGGTACCGTACTTAGTTGTGAGTGACACCGACCACATTTAGTAATCGCTCTTAATTATTACTGTGGGTGAAGTACAGGTAATCGATTAGTAATCCATAGCCATTTTGAGTAGTAATTACACTTATTTTTAACATGTACATTCAATAATTAAGATGTAATCACCCAAACTGACCCACAGAAAGATTCCCACAACTGACCGCAAAATTCAGTATATTTATATGCCCACATTTCGACACTCTCCCACAATTAAGCTGTAATCAATAGTATTGGAAATTGAAACCCAGACACCTGAATCTCATATTATATACTGTATATACAGTATACACCGGTACATTATATATATATATATATATATATATATATATATATATATATATATATATATATGTATATATATATATATATATATATATATATATATATATATATATAAAGTGTGTGTGTGTGTGTGCACATTCCCAGTCAGACGTCCGAATAAATATATATAAATAAGTATTTATTAGTAATTATACAAATATGTAATTGAACCAATGCGCTCGATCAAACCACCAATGGTGATTGAGGTGAACTTGGAAGTTGGACGTGTGGTATGTCAGAATCGTTCATATCCATATCACTGCAAGAGCTTGTACATTATTTTGTAATCAGGAATATATGAACACCACCTAATGATATACAGGAGACGGTGAGCATTAATTAGAGAAAACCAGTAGTCAGGCTACGTGGTTCAATCCAATTTCTATAATATCTCGTCAGTGTGTCTTATTTGCTCCTCCAAAAAACTATCCAGAAATTCTTGTCCACGACTGTAAATAATAATTGTATTGTAATCGTCAAATGATGGCCAGAATAAACAAATAAGAGCTTCATCGTATTTAACCCATTCAGCACGATGACGTAATGTTCATCTTATTCTGGTTACCATTACACGATTGTCTTTGCTTGTATTCTACCTCTAGGACTCAAAAGGGTAAATACGATCTCAACAAACCCTCTGAATAACATAGGTCCTTCTTAAACTGCCCTCTAACTTTAGCCAGAATACAAGGTGAAAAGACGTCATTGTGCTGAAGGGGTTAAAAGGTGAGCCAGTAAACCCGAACTTACCTTTGTTAGCAGAGGCGCCCTGAACCAGCAGACGAGGGTAGCTCCGGTATCCTCCTGACCCCAACAGGACCAGCTGAGACAAAACCCAGTATTAGTAAAGCTATCTAATCCCTAGGTGTTTTTATGTTAATATATATATATATAATATATATATATATATATATATATATATATATATATATATATATATATATATATATATATATATATACTGTATATATATATATATCGAAAACAAAATAACAAATTTAGTTTGAAAGTTCTAGGGGAGGCGTCATATTATATCTAGAGGGAAAACAAACAATAAATTGCTTAACAAAAATAATAAAACAACCCTCCATCAAATTAAAAAATAACGCCACAATAACCTGCCAAGACGTCGAGTGCACCAGTGTTAACCGGTAAATGAATGAATAAAATTAAACCGCAATTGCCTAAGGCCTGGCACACTGAGTCGCAGGCTACGAAGGCGACAAAAGCCTGGGAACTCGCGCAGAGACTCTCCAGGGAATGGACTCGGAGGGCGAGTGCAGCTACACGACGCCAAGGCGTAGGCCTCCCATTGATTGATTGATTTATACCCGTATTTGTTTATAATGTGGCTATACAGTATAGTTGGTTTCAGTATTCCCTTGTCCCAAGTCCGAATCGAGAAAAAAGGGCCTACCATACCACAAACACTCTACGAGTTGGGTAAATTACATCTATAATCCTAAGACTGTTCGCAGAATAATTAAAACAACTGTACTAAGAGAGAGAGGGAGATATATAAATGTACCGGTACATAGATTTACATAGATACACTGACCACGCAGATCTTACTATCCCAGAGAGAGAGAGAGAGAGAGAGAGTCAGAGTCAGGAAGACCGATGGGTGCACCTTCAGAGCTCCGTTATTATGCAAAACACCGAGATGGAAAATTTGTGAAAGATGAGCGCAAGAACCATAAAGGAACGAAGATTTATCGGGGACAAAAAGACGCGGCGGTGAAGAATAGGGAGGCACCTCCTGCCCAACACACCCTACCCCCCTATACTTAACACACATTATTGAAAGAAAACAAAAATATATATATACAGTATATGGCGCTGGGAACTATTTTATCTTAAACTACACTGTTTAAAGTTGAGAAAGGTTTTGATAATACGAACATTTGTATTATTGTAACAACGTTCAAATTATAAAAAAAATATCTATCGATATAAACATGCTACATATCTATCGTTTATCAGGTTTCTTTATTAGGCTAGTCTCTAGAACAGGGGTTCCCAACCTTTTAGTTCCTCTGTACCACTTGGGCATTCTGATAGGTACCCATGTACCCCTAACAATTTAGGATAAAAATGGATAAAATTATGTAAATTTTATATTATTTTATTATGAAATATGTATGTGTAGACTGATAGGGATCTTAGCATTGATATTATCAATAAAATGAACTCAGTGACTATAAAACATTTTGATCTGTCACATACTCGGACATTATCGGGCGGTACTGCAGCTGTCTTGAGTTGGTATACATACCTGATTGTTTCACGTCCAATACAGATTGTGGGCCGCAGGAAGTCACATAATAGTGAAAACAATGGAATAGTCACCTCACTGATATAATTTTAAGGGAAGGATGTAGTATCCGGGTGTACGGTCCAACAAGTAACCGACCTAGATGTGAGATTTTATGTTTTGTTTTGTTTTTCTGATGTGTTGTGATGTCCCTATTCGGGCTCTGTCTCGAGTCAGCCAACCCCATAAAAAAAAGGATAATTGGGGAAGGTGCCAGAGTATACACATATACAACTTCATTTTCCGAAAAAAGAATCTTTAGCAACTAGGTAGTAACAATGACAAAATTCCAAGAGCAAATTACTATATGAGAAGGGATTACAATGATGTGCTAGTTTTGGATAATTAACATATTAACTATACTCTGTTTATTTTCAGCTGACGATAAAGTGAATTCCTGAGCAGCTAATTTCTCGATACTTAAGGTTGGACAAATATGAAACTACTATGTCTGTGCATGATAATAAGACCAAGTTTATATAATTAGCACTACATTTCACACAAAATCTTCAAAATAACTGAGAAATCTTGATGGGAACTTTGCAATTTACCGTCAGTTGAAAAGAAACAGAGTATAGTATGTAAATTTGACTATTAACCCCTTCTTTACCGACTACATCTTCTTCACTTTATTTTGGCTACCATGAGACGACTTTATTCAGCTTTGGAGGACGTCTACCAATTAAAAGCTACAGACTATCTCAATTTATCCTTTTAGCTACCATGTATCCTTCCTAAGCTTCATAAAACCGCCTAAATGTAGCTGAAATAAAATACAAAAGACGTCGCCGGCAGAGAAGAGGTTACCAACATAATAGGTCTACTATTAATATGGTGACAACATTAGTATCACCAACTAATTGATAAACTTTGTACCTACCTTAGCATTGACAGGACCATAACATGAAGAGATGGGTTGGATGTGAGAGATCTGCCATGTGTAGATCATTCGGCTTTCTGCAGACTCCCGTTTTCTTATGATCCGCGATGAAGGAAGGGTTTGGAAGACTCCCATCGCAGCACAGACCCTACAAAATCTCCGGCTACTATTCGATACAGGGGCCACATTTACAAAACAAACACCTTAATTTCTCAAAGCTTAACATTCGGATTCTTGAGAGATTATAATTTTAGCCTGTCACAAAACGAACATCTTAATTGTCCAAAGCTTCAGATTCGAACTCTTGATGGAGAGATTAGGAACTTTAGTCTCAGTCACAAAACGAACAGCTGAATTTCCCAAAGCTTGATTTTCGGATATTTGATTGAGAGATTTGGAACTTTAGTCTGTCACAAAACGAACACCTTAATTGTCCAAAGCTTCAGATTCTAACACTTGATGGAGAGATTGGAACTTTAGCTTTTCACTGTGTTAAGATTATAAGCTTCTTCATATCAATTTGTAGAGATGTGGATACTTTTTAGAAATGTCGGAAACTTCTGCAAATCGCCTTGTCTAGATCTTTTAGTCCTCCTCTTATTCTTATTTTTGATCTTCTTTAATTAATGGTTTTCACCGATTCCTCTTCATATATTTATTCCTTCGTCTTTTCTTCTTCTACTTCTTCTCTTGTTCTGGTCTTCTTGTCATTCTTCTCTCTTGAGTAACTTAAGTAATATCTCAGATATACTGGATCTAACTATTATTGAATCTTATTACTGCAGCATGGCGAATATTTAAACATTAATCTCGCTTAGTAAAGTCCTCTCATATATAAGCTTAAAGTAGAGTAAATATTGGCGAACACTGTCTATCAGTCATTAGGCATAGGAAAGATCTCTCATCACAAATAATCAACTCCAGAGCTAAAAACAAGGCCAGTTCCATAAATTCGGCTTAGCAAAGATCTCTCACCAATAATCAACTCCACAGGGTATAAAATCAAGGAGAGTTTCATAAATTCGGCTTAGGAAGGATCTCTCACAAATATAATAAGGTGCGTTTTATCAATCCGGCAGTCACATAAACCGAGTTCATACGAGGGGAGGGTTTTGCAGGGCCTGTGCTCCTCCGGCCAGACGTACCATTGGTTTCCTTAATTTGTTTCCGTATTTTTCTTTGTCTTTTTGGATTTTCCATTCTTGCTAATTCCATCTGGAAATACACAGAACATATGGTTAATAATAATGATAATAGTAATATTAATAATAATAGTAATACAAATAATAATAATAAAGTAGTAGTAATAATAATAATAATAATAATAATAATAATAATAATAATAATAATAATAATAATAATAATAATAATAATAATAATAATGTTAAAAATTATCTTCAGGTCTTTAAAAATGGGGATATTTGTATTTCTTTGTTAATTTATTAAACAATATCACGTGCAAAGAGAAGAAAATATGAACATATATAGATAACAGGAGAATAATATTTATTCCGCAGGAAGTCACATAATAGTGAAAACAATGGAATAGTCACCTCACTGATACAATTTTAAGGGAAGGATGTAGTATCCGGGTGTACGGTGGTCCAACGGTAGTCATGTTTACATAGGTCGATCGCTCGCGGTTAAGTTCCCGTATATTTTTTCTGTTATTTGACCCCTGCTGGCAATATGTATGATGATGACAATAAGTCATGGGGGTGAGGGGGGCAAAAGCCCCCCTTCAACCTATTATTGTATCCCACGGCAGTCAAAATAGACGGGAACATGATTGCAAGCGTCCGCATAGTGTAAGGCGGGCGGTCCACCCGGTAACTACATTCTTGCCAAATTTGAATACAAGTTTCGCTTACTGAAATGAGGAAATTGAAAAAAATACAACTTTGTGCAATCTGCCTGTAGATTAGAACACCATGTTTTGTACACTATGGTTATTCTCTCAGACCCCTATGTACCCCCTGAGAAGTGCAAATGTACCCCAGGTTGGGAACCCTTGCTCTAGACTCTAGACTCTCTAGAGCAAGGGTCTATCACTAGAGTCTAGACTCTATAGGCTCTCTAGAATAGTTAGGCTGAATAGAAAATATCCATGGTGCGGTATTTATAATTATTTTGCAAAGCAATATTAATTCATTAAAAGTTAGCATAGTAATATATATTTGTTGCATCGGACTATCGATATAGTAATAAAACATTGGGCAAGGTTTTACCATAGCAGGCGTGAAAAACGTATGTCAAAACATATAATAAAATACGTCTAGCTATTCTTTATACCGATAGCTATAGGCTAAGTAAGTTGTAAATCACTAATCAAAGAAAACATAACCGGTATAATTATACCGTACTTAGCCTACCTGTCCGGTACATCTCCGTGTCCAATTTGTTTTTTGAGGGGAGGGGGCGCTGATGCCTATGGCAATTTATGTCATGCGGGTTTCACTATCGTATATACAGTGATACCTTCAATATTACAAATCTGAATATGGCTTAAAGGATACGGTAAAAAGTTGGTAGTTTTGGATATTATATTTGTGTACAATTGTTTTCATCTTATCTAAATAGGTTTAACGCGAGTGTAATTCTCAGTTAGCCTAACCCCATGAAGGAGTAGTCTTGACAGGTGATCGAGAAAACAAAAGTTAAGATTAGGCTTCATAATGTTCTGTTATTTTAGCATTAGATAATTTAAGTCAGTATTAAATAAATTAAATTAGATAAATTTAGGTTAGGTAAGATTTCATCAGTTTAGGAAAAGCTAATATATTTTCTGAGATTGCTATAAGTTAGATTATACTTTTGTTAGAATAAGTTGCTAGCCTCCGGCAGACGTTACTAAGTTGGATCTGTATTACATAAATAAAGTTTGGTTGCGTCAGAGATTGTCAGCTCCTTAAACTACGTTACATTTGGTTAGGCTAATGTACAGTCAAAATCAACTGTTTGTCGAAAATGTTGATGCTAATTTTTGCGAAATCTAGAGAGGATATAAATTCGACACATTTACAACGCGAAACAAATAGTACGGTACGTTCAGTCATGGGCTATTAGAAGCACACGAGGACTTTCAAGGAAAAGTGGTAGTGACTTAAAATAATATTTTAAGAGCAAGGTTGTTGGTGGACTATTGATTTTGGCGGTTAGGAGTTCCGTTAACACAGATTTTGAGTTTCTGGTGAAAAGGAATTTCAAACTTAAGATTTTATAAACAACAGAAACATAAAAGATGCTGGGACAGTGGTGGATGGATATTATGTTTATTTTGATGTAATAGAGACCTACTTATGCGTGAACTATATATACCGGTAGGCCTACATGTACTTTAGCTTCTATTGCGCCATAATCTCGATAATACAGCTTTAACTTCCGTCTAGCCCCAATCTCGCAAGTGGTAATTTTGTCTTAAATATATAATTAATTTAGTAAGGTATATTGTGAGAACTTAGCCTGAAAGTGTGAGAGTTGTTATTCAGTGTTGGCAGAAGTCTGCATATCTTTTAAAGTCAATTTGTCCTATTTTCTAATGCTTCAAAGTCTTAATTTAAGGTCCAATAATCTAGCTTTAAATAGCGAGATTATTTGAGCTTAAACTATAGTACTTCACATTCTTGATTATGCTTCTACAGTTCGAGATACTGTCTTAATAAGTAGTGATGCCAGCAACATAGAGAAGGCTATATACATATAATTGTTACTAAAAAGTTAACATTATCAGAGTTATGAGTCAACCTTAAAACAAAATACGAAGCTCAGGTGTTGCTGGCTAAGTAGGCCTATTCCTTCATATCCTATGTTAAGTGTGGGAGGAGAGGGGGAACTTACAGCATAGTAGATGCCGGTAGTTAGAATGATATGGTAATGTTCAAGATACACACATTTTATAGCAAGGACGTGGATGCCACTCCGAGGATGGTCATGGCCACTATTAAAAACTATTTCGATAAGCAGAATGTTTCATCAATTATACAGTATATATACTTACTAAGCTACCATGTATCTCTAGCAACATTGAGTACCGGTATCCCCGCAATAAAACTAAAATGTATAACTCTTATGTAGGCCTATACAGAGATTGATACATACCATAGGCTACTAAGTACGTAGGTCTACCAGTGTTGTTAGTCTATCTAAAACAACGGTTACATTGAGTTCTATTCCAGGATGGCCTTATAACATGCTGTGTTACCGGTATGTTTACCGTACTACTAAAACAAATAGCCTAGTAACAAATAAAGACATGGAACTGAGTGAGTGTGTGTGAACAAAATGTGCGCATGTGTAGACTACGGGTTTATTTACAGCCTGAATCTAAATAAATGACTGTAGTGTATGATTCATTAACGTGAGCCTAGATCCAGTCAACATACCGTACCCCGTGTGCCTGCCCTTGCATAATTTACAGCCGCCCCAATAGGCTATCACCACTCTGACCATACTGCATTCATGTGCTTGTTAGATCCAAAGTATATACACTGTATATATACTTTGGTTAGATCAACCAGAAATGTATATTTATATCATAGCAATTTGCATCACTGAATGTTGCGTATCTCGTTAAAAAACATTATTATATAAAATTGTTGTGTACCGTACCTTCTTGTCAAATATCCCTATCTTAACTTACAAAGAAAAACTAGTCAGGGTATCTCATGTTGACTAACATGAACCGGTAGTTTATACAATAGTGAGAAGCGAAATGTTTTACGGAAAAAATGTGTTCATTGCTCATCAACTTCACCTTCCAATCACATTTAATGTATTTATTATGAAAGATTATCCCTAATATGCGTAAAATAGTATACAGCGCTAGTGACAATTGCCGATATTATGTCGGGCAACGTGAAATAAATAAAATAAAAAATAAAAAAAACATGAAATAATGTCTTATATGATGCAATTCCTAAGTTTAGATATCTATACCGGTATTCAATTAATATTAGCCAACAAAAAACAATGAAAAACATCAAACTATTAATAGCCAAAATAAGAGATATATATGCCCTAACCTAAGTACAAATCTACAAAGGTTAGCTAGAAAATAACTTAAAAAGACATCATCGTTCAGAAAGGCTTAACATGGACTAATTCCCCCAGTTGCCATCATTCGTATAGCCAACACCAGGAGCGAACCCATGGCCCCACTCCAATCGGACAGTTATGTGTTTTTTTCCAATTATACTTCATAAAAATTAATGAGTTTCATCAGTTTTGCCATGAAATCTGTCCCTCATCAAATTTATTCGCCTAATTAACTCCTTCGCGGGCATAAACACGCCACAAATTTTCATTATCCAACTAATTAGCGAGGCCTCATTATCACATCATTACGCGCGTGGGCCTTGTTAAATATTTTCCCAGCACGGTACCCACACAGGCGCGCGTCCATAATATAATCCTGCTTTACGACCGCCGCTCAACCGCATGTGCACGCAAAAAGAGAGAGAGAGAGAGCGTTAAAGCACGCGATAATGAGAAGGTACGAAAAAGCAACTACGAGAGAAAGAGAGGAGGGGGACGCAAAATCATTCAGAGAATATTTACATAAGAGATACACTGGCTACACAGATCTTACGATCCTATCAAAGTGGTCAAGAGAGAGAGAGAGAGAGAGGGGGGGGGGGGGGGGTAATGGGGAAGCAAAAAAGAAAACTCGAGTGCGGTGCGGTAAAAAGTAGCAGCCAATTAATATATTTTCGGAGGCGGCGGTACGTACGCCCTTGCCGCCCCCCGATAAGGATGATGGCCTGCCTGTTTTGGGGGACCCGGGGTCATGAATATAATTATTATACAGTACCGGTACAGTACACTCTGGTCCAAGCTAACCTAAATAGATTAGTGTAGCCTAGTCTGCCTGTCGGCGACATTATTTGGAAGAGTTGGTTCCTTTATTCGTCTATTTGTGTGATTGTCTTCATTTACTACGTCACTACTTAAACCTTCCGGTATAATCCTGTGTAGCGGGACGACCTGTTCTTATATCAATAACCAATAACTTGGTAGGCTAATGTTACAATATATGTTTACATTCATAAATAGTCCACTAGTACTAGGTTAGGTTAGGTTTTGGTTAAGTTAGGTTAAAGATATTGTTCAATGTTTCTTAGTAAATAGGCATCTGAAAAACAATTCCTCTCGCTACACAGGATCTTACCAACCTTCCTTATGGAACATTTGTTCTCCTTACTAAAAAAGTACCGGTAAATACACAAAAAAACTGGGGTGTGTATCCTCTACACACTTTAAGCGCTATATAATGGATGAGGGTACAGTGGTAAACACTAATAAGCATGCACACATTTAAATCAGTACTAAGCACAAACAAGGCAATGCCGTGTTTGCATTATATTATTATATGTTTTTTCCACCAACCAACTTCACTTCTAAACTCAATTAATTAAATCAACAAATAGGCCTACATGTGGCACTCCAAGGACTCGAACCTAGGATACTCGCATCGGAATTCCGCGCACTTATGCATTACCGGTAAGCTATCAAGACAGATGCTTCAGAACTTGACTTTTAAAGGTGGGTGTGCATGCTATTATTTTCCTCCACAATCATTACCGGCAGTGTGCACTATAGCTTTTGGTGCAATATTTTCTGCTACAATGGCTTAATTATTTATATAATGGCCAAAATAGGATATGGGTGACACTTTTCTGGATTCGGAGTTTAAGCGCTCTGATGACGTATGCCCAGCAACACAACAAGCTCTTCTGACAGGTGGAAATGGAGGATAGTGACAGTAGTTCCGATTCGTTTGCCAATACTGAGGGTGATAACCGTGATTATGGCGAAGAACCTCAAGTGATGAATATTGGTGGTGTCCAGGCTTATATGTATGAACCTGTAGGACGAGATCCAGCAGCAGGAGAGGAGGGAGAAGCAGCTGTGATTACCGCCCGCCTTGTTTACACTACTCGGAGCCGCGGCGGACGCTAGCGATCATGTCCCCGTCTATTTTGACTGCATTTGGATACAATAATGAAAGCCCGCCCCTCACGCCTCCAAGACTTATTGTCATCATCATATACATTGCCAACAGGGTACAAATAACAGAAAAAAAATCGCCGTAAAAATAGACGGGAACTTAACCACGGCGATCGACTTATGTAAACATGATGACCGTACGCCTGGTCACTACATATCCTTCCCAACAATGTTTGCGCCACTCACTGTTTTTTTTTTTTTTTTTTAAGCCTAGTTGCTAGTAGTTGAATTTCAGCCAATAAATTTCTTTAGCCTAGGTTAGGCCTATATCCATCGACGCTGACTGTATAATTTGGGCTAGGCTTAAGTTAGCCCATATTATCCACTCCCCTGACTCCTGAAATTGGCAAGCACGTATGGGTGGGAGGGTGGTTTGGGGGATGGTGGGGGGAAGGTAGAAGGGTAATTGACTCGTGTTACAAATATAGAGCCGATTGGTGAGGTAGTTTCGCCACCACGGATTTTCATTTTTTTATGTGATGATCTACGGATAGGCTGGAAGTGGGTGGTGGGAGGAAGTTGGGGTTGTGGTGGGGGGAAGACAGAAGGGTAGGGGACTTGTCACACAAATATGGAACCAATTGGTACAGTCGTTTCGCCGCCACATATTTTCCTTTGTTTTCCTTTGTGATGGCCTGATGCGGCGACCCATGGTCGGCGAGTGGATTGGGGGAGGGGGTTGGGGTGGTGGTAGCAAGAAGCCAGGGTAAGGTAAATGTGGTAGAAATATGAAAGCTATAGGTGCAGTCGTTTCGCTGCTACGATTTTTTTTGTCGGCGAGTCCGTATATATACGGACCTGGCACTGGGCGTGACACGACCCCAGTCCGTATAGGCAATCAGCGGGTGCATCTAGCCATACCCATACTCCACCGCACTTTATTGTCAAAGCATTCATCACGAAAATGTCCATTGCATATGAAGCTTGTTTTGGGCTTTGCCTCCCACACTCTGGTTCTTTGTATAAACTTCACCCATTTGTTACAATGGTATGGATCACTTGGAAACTTGTGTAGTGCTATGTTTGGTCCAGGGATGTTGCTACACCCGAAAACAGCACACCTATTCACCATTTTGACTATACTTGCTGATGTTTACTTCCCAAATGTTTGCCTGGGCCTACGTCACATCCTCACGTGAGTACTAGTTGCAAGGGGTCGCAATTCAATATCTATTTTTTATTTGTTCTCTAATATTGAAGATTAGTTTTGACAAAGGAGTAGTCAGGTTGATTACTGGAGAGCTAAACATCTCTTTAAATACATTATAAATTAATTTTTATTTCGCATGCCCCACCACCTTTAAAGATTCAAAACTACAAATGGGTGTAACTTCAATAGTGTTTACGGCTGTGCAATCGCCTGCACAGACAGCTGGTACCGGTACCGTATAGGCCTACTGTAGCTGCATTGCGAGTCGGGTATGTGTTTGAAAGCATGTATCAAAATAGTACATACACGTGTCACAATTGTTAATGAAAACTGAACTACCTTTCACAAAGGTCAACTGTATATTGAAGAGGGATTGTGGGGAACAAAATGTGGGAGCAAACAAAATTAAAGAAAGAAAAACAAAACCTGTACGGTAGATAAGGTACCAGGTAAGTCTAGCCTACTAACCCATTTTACTCAATTGGAAGGTATATATTTTATAAATCTGGAGAACAGACTAATAATTTGTACAATAGGCCTACTCTGTTTCACTGTCGGCCTATGAGTGCGCAGGGTTCGGTAAAAAAATACTTAAGCAAATATTGATAATTTTAAGTACCGGTACCAGTACCGGTATCTTATACTCTACCATACCATACGCTGCCGGAATGTAGATGGAGATAAGTATCACTGACAGTGACTCTGGGGGCTCGAGCAAGGCCCCCCTCCAACTCCCTGTTACAAATCATGTTGCATTGTCTAAACTGGTGAATGAAGAAGTGGCTAAAGGTAAAAACAGTATCTTAGATAATGTAGTCAGTGCCGTTAGTCTATTTAATGTACCAATATAATGTCCATACTTTAAAAACAGTACATCTACACAACCATGCACTAGGATACGCATTCCAAGCATGGTCACCCTCACACTGCACCTCTACCACAAACTCGAAGATATTACAAACTACTCCGAATAAAAACCTCAAAATCATAACAGGGTGCACACAAATCACTGTTTACCACATACGGGTAGCCTACATGCAGAAACACAGATCCTCCCTCTGGAAACCCATTTAGACATAAAAGCAAAAATAATTAAATAATACACAAATAATATTAATATGATAATAACTTTCCGCATCCAGGCTATGGATATGAAAATACGGTGGCCTCACAGTCGAAACACGCAGTCTAGTGCGAAAGCGGACTGGGAATATAATGAAACATGGTGTGGGTTCGATACAGATTCAAATGGGTGCATCACTTATTATATTTCAAGACTGTACCTGTAAAGCAACTCGCATTGCCTACGGTATATAATATAATTTAGTATACTGGTACTTATGTATACAAAATATTCTTAATTTAAATACCGGTAACGTATCAGTAGGCTACATAGCCCTAGGCTACACACACACAGGCTACTTAGGCGATATAAAAACCGGTACCATGCACAGATAAATAGACAAATATAGGCCTATACGAATAGTGATAGGCCTAAACATGATAACAAAAAAAAATCCGATAAATATTGAAGAGCGTAGTGAGCGAATAAGCATGTTAGCAGAGGGTAATAGAGTTTACTTGACAAAGAAAGGTGGAGTTAGCTGGACTCGTGTCGCCAGTGATGAGTAATGGCACAATTATGAATCTCCACTGCCAAACAAATAGCCTCCATAAGTTACTCTCATGGTTCAACCAGAATGGGTACAGTTTATAGTTTGTAAAAGGGAATAACTTGGCTTCCATGCGTGAGAGTAGCAATCTCAACGAAAATATCGAGGTAATAAATCTTCACTAACGGTTCTTTACTAATACTAAGTGATTAAGGCTTCCTGATACTGCTTTTAAGTACAATGGAGCTAATGCGAGTCTTTTTAACTCTTACTTGCCTCTATTGTCCAGCGTCGGCGTCCACGTGTCGCCATATTGGCCGTCGTGAATCCAGTACAAAACCACCTTGTTATTCCAGACTGTTGTAAAAATTTGCCAGGGCATTTCTTCACTTAAAATGTAATCACAAGCTTCGAAATACTCACATGGTATTTAAATGTCGAGAAGAGATCCACTATAGTCACTTCTTACGAACGCGAGAACATTTCTGCACGTGAGCTAGCCGTACCGGATGTAAACACTGGCCATTTAAAGTGTTGGATGAACACCACAAACACATCACTCATTTCACAGCTTCCGCCCATCTTTATCTCCCTGTGGGCACTTGCACACTGTCCTAGAGAATATCCAGATGAAGGACGTATATACCGTATCTAGAATCTCACTTGATTTCCCGATTGTAAAATTAATATTAAAGGGATCACCACGACAAGAACAACACTCGCGTCAGCTGTGAGTTCATGGGTTTGAGGCTACTGCTCACTGCGCACGCGTGAAAGTGAGTGCGTGACTTTCTTGCTTGAACTTGTCTACTGTCGGCTGTTGATCACTTTGCCGTATTATAATAATTATATTATATACACTGGGCAATAATATGTACCTATTACAGAGTTATTTCAATGTTGCCATATGATATAGGAGTTTTTTCGTAGACCAAACCAGATGGCTGGTGTAAAGATAGAGAGAAGAGTAATTGGACAGAGGGAGAACAAGCCGAGAAGTGAGAAGTACAGTAGAAGACTGAAAGTTCTCGGGCTCAACCAAGTTGCTTCGATACACAATACTGCTTATATAAACACAAATAATATAGAATAAGCAGAGTCGTAGTACAGTAGTAGAAGCATAGACTTTCATAAATTTGTTTGCATATAATAGTAGGCCTAATCCTTTACTTCTATTTCCGTGTCCTTTATGCAACAGCCTCAACAATGTTTTTAGGATGGTTCATAGCAAAGCACTTCCAGTCTGCACATATAGTTTTCCAATGACTTCGTGTTCTGTGTTGACTGTTTAACTTCCCAAGTTCCCAGTACCCAGTGCGAGGAGTGCTGAGGATGTGTGCAGCACTATAGCCGGTTTCATTTCAACTGACGGTAAATTGCAAAGTACCCACCGAGATTTCTCAGTTATTTTGAAGATATTGTAGTGAAATATGGTGGTAATTATATAAACTTGGTCTTAATATGATGCAGAGACATAGTGGTTTCATATTTGTCCATTTAGTATCGAGAAATTAGCTGCAAAGACATATGATTTACCGTCAGATGAAATGAAACAGAGTATAGAGATCCTACTTACTATACGATTTATATGTAGCACGGGCGGTTTGTAATAACTTCTGTCTATCTGTGTTCACCAATATAAATCGAGAATAAACTCATTTTATGTTGACGAAACGTCGTCAGCACCTTTATTTGTTATTCGAATAGTTAGGAACCATTAACCCTGTACCGGCGCCGTCCTTTCAACATTATCCTGGCTACTATTAGACGATTTAATATTAATTATTACATTTAACTAATATAATTCACTTCCCAGAAACACTCCAACGGAATTCATAACCGTTTTATGCTGGAAAGTGAGTTTTTTTTTAAGTTCGACGACCAGGATGACAAAAAATAGCGGTATATTTAAGAGGAGGTGCAGATAGGTTAAGTTATGGAAGTATTATATGCCTAGAAGTGTTCAATAACTTCGAGGTTTTTGCCAAGAAATAGGCTACGCTAACAAAACATTGGGTTGTGAGAAACTTTGATTAGGAGATTCTTAGAGGATTATTCAGTGCTCTCTCTCTCTCTCTCTCTTGCCGTCAATACCCGCGCCCCTTCTCATTTTTCTCGTCCCAACAAACTTAACACAACTCACGATCTATTTTTCCCTTCTTCCCTCCAGGCCGCCCCCAAATCCATTACCCTAAACATCCACCATTTTTCCCCCTGTCGATGGGAACGCTGCCCCCCCCCCCCCCCCCCTTCCCTAGATTCCCTGGAGGCTCATCGCTGTCACAACACGTATATGAAGGAGGGAAAATTTGGAATTATTAGATTCTTCTTTAAAAACGTGTATTTCGCCGATTTTACTTTAATCTGTTAATACATTGTGTATTACAGAGACGCATTGAAATGTGTGTGTGTGTGTGTGTGTAGCTTTGGTGTATCAAGGGCATGAGATTCGATTCCTAGTTATATTTATATAGTGTGAATTTGTTTCTGTATGTTCGTCAGTAAATATATCAGTTTATTAATAATAATGTTAACCCTCTTATCTTAGCCTATCTGCGAGTTTATTTTTCATCTATGCAATTTTGTTTATCAGTGGGTGTCCTGAACCTCAGTAACTGGTAACTGAATTACTATGCCGCAGAAAGTAAGAAAGAGTCGCGTTAATCTGTTGTTGTCTTGCTATTCACGTTTGGGAGATATGACTTACGTGACTCATATAGGCCTACCGATAGATATATTTTGACCAGATTAAGGTTCCAACACCTTTATGAAGTGAAGAGTATGGATTTACTTCATCTTCAACTGATGGGACTATTTTTATATATATTTTTTCGACTGTTTTAGCTCTCCGTGGGTATATTTTATTATGTTTTTTTTTTTATTTAATCGAAATTTATGTATTAGACCAATGGGTGAATCATGAATTGATAACATTAATACGAAGTTGTAAATATCAATTTACGGAATCTTCCCTCAACCAACCACTTACATCTTATCACAATTTCACTTCAAGTTTAAACATTACACTTGAGAATTAAATTATAGGCAATACACAATTACAACTACGTGTGAATTAATAGTTATTCACCAACCCACCAATTAACTTACAAATAAACCTAATTAATGAAATAAATGGAACTAATAAATATAATGTGGTACTCCAAGGACTCGAACCTAAGCTATTTCTAGGTAACGGGCCACGGGGAGACAACCAGGCGTCGTAGGTCTATGAAGGTAAGATCATGAACGAGCTGGTTGTAACACTCAAACTGTCTTGATGTCTCACTCACCATCTGGAATAAAACCTCCTGACTTCTATGTATTTTTGTACATTTTTGACCATTACTATAGATAAATAAACGAAATCAATATCATCACACTCCATTGCCCCACCCCCTCCTCACTGCCACTGCACTTGAGGTTACTGCCGCAGCGGAGTGGCGGGGATCAAGTTGATCAACTGCCATAGACTTCAGTACTTCACCGTGTTGAGGGTTGATAATCTACAGGCTGCAAACATATGTCTGGAGGTAGAGTTGGAACAACAAATATATATACATAATAGATTAATAATAGATTAAATGAACACATTGGGTCTTTAACCCAAATGGAACACAAATAGACATTGAACTAAGAGATACTTCAGAACAGTTTCAACCTTGTAATGTGGAATTGAATATTTTTTCATAAACTTAATGATATCGTCTAATATTAGCGAGAAGAATAGTGACAAAGACGCCATTACAATGGAAGGTTTGGCAACTAAATCATTTTTAATGAATGCAAGATCACAATACCCCGAATAAATGACTGTAGAGTTTAATCTCGCATAATGAAAAAAGTGTTCATTGTAAGGACACGACACTTTATAATGAAAACTATTTGTTATATGTACTTTAAAGGTTTCCAGTTATATAGGCCTACTGTTTGAGAGAAAAGCGACAATAGTGCCTTAGCAATGAGTATGAAGGCTCAAACATCTTGACAGCGTCAGTCAGGAATGTGGTACCGGTACGCTGTTTATCTTAACTGTGCGAAAATTTGCCATGTTCCTGTCTTGATTACCGAGTTCTGATTTCATATTGATAATTGAATATACTGTACCTTCCAATACGAAAACAAGTAACTAATAAAACAATTATACAGATGGACAGTAGTCTAATATATTTGTTGTATTTCGCTATCAAAGTGCCAGGTAATCGGCTGCTAGGAAATGGAAACTGTCACCCGGTAAAAGATTCCAGGACGAGCTCCATAGAAACTGAAACTGAAACTGAACTGGTTATGGGGAGGTATAGGGTTTTTTTCTGGACCCCCTTCTTCCTCATGTTTAGTCTCATTAGTTTTGAGATTTTAAGACGTTTGGCCCATTAGTTTGGCGATTTTACCACCTTTCGCGCCATTTTCCCCCGTAAGATGGGTAGAGTATAGTGTTAACCCCTTCTGTACCTGTGACGTCTTTTTATGATTTTCGTACTATATTTAGACTTTTCAGCATCTTAAGAAGGATCTGTGGTAGTAAAAAGGGTTAAGGTAGATAGTTCGAAGCCTGTTAATTGCTGAAAGCCCTATTGAAACTGAATAAAATCGTCTAATAGTAGCCAAAATAAAGTTAAAAGGACGTCGCGGTACAGAAGGGGTTAAGATGAAAGCGGTGGTGGTGATGGTGGCCAGACCTTAATTACAGTAACATTACAGCCGCTGCGGTATTTTTGTAGGAGCTCATTTCCCTGGCTGGCGTTTCTCATTAGCCAAGTACCCGGGCTCCCTGGAATGCCGCCCACCCCCTCAAGGGAAATGGGCGGCCAGCGGGCGTGTGTTGGTCAACCCACTTCCGACCAGGAGCATATAAAAGGCCACCATACCGTCTCTCCTCTGGTTGTCTGTATACATTCATAATATATATACAGTATATATATATATATATATATATATATATATATATATATACAGTATATATATATATTGCCAGACGCCCTAATTTCTGACGGTGTGGCCACGAACAATTCTCTTCCAGGCCGCCCTGTACAACACTCTTCGTTCCTCCCAGCCCAAACTTCTCTCCCCCATACATTTCTCCAATCCATCCATCCATCTCATTCTCGGTCTACCCCTCCCTCTAACCCCATCCACCTCACTCTCATACACTCTCTTTGTCATCACCATGCTCTTCATTCACTCCATATGCCCATACCACTTCAATACATTTCTCCCGACATTCTCCACAACAACATCCACCTCAACACCGCACCTCTCACATACTTCCTGGTTTGTCAGTCTGTCCATTCACGTGACTCCACAAGCTCCTCTTAGACATATATACTTTAATTGATTTCATTGGGGGTGTTTGGTGTTGTGGTGAAATTAATAAAATATAGATAACTAATTTTGACTGCTCTCACTCTCGACTTGTGTCCCTCTAGCAATGTCCACACTTCACCTCCATATGAGGAGGTGGGGACTACAAAAAATACTATTATACAATGACGTCTTTGCTTCCATACTAACCTCTCTATTATGTATCACCTTCCTCAATGCACCTACCACCCTCCTACCCTGCGGCACTTCATCCTCTCATGCTACAGACTTCCACCCTAACTCAACACACTGCCTATATCTCACAGTTGGTAATCTCATTCCTCTCAAATACCATAATTTTGTTCTTATCCACATTCACCTTCAAACGCCGCTTCTCACACACCGTTCCAAACCCACTTACTAAGCCTTGCAGCTCCCACTCATCATTGCTTGAGGGGGCCCACCTCGCTTTTTTTCTCTTTCTCTCCCTCTCTCTTTGGCTTGTATCCATTCGGCCCCATTGAGCCTACTGTTTTAAGACGTTTACCCCCATCCAGGTGTCAATATTTTCCTGGCGTGCGGTAGCGAGCCATGGTGCTAAAGGGGTTAATGGCCAGCCCACTCAGTTTCATTTACGCTAACAATAGACGATTTGGGGGAGTTGGGCTATATTTCAAGGAATCAAAGGGGTTGAAAAGTATGTCGGCGTACCTGGATGGAATATGAAAAGGAATGCAGGAAATGTGGTGTGGTCTTGCTTTGTTTTGGCCATTGTATCACTCCCAAAGACACAATCACATATGGACCCTAGAGACCACAGCTTATGGGACTGATAGAGACCATCCCAAATGCTATCATAGCCCAATTATGTCATTTATAATAATTACTGTGTCTACTTGTTGATCTTGAGCAAATGTAAATTTTGAATGCACTTGATAAGCACCTGCCAGCTGTGCTTCATTTCAAGCCAATTAACGCATGAATCGAAACACAATAACCTCAATAATGAACGTACCTTTTGGGAAGAGTGTACCCCTTGCCCATGTTTAAGAATATACCCCCTCCCGCCCGCACACTCTGTTTGTACTGCACCAAGTGACAGGGGGGAAATAACCCGATTTGCATGTTCAAATATTATGGTTCGATCATTTCTGTGTGGCGAGCAAGATAAGGTGAGCTGGTGGTGTAGCCTACCCCCCTGCATTCTCTCCCCCTCTCTCTCGTTCTCGTTCTCGCTCTCGCTCTCTCTCTCTCTCTCTCTGTTTAATAATTTTTGCCCTTTTGAGACCGTATAATTATGTAATCCCATGTACTTATGCTTTCTCGATAAATAATAAAATCAAATCAAATCTCTCTCTCTCTCTCTCCAACCTACTTCCTGGTTTACTCTTTATTACTTATCTTGTCCTTCTTTCCCCCTCTCCTTCAAATCTACTTACTTATTTTACTCTTCTATTTATGCTCCCCTCTACCTACTTCCTCGTTTACTCTAGTACTCCTCTTTTCCTTCCTCCTTCCCCCTTCTTCCTCACCTGTACCTCTTCACTCTTCTGTTACTCCTCTTTTCCTCTTTCCTTCCCCTTCTCTTTTCAACCTACTTCCTCCCACCATCTTTGTGTTAGTCTTCTTTTTCTCCCCTCCTCTCCTCCCATCTCCACCACTAAACCTATTTCTTCGTTTACTCTCTTCCTTCCCTCCTCCTCCTTCTCGTATCAATCTTCTTCGTTCCTTACTCCTTACTCTCTTCTCCTTCCTGTGCACCTCACCCCAACTTACTTTTTTTTCCCCTCACGCTCATAATCCTACACTTCCTCCCTCCCTCCTTTCCATCCTCCTAATCCATTCTTTTTTTCTTCCTCCCCCTTCTACTCCTTCATGTTCCCCCTTTTTATTAATTCACCTTCACTTCTTCTTCCTGCTGCTCACTTCCTTTACCCCTTTCAACTCGTTTATCCCTTTTTTCCTTTCCCTATAGAGAAGAATTGACTGAACACTGAATAATAGTCACTGAAACTATACAACAAGGAGACTGTTATTTAAGAGATGACTGTACACTGGAGGTATACAACATGGCGATGATAAGATGACTGAACACTACTGAAGACCCAAGGTATACAACATGGCGACGGTAATAATAAGACTAAACACTACTGAAGACTCAAGGTATGCAACATGGCGATGATAATAAGAGTCAAGGTATGCAATATGGCGATAATAATAAGACCCAAGGTATACAACATGGCGGTGATAATAAGACCCAAGGTATACAACATGGCGGTGATAATAAGACTGCACACAAGCTCCCCCGTCCTCCCCTCTCCCCCTGTCTCTCTCTACTCATAACCTCCCAGCCATTATTCTCCCCACACTAGTGTTCTTTATTTGGCTTTTGTTCCTTCCCACATAAAGATTATGTGGCTTCTAGTGCCTAAGCTCTCTCTGTCTCTCTCACATTTGGACAGTTTATTATATCACTCTCACTCTCACTCTCTCTCTCTCTCATTTGGACAGTTTATTCTGGCTATCATTAGAAGCTGTTAAACAGATTAGGAAGGATCTGCAGGATTTAAAAGGGTAAACACTGGTCCAATCAACCCTCTGACTTCCATACATCCTTCCTAATCTGAATTTTACTTCCATATACCCTTCTTAATCTGAATTTAATTACATATACCCTTCCAAATCTGAATGTTACTTCCATATACCTTCCTAATCTGAATTTTACTTCCATATGCCCTTCCTAATCTGAATTTTACTTCCATATGCCCTTCCTAATCTGAATTTTACTTCCATACATCCTTCCTAATCTGAATTTTACTTCCATATACTCTTCCTAATCTGAATTTTACTTCCATATGGCCTTCCTAATCTGAATTTTACTTCCATACATCCTTCCTAATCTGAATTTTACTTCCATATACTCTTCCTAATCTGAATTTTACTTCCATATACCTTCCTAATCTGAATTTTACTTCCATATGCCCTTCCTAATCTGAATTTTACTTCCATATGCCCTTCCTAATCTGAATTGCCCACATTACCGTATACGTTTTTAGCACATAATCGCCCCACCAGCCAAAGTCCCTCACACTTACACAGATACAAAGTGACTGGCAATGTAGGTTTAGGGGACATGGGGGTATTTATTTGCTTATTTATTCATCTTTTTATTATTTTTGTTTTTTGTTTTTTTTTAATTTCATCCCTAGACCTCCATCAAGCTTATACAAAAAAAAAAAAAAAAAAAAAAAAACCCACGACACCCTTAAAAATATTGTAAACTTTTCTATCGAAAAATTTCCCGGCCAGAGGCCGATTACAGGCTCGCTATCGCTCGCTGGGAAAACAGTTGACACCTACATTACACGAGAGGTCTTAACATTGACAAAGAAATGGGACGAAAGGTGTTAACATCGCCAAACTAATGGGCCGAACGTTTAATAATCTCATAACTAGTAGGAATAAATATGAGGGAGAATGGGGGCCAGAAAAACGAACCATCCCCCCTAGATTTCGATTTCATTAGTATTTCTTTTTCTTGTTTTCTTTAGTACAAGCCACTGAGAAACATTGTGTGTGTATGCGTCTCTCGAGGAACGTCATTGCCTACAAGTTACCCCTAAAACTACATGGCAAATCCTAGTTTTCTCTTACATTTGTTCGTCCATATAGGGTAACTATAGTATATAATGTTTGGGCCCTTTTTACATATTTGTTTACTATTACACCTTCCTCTTTAGTGAATAAAAAACCATTCAATGTTGTACTTTGTTCTTTGAAACCTCCATGACAGTTTAATATACAACGGTAATGTAGCCTATGTGTGTTGTTTTGTTTACCATAATCAGGCCTTTTTATTCAAATTGTATTTTTTTGGGGGGAGGGGTCTGTCACGTTAGTTGTAGTTTCTACGATAGTAGTTTTGTCCGTGATATTAATTATGTCCTTAGTGTCCGTCACATAAGCTATAATTTGGCTTTCTAATTACTCTATATTATATCTTTCTATCTGTATGACCTTCAGCCACATTGTTCCCCTGAGTATAGAGGCTTGTATTCAAAGATTAATAATGAATACATTTGTTTACAATATATATGATGTGTAATTATGTCTAACTTTATACCTCTATCTTGGCTCTTAAACTGCAATCGATTCACTCTACAAAATAATGGGTATGACCGTATGGAAAGGGTAATTAAAGTGCCCATAATAATCTATATTGGTGGTAATCAACCCATCTAATACAAGGATAGAAAGGTCAATCACTATAAATATACCCAGTGATTATAATTACCTTTTTTAATAACCTCGATATTTACAGTGTATAATATGTTATATACTACTGCGTTTGTTGAAGTCTATAGCCTACTGCTCGTTTATAATCTACGCTCTTTCACTAATTAACACTTACGATTTTTGGGCTATAAGGAAATTGGAGCTGCAGCCTTTGACATTTAACCCGGCAAAAGTGATAGGCCTCACAGAAGTGTCTGTATAGCGGATGGGATAGGCCTCACAGAAGAAAGCCCATGGAAGAAGAAAAATAACAACACAGGCACTCAAATGGAAGCCATATGTGATTAGGTGGTATAATAACTCTCTAGTACCTCCTTCCTCTCCCCTACATGTATCCCACCCCCACCCCTTCTCTTTCTCCTTCCCTCTCCCCCTTCCCCCCTCCTAAATTATTGGCTATTATTCCTTCTATTTTTGCTATTCCTCGCTTTCCCTGCTCGAAATAGGATGAGTCATGGTCTCCCACACTTCCTCGTCAACTTCACATGCACGGATGACAGCTGGGGGAGTCAGTTTACCTTGAGCAGGCCCACGAAGCACACATATATTGCTCTCTCTCTCACCTCCCTCCACCTTCTCCCGCCACACATATACATTTTTCACTAGATATTTGCTGTTTACACCGATTTTCTGGTCTTCACTGTTCACATGTTCAACATATAAGTAAAATATACACACATGGAGCAGAAATAATGCTTTATATGGTAAATATAACGAATTCTGCCAGAATCGAAGGTATTTTTTCGCATACACGAGCGTTTAAAAAACATCAATGGCGCTTTCGTCGGGTTAACACAATTACCAACTAAATTATAGTAATAATACATATATAAATACATGAAATGAAATTCATCAAACATTCTATCCTTACAATGTCACATAATTATTGCATTTCTGCTGAATATCGATATTTACAGCTCCAATTTTCTTATAGCCAGACACTCGCAAGTCGTCAATTATAAGAACATAAGAAAATGAGTCAGCAGAAAGCCGATTGGCCCACACATGGCAGAACCCTCTCACACCCAAACCTAATTATAAGCCCAGCTTACTAACAACATGAGGACCGACCTCACCAAAACGGTCAGAGGTCAGAAAACAGAGGTCTAGAGCGCCGATTGGCCCACACCCGGCAGATCCCCCTCACACCCAACCCATCTCGTCCATATGTCTATCTAATGTTATCTTAAAGCTTTCTATCGTTCTTGATCGCACTATAGCACCTGGTAGCCTATTCCACCTATCTAAAACCAAACCAATACTTAACGCTATCACTGAGATTAAGTACATCTTTCATTTCCCCTTTATTAATCCCACTAACCCACTTGAACACCTCTATCGTATCCCCTCTAACTCTGCGTCTCTCTAACGAATGTAAGCCTAATTTCTTCAACCTTTCTTCATATGGAATATTTCTAATATTATGGATCATTTTTGTCATTCTACGTTGTACTCACTCCAAGGAATCTATATCCATTCTGTAATAAGGACACCAAAATTGAACAGCATAATCCATATGGGGTCTCACTAATGACAAGTAAAGTTTTAAGATAACATTGGCAGTTCTGTTACTCACACTCCTAGAGATTAACCCGAGAATCCTGTTTGCCTTGTTACGGACACTTATACACTGTTTTCTAGGTTTCAAATCATTGCTAACAATCACATTTAGAGCTTTCTCACAGTCAGAGTTTTCTCATTTCATATTAGCTAGTTTATATGTTGCATTTGTATTCATCTTCCCTATCTTTAATACCGTACCGGTACATTGCATTTGTCAATGTTAAAATTCATCTGCCAATTTACTGACCATTCGTATAAGGTATCTAGCTCCCTTTGGAGGCACTCTATGTCGCTATCTGCATCTATTTTTCTCCCCATTTTGGTATCGTCTGCGAATTTACTTATCCTACTAGTTATACCTAAATAAATGTAATTTATGTATATAACAAACAACAGAGTACCTAATAAAGATCCCTGGGGGACACCACTTTTGACTGCTCCCCATTCTGACTTAATGCCATTTATGCTGACTCTCCGATAGAAATCAGATAGAAATAAATGTATATTTCAGTCACAGGATGTATTAATACTGCTAGTAGAAATATTGGAGGCAGCAATAACAATAGCGAATTAACAGATGGTATGCCTATATGTGTTAGTCCCAATCTAAGGCGAAACAATTCAGGTCATCATACTAGAAACAAGAATATTACGGTAGTAAACAAGGCTCTAGGTACGAAACTCCGAATTTACTACACACAAATGGGTGTGACAGGGGTCTGCCTTGTGTGGGCTGATCGGCTTTCTGCAGACTCCCATTTTCTTGTGTTCTTATGTTCTAATAGCAGGAGTTTACGGGGTAAAATAGATGACTTGAAAACAATAGTTTCTACTGAAAATATTTATTTTATCATGATTACAGAAACGTGGATGAACACGGAAACAAGATATTTAATTGCAGAGTATCAAATAAACGGATTTACTATGTATAACATAGATCGTCAAGGGAGAAAACACGGAGGTGTAGTAATTTATGTCTCCAATTCGATAAACTGCTGCACTAGGTCAGATATAAAATTAGAAAGGAAAATTGAAAGTGTATGGTTAGAAATCAATGACAGCCATGACAGTGTTGTAATTGGCCTCATATACAGACCACCAACTCTAAGTAGAATAGATGCTAAAATACTCTGGGATGTAATTGCCCGAGCCTGTTAGTCTAGTAAAGTTTGTATTGTAGGAGAATTTGATTTTATCAGAATAAATTGGGGAGGTAATACAGGAGACATGGAATAAAATGAATTTATAGAATGGGTTCAGGAGTGTTTCTTGACGCAACATGTAACTGAGCCGACTAGAGGGAATAATATACTCGATTTAGACTTCAGTAATATAAAAAATCGAACTAGTAATTTATGTATCGAAGGAAGCCTTGGACATAGTGACCATGATGAAATTAGATTCAATCTAGAATGGAAAAATGAATTATTAATAAATTTGACTCGTGTTCCTAATTTTAGATTAGCAAACTTTCACAGGTTAAGGGAACACCTGGCAGTTGTGTTTGGAGAAATGTGACCCAAATCTCAGGACAATGGAGGATTAAGGTTAGCAGGGAATCTGATTATCGACTTAGGCATGTATCAGCCAAGATCTACTGTACTGTTAGTGTATATACTTGTATATAGACCTTGGTATCAGCCAGCCTAGGGTATTTGTTTACGCACAGAAATATTTAATAAGACCATTAAAGATGCCCAAGGTATATTTATCCTTACAAAGCGCTTCATATTTCAAAATAACTATCCTAGATGGATGAATAATTCGATCAAACGTACACTAGGTTTAAAGAAAGGTATATTTTATTAAGCTTTATTTCCACATAGCGATTTTGATTAGTTCCTTTGTGTTTATCTTGTGTCGTCCCATTTTTTATATGTTTGTTTTGCAAGTTTGACATTATAATATATAGAAAATAAAGAGCTGAAGAACATTTAAGAAATGATTATGCAAATCTTAGAAGAAAAGTTCTAAAGCTGATATTAGGAAAGCTAAGCGTAATTAAAATTGCTAGGGAATACGAAAATGAACCCCAAGGTTTGTTTCCATTTATATAAAACCAAAGTAAGAGACAACATAGGCCCTCTTAAAACAGAGACAGGAATTCTCATAGATAACGAGGTAGATATACTGTATGTAAAACCCTAAACAATTATATTCTGTCTGTATTGACGAACGAGGACTTAGTGCTGATACCGGAGATCCATCCAATTTATGATGGAAGTATAGATAATATTTTAAGTAAAGTAAACATAGGTAGAAATGATGTACTTGAGCAGTTAGACAAGCTAAAACTGCAAAAGTCACCTGGGCCCGACTCCATAATTATATCCTAGAGGACCTAGAGTATTAATGTCGTTAGTATTATAGTAGGTAGGTACAATGGAAAAATTCAAGTGTATAGAAAGGACATTAAAAGTATATATTATTTGTTGGGTATATTGTTAGTGATTTACCTTTCTATAATTATATATGTTACGTAAGACTATTAGGAGTAGTCAAATGTATTCATAGGGTTAACTCCAGACAGGAGTATTAGGACGTTTTGAGTTACGATCCTATATTTATGATAAGGGTTAACCTCTTACTCGATGTAGGTAGACTTAAGGTGTCTCCTATGAGCAATAGGTTAATGTAGGTTGTATGATGATTGTAGAAGTTGTAGTGTAGAGGCTGAGTTCTCCGCTTGTAGATTGATTGATTTAATAGATAGGTATTTAATAATAGGTAAAAGCTGCCACCACCGATTACCATATACCTATTACATATTGATAGATATAGGTAAAGGGAATATAATTAAAGATCTCTGATCCAAAACCACTCTGATATATTTAAGTAACAATCTGAAAGATATACAGAAGTACTATAAAGTAATATAAGAGTAAACCCTA
Organism: Paralithodes platypus; assembly: GCA_032716605.1. Lineage (NCBI taxonomy): Eukaryota > Metazoa > Arthropoda > Malacostraca > Decapoda > Lithodidae > Paralithodes > Paralithodes platypus. Next base: position 30,950,157 of record CM064499.1, read on the forward strand.
ACTCAAGAGGGTATCTCTGGGTATATGTTATCACCCTGGATGTTCGATTCTGTCTGCCTGCTCTCCCTATCTCTCACCTTCTCACCACCTCAAAGCCACACCTATAATAATTCACCTCCCGGTTACAAGATGGCTACCCGTGGTTACAAGATGGCGTTGTTGAAGGCACAGGGAGTGTCATCTCAGCTGAATGTGTGTGACAGGATCTGACCAGACAATACGTCATAGGGGTGAATGATCTTCTGACCTCTGTAATGTACAGTCCCCCATATAGATCTAGATACTGTAACTAAAACACCTTACAATTATATGATAGATGGTTATAAGGATTTCATAATTTCATACCTGTAGTACACAGTATCTTGCCACGGAGAGGGGTCAGCAAGGAATGGTCATCTAGGGCAATTGGTATCAATTGTCGGCTGGAAAAATACTGTAATGCAAATGCAATACCATTCCTTGATAACTGGACCCGTTTCTATGGTAAAAATCAGTTGTACGCACAGGACGGGGTTCATCTTTCTCGGCTAGGGGTGGCAAATTTAGCTAGGTCAATAGATAGGATTGTCGCGGGGTTTCGCTGAAAATAAAGCCTGAGAATATGAGTAAGAATAATTGTCTAGATAGGGTAAATTGCCGTACTGGTACATCAGATAGGAATAGAAAATATCAGTCACAGGATTTTAATTGTACTGCTAGTAGAAATATTAAAGGTGTAACAGAAGATGGGAATTCAGTTAGAAATAAAGGTAAATCCGATACCAGTAAAATAAATTCATTGCGATTATATTATACAAACTGTAGGAGTTTATGTAACAAAATGGATGAACTTAGAGCACTTGTTAGCAACGAAAATATAGACATTATAGCACTGACTGAAACATGGATTAATACAGAATCAAGACATTTTTTAGCAGAATTCCATATACCAGGATATAGTTTGTTTAAACGCGACCGAACAAGTAGGAGGGGCGGCGGAATAGCAGTGTTTGTCAGGAGTTCTTTAAAAAGCTGTATTAAATCAGGTATTAGACTAAATACTGATAACGAAAGTGTTTGGGTTGAGGTTAGCGAAGGTAGTGAGACCATAATTATTGGAGTTATTTATAGACCACCAAATATGAGTAGAAACGAAGGTACAGCTTTATGGCAGGAAGTGAAAATAGCATCAAGGTTTAGCAATGTGTGTATTATAGGGGATTTCAATTTTCCGAATATTGATTGGCAGCATCAAATCGGCGACTCAGATTCAACAGAGTTTATTGAGGCGGTACAGGATAGTTTTTTATTTCAATTCATAGACTCGCCTACTAGAGGTAATAATATCCTCGATTTAGTTCTCAGTAATAATGAACAAATGATAAATAATGTAGAGATAGGAGACCAACTAGGAAATAGTGATCATAAATCAATTTATTTTAACATACAATGGACAGGAAAGGCTAAAGAGAATACGACACTTATCCCAGATTTCAGAAAAGCCAATTATGGTGGATTAAGACGAGCCTTAAGAGTCGATCCTATGGTTAAACTATTAAGTGGACCCAGGTGCGCTAATGAACATACTCTCTCTCAGATACCTGTCTTAACTCAGGATAATTTGACAGCTACATATAATAATTTTATTTCTTCACTCCACAATGCGCAAAATAAATATATCCCCCAAAGAAAATTTAGATCAACACAGAACCAACCCAAATGGATGAATAATAAGACTATTAGACCTTCTAGGAAAAAAGCGAGGAATATATCGAAAAATAAAGAAAGGCGAAATTCACCTACTTGCTTACTATCAGAATCTATCAAGAGAGGTTAAAAAATGTATAAGGACAGACAAAAGAAATTATGAAATCAGGATAGCCAATGACTCAAAAAATAACCCTAAGGCTTTTTACCAGCTATATAAATCTAAAGTTAGAGATAAAATAGGCCCCCTTAAAACTTCGATAGGAGAAATGACAGAAAGTGATTTAGAAATGTGCAGTACATTAAATAGTCAGTTTCTATCCGTTTTCACTAATGAAAATTTGGCACAGATTCCAGAAGTCCGTAAGGTGTATAGAGATAGTATAGAAAATAGGTTAAGTACGGTTACTATAAGTAGAAATGATGTGCTTAAGGAAATTGACAGACTGAAACCTCAGAAATCGCCTGGTCCCGATGAGGTATATGCCAGAGTATTAAAAGAATGCAGAGATGAGTTAAGTTACCCATTAACATTTCTTTTTAACAATTCATTAGAAACAGGTATAGTTCCAGAAGCTTGGAAGCTTGCAAATGTAGTTCCGATTTTCAAAAAAGGTGATAAATCAATAGCATCCAATTACCGTCCCATTAGTCTCACTTCAATCATAGGAAAGCTACTAGAGTCAATTATTGCTAGGAAAATGAGAAACCACTTAGAAACGTTCGTAATAGCGTTCGTAATAAGGCAAACAGGATTCTCGGGTTCATCTCTAGGAGTGTGAGTAACAGAACTGCTGATGTTGTCTTAAAACTTTACTTGTCATTAGTGAGACCCCATATGGATTATGCTGTCCAATTTTGGTGTCCTTATTACAGAATGGACATAGATTCATTGGAGAGAATTCAGCGTAGAATGACAAAAATGATCCATAATATTAGACATTTTCCGTATGAAGAAAGGTTGAAGAAATTAGGTTTACATTCGTTAGAGAGACGCAGAGTTAGAGGGGATATGATAGAGGTGTTCAAGTGGGTTAGTGGGATTAACAAAGGGGACATGACAAATGTACTAAAGCTCAGTGATAGCGAAAGAACTCGTACCAATGGTTTCAAATTAGATAAATTTCGTTTCAGAAAAGATATAGGCAAATATTGGTTTGGTAACAGAGTTGTAGATGGGTGGAATAGGCTACCAAGTGATATAGTGGGATCAAGAACGATAGGGAGCTTTAAGAAAAAATTGGATAAGCATATGGACGAGAAGGGTTGGGTGTGAAGGGGGATCAGCCGGGTTGGGCCAATCAGCGCTCTGCAGACCCCGTAATCCTGCGTTAATCTCTAACCGGTTTGGTAAGATGATCCTCAGGGTATTAGAGTGTTGAGCCTATAATTGGGCTTTGTAATTGGGGTTGTGTGGGACAGGGATCTGCCTTGCTTAGGCCAATCGGCTTTCTGCAGACTCCCATTTTCTTATGTTCTTATGTTCTTAAACATTTAACTTAATCAATTCTTCTCAGCATGGATTCACACAGGGACGTTCTTGCCTTACTAATTTGCTTAGTTTTTTCTCAGAGGTATATGAAGCAGTAGATAATGACAAGGCATACGATATTATATATTTAGATTTCAGTAAAGCTTTCGACAGAGTCCCTCATGAGAGATTGATGAGAAAGGTTGAGGCACATGGAATAGGTGGGGCGTTGTTGGGATGGATTAGGTCATGGCTAATTGGTAGGAAACAGAGAGTCAGCATAAATGGTACCAAGTCAGAGTGGGGAGCAGTCAAAAGTGGTGTCCCCCAGGGATCGGTATTAGGTCCCCTGTTGTTTTATATACATAAATGACCTAGATTTAGGTATAACTAGTAGGATAAGTAAATTCGCAGACGATACTAAAATGGGGAGATCAATTGATTCAGATAGCGATATAGAGTGCCTCCAAAGGGATCTAGATACCTTACATGAATGGTCAGTAAATTGGCAGATGAAGTTTAACATTGACAAATGCAAGGTATTAAAGATAGGGAAGATGCAAACAAATGTTAAATATAAACTAGCTAATTTAGAATTAGAAAATTCAGACTGCGAGAAAGATCTAGGTGTGTTTGTTAGCAATGATTTGAAGCCTAGAAAACAGTGTATAGGCGTTCGTAATAAGGCAAACAGGATTCTCGGGTTCATCTCTAGGAGTGTGAGTAACAGAACTGCTGATGTTATCTTAAAACTTTACTTGTCATTAGTGAGACCCCATATGGATTATGCTGTCCAATTTTGGTGTCCTTATTACAGAATGGACATAGATTCATTGGAGAGAGTACAGCGTAGAATGACAAAAATGATCCATAATATTAGAAATCTTCCGTATGAAGAAAGGTTGAAGAAATTAGGTTTACATTCGTTAGAGAGACGCAGAGTTAGAGGGGATATGATAGAGGTGTTCAAGTGGGTTAGTGGGATTAACAAAGGGGACATGACAAATGTACTAAAGCTCAGTGATAGCGAAAGAACTCGTACCAATGGTTTCAAATTAGATAAATTTCGTTTCAGAAAAGATATAGGCAAATATTGGTTTGGTAACAGAGTTGTAGATGGGTGGAATGGACTACCAAGTGCTATAGTGGGATCTAAAACTGTAGGGAGCTTTAAGATAAAATTGGATAAGCATATGGACGAGAAGGGTTGGGTGTGAAGGGGGATCAGCCGGGTTGGGCCAATCAGCGCTCTGCAGACCCCCACAATCCTGCGTTAATCTCTAACCGTTTTGGTAGGATGATCCTCAGGGTATTAGAGTGTTGAGCCTATAATTGGGCTTTGTAATTGATTTGGGGTTGTGTGGGACAGGGATCTGCCTTGCTTAGGCCAATCGGCTTTCTGCAGACTCCCATTTTCTTATGTTCTTATGTTCTTATAATAAATAGTATAATCTTGAGATGTAATATATAAGAATGTTTTATTAAGGGGGAATAGGCGTATTTTTTGGCTTATATATATATTTTTAATTATATTTTTAGTTTCCTCCCTAGACCTCCATCAATCTTAGAAAAACACCCCCTAGACCCCCCCCCCCCCTCAAGATAAATGTGTACATGTTTCGCTATCGCTCGCCAGTAAAAAAAAAAAACGACACCTATATAAATGGCACGAAACTTCTTAAAATTGACAACGAAATAGGGCGCAAGGTGTTCAAATCGCCAAACTAATAGACCGAACGTCTTATAATCTCAAAACAAATAGGGCTTAACACGAGGGAGATAGGGGACCAGAAAAAAGACCCATCTCAACTTAAGGACACTTATATCACCCGATGCACACCCATCATTTACCTACAGTGCAAGAGAACAGAAAGGAGATAAAAGTATACTCACAACATTTGAGTGCAGGAAAACATACACATAATTTTATATCGTCTGCCAAAAATGAATAATGCATGTAAAGTCAACACCACAACTCTCTCTATCTATATATTCAGGCCCAATCCCCAATTTTATTATTTGTTTCTTTTCTTTTTCCCTCTTTTCCTTTGTTTTCTTTCTTTTCTTTTCTTTTCTTTTCTTTTCTTTTTTTTTTGGGGGGGGAGGGGGGCCGACTCAAGACAGAGCCAGAATAGGGACAACACAACAGAAAACAATGAACACACAAAAACAAAATACAAAGTCCCTCCAGCACTTCCCCGGCCCCCGACACAAATGGTCATGCAATGATGCAATGAATAGAAATGAAGGTAAATCTTTATGGCAGGAAGTGAAAATAGCATCAAGGTTTAGCAATGTGTGCATTATGGGGATTTTAATTTTCCGAAGATAGATTGGCAGCATCAGATCGGCGACTCAGATTCTGAGGAGTTTATTGAGGCGGTACAAGATAGTTTTTTATTTCAATTCATTGACTCGCCGACTAGAGGTAATAATATCCTTGATTTAGTTCTCAGTAATAATGAACATATGATAAATAATGTTGAGATATGGGACCAACTAGGAAATAGTGATCACAAATCTATTTATTTTAATATACAATGGACAGGAAATGCTAAAGAGAATCCGTCACTTATCCCAGATTTCAGAAAAGCCGATTATGGTGGGATAAGAAGAGCCTTAAGGGGGGACCCTATTGTTAAACAATTAAGTCAGGATAGGCCAGAGTTAAGCTTGACAGCTACATATGAACAGTTTATTTCTTCACTTCACAATGCGCAAAATAAATATATCCCCAAAATAAGATTTAGATCGATACAGAACCAACCAAAATGGATGAATAATAAACTAATAGATCTTATAGGAAAAAGGAAAGGAATATATAGAAAAATTAAGAAAGGCGAAACTCACCTACTTATTTACTATCGGACTCTATCAAGACAGGTCAAAAAGGAAATTAGGACAGCAAAAAGAAATTATGAAATAAGGATAGCCAACGACTCAAAAAATAACCCTAAAGCTTTTTACCAACTATATAAATCTAAAGTTAGAAATGTAATAGGCCCCCTTAAAACTTCGATAGCAGAAATGACAGAAAATTATTTAGAAATGTGCAGTACATTAAATAGTCAGTTTCTATCCGTTTTCACTAATGAAAATTTGGCACAGATTCCAGAAGTCAGTAAGGTATATAGCGATAGTATAGAAAATAGGTTAAGTACGATTACTATAAGTAGAAAGCCAAAGCGTCAAATTTTTCCTTTGCCCCTCAACTTTCTCTTCATAATTGCTGAGGGGCACAGGGACCTGGGTGGGGCTTTGGTTTCCCGGGCATTTCCGCACCCTCCTCAGCTCCCCGCCATGGAGTGGCTTCGGTCACCCAGGCTTTATTGTGGTCGGCAGGGAGGATTCTGTGGAGGCGCTCGGTTATGGCCTTGGCCTTGTTCGGGGACTTGGGGCTGTTCGGCCAGGCAGCTTGGGGAACAACAACAACAACAACAACAACAACTATAAGTAGAAATTATGTGCTTAAGGAAATTGACAGACTGAAACCTCATAAATCGCCTGGTCCTGATGAGGTATATGCTAGAGTATTAAGAGAATGCAGAGATGAGTTAAGTTACCCATTAACATTTCTTTTTAACAAGTCATTAGAAACAGGTATAGTTCCAGAAGCTTGGAAGCTTGCAAATGTAGTTCCGATCTTCAAAAAAGGTGATAAATCCATAGCATCAAATTATCGTCCCATTAGTCTCACTTCAATCATAGGAAAGCTACTAGAGTAAATTATTGCTAGGAAAATGAGAAACCACTTAGAAACATTAACTTAATCAATTCTTCTCAGCATGGATTCACTCAGGGACGTTCTTGCCTTACTAATTTGCTTAGCTTTTTCTCAGAGGTATATGAAGCAATAGATAATGACAAATCATATGATATTATATATTTAGATTTCAGTAAAGCTTTCGACAGAGTCCCTCATAGAGATTAATGAGAAAGGTTGAGGCGCATGGAATAGGTGGGGCGTTGTTAGGATGGATTAGGTCATGGCTAATTGGTAGGAAGCAGAGAGTCAGCATAAATGGTACTAAGTCAGATTGGGGATCAGTCAAGAGTGGTGTCCCCCCAGGGATCTGTATTGGGTCCTCTGTTATTTATCATATACATAAATGACCTTGATTTAGGTATAACTAGTAGGATAAGTAAATTCGCAGACGATACCAAAATAGGGAGACCAATAGATTCAGATAGCGACATAGAGTGCCTCCAAAGGGATCTAGATACCTTACACGAATGGTCAGTAAAGTGGCAGATGAATTTTAACATTGACAAATGCAAGGTATTAAAGATAGGGAAGACGAATAATAATGCAAAATATAAACTAGCTAATGCTGAATTAGAAAACTCAGACTGCGAGAAAGATTTGGGTGTGTTTGTTAGCAACGATTTGAAACCTAGAAAACAGTGTATAAGCGTACGTAACAAGGCAAACAGGATTCTGGGGTTCATCTCAAGGAGTGCGAGTAACAGAACTGCCGATGTTATCTTGAAACTTTACTTGTCATTAGTAAGACCTCATATGGATTATGCTGTCCAATTTTGGTGTCCTTATTACAGAATGGATATAGATTCCTTGGAGAGAGTACAGCGAAGAATGACAAAAATGATACATAATATTAGAAATCTACCATATGAAGAAAGGTTGAACAAATTAGGCTTACATTCGTTAGAAAGACGCAGAGTTAGAGGGGATATGATAGAAGTGTTCAAGTGGTTCAGTGGGGTAAATAAAGGAGACATGAAAAATGTACTGAAGCTCAGTGATAGCGAAAGAACTCGAACAAATGGTTATAAATTAGATAAATTTCGATTCAGAAAAGATATAGGCAAATATTGGTTTGGTAACAGAGTTGTAGATGGGTGGAATAGGGTACCAAGTGATATAGTGGGATCAAGAACGATAGGGAGCTTTAAGATAAAATTAGATAGGCATATGGACGAGATGGGTTGGGTGTGAGGGGGATATACCAGGTGTGGGCCAATCGGCGCTCAGCAGACCCCCGTTATCTTGTGTTAATCTCTGACCGTTTTGGTGGGGTCAGTACTCAAGGTACTAGTGAGTTGGGCCTATAATTGGGCCTTGTAATTGGGGTTGGGTGTGACTGGGATCTGCCTTGTATGGGCCGATCGGCTTTTTGCAGACTCCCATTTTCTTATGTTCTTATGATGCAATATGTAGGCTAAACATGTCTACCTTCATGGTCACAACAATGCCCACGTAAATGGATATACTGTAGTACATGTGATGGTGGTGGTGGTGGTGGTGGTGGTGAAGGTATTGAGGGATAAGCCTTTACAATGGCAACTCGTATTTATTTTTCGAAGATTCACAATCCCTAGAAACTATAGTCTATTCGCTGTAAGTAGGCGAAAAATCAAGACTTTTATCCTCTGTAACTCAAAATGGGCTAGAGCAAATTGGCTGTAAATTTCCACATCTATTCCTTGACTGAGTCTTCCCAAATGGTAGAATTATAAGCTCGATTACTCTAGTCGTTTTTTAGTTACAGAGGTTAGAAGTCAAGATTTCTCGCCTACTTACAGCGAATAGACTATAGCCTGCCTGGGCCGAGCATTTGAGCCGGATATCTACGAGATATTTCTGCGCGCAATTTTTTTTTTCTTTTTTTTTCTATATTCCAACTACTCCCTCTCGGGCATAGGCTGAGAGCCTGTACATTCCACCGCTCAACACTGTGAAGCCTGTGAGGTCTTGTTCCAGTCTGGGGAGTGAGACATGTCAAGCATCCATCATGGCTCGAAGCAGCTCCATCTCTGAAGCGGCTGGTTGCTTCGTTCAAGTGCTTCACCGTCTCACCCTCCAGACTCAGACCCTCACTCTCAGAACGCCACCTATTGAGCAGTGAACTCACTAGGCATTGTCCCCCTCTAACATATTTTGAATATGGGAATATTCATACAGTGTTATTTAATCAGGGAACAATGAGGGTATTTTTTTGGCATTTCGGTGGGCTTTGTGGTAATGCACTGATACTAGGTACAGCACAAATTCAATCCCAATAATATCTTCATTCAATCCCAATAATATGAGAAGTTTTAGGTAAGCAATGCAGATGACCTTGACATTACTGCATCGTATACGTTCGGTGGCCTTGGCTATGTAGCCTACGCACAACCAAGGTTAAGAGATACGACGTTGTATCTCTTAACCCTTAACCATCGGCGCTCGACATATGTCGAGTTAAAGAAAACGTGCCCATATGCGGGCCTCGAAAGATGTCGAGTGCAATTTTGAGCACGTAATGTGCTCTGAGAGAGAGCTGAGCGGTGCGAGGAGCATAGATTCCCGCCTGACCGCTCGCCACCACCGCCGTGGGTCGACTGAAATTTATTACACCCTCCTCCACACTCTCTCACTCGCTACACAGGGAATTATGTAAGGAAATTACGGGTTTTTGCACTCGTGTTGCACGATCGTTGCAAGAGAACCAGTGGTCGTAGAAGGATGGTTCGGGTGTCATTGGAAAGCTCTGTTTATGCCCTTTCAGGGATAGATACTTGTATTACGCTCTGGGTCTTGTTTATGCATGAAAAAGAGCACGGAAACAACCCCATTTAGGGTAAAACCACCCGCATGTCGGGTAATAGAAGTTACCGACCCACCCGCTCGTAATGTGTTAACCTTGCGCACAACTGCAATTTTGGCTCGAACGTCCCTTGATTTTGGCCCTGTCACTCTTTCAACTATGGGGGAGGCACTCGCTATAGGAAGTTATGCCTTTTGCCTCCCTCAATCACATAGAAAAAGAAAAAAATATATATATATATACAGTATACTGTACGGTCGCGCTAATAAGTCATTTCTCAGCTGTCGTTACATTTGGCTCGCTCTGTGCTGTAATAATGTCTGCCAGATGTTGAATAGGGTGGGGAAGTGCAGAAATAGGTTTGTATATCCCCCTCGAAATGAATAACTTGGGTTTAGATATTGCTGAGATCAATTGTGGATCAAAATATACTTGGTGCCGAGACATGAATTAGTAGGCCAACTGTACCTGCAGAATACTCGCATATTGTTTAGGCCTTGGATCAGATAGCTTTCTCAACCATACACTTGCATATCAATGAAAATTTAATATTTTGTTGGTATAATGGACACCATGCAGTTTTTACTAATATAGCTAATCATATCCCTGCATTCTATTACAAAACTAGAGGAGCACTCAGTAGAGGGGATACCACCACCTACGCTGGCTTTGTCATAGGCCTAAATATATTTCTGGATCTGGGTTCCGGGATATGATCCGTATCGTCTCCTAAACTGACTCACTTCTTCCTTGGCGCATATCCAATCTGTCCATCAATTTTCGTGAAAATCGGTTCATAACTTTGTGAGATATCTTGTTTACAGACAAACAAACAATCAGACAGACAAACGGAGGTGGGAAAATAACCTCCGTCCAACTTCGTTGGTGAAGGTAATAACAATGTGTTAGTTAATATAGCAAAATTATTTAATAAAATGCCTATTATTATTATAATGTAAAACTTGCAAAATAAACAAACCAAAACTTATACGAACACAGTAAAAAGACAAAACAACTAATCAAAATCGCTATGTGGAAACAACGCTTAAGTAAAATAATTATTTATAAATAAAAGAACACAATCCACCACATACTGTAGGCAGTGTAGGGTGTACATCACTACATGAGCAAGTTAATCTGGTTCCCAAGCAAACTAATCGCACACATAACAACGCACTATCTTCACGTTCTAGGAATTAGTCAATTTGGGAAGTCGGGGACGTTCTGGTAAATTTGACTAAACTCTGCATGAATACAGAAACTACAATTAGTGTCAAAATTTGCTATTAAAATCAAATTTGCAACTTGACAAGACATTAACAATAGTACAAAATACAAATGGCTATCACTAACGATAGTGCTATCGGGTTACGGGTAGGTACCTGTAAGCATAGCATGCTTCAAGTGACCCCTAACAATTACTACCCTACTAATAACGTACATTTATTGTACAAATAAACTAAGGAAATCGCAAAAGCAAGCAATAAGATAACCTAGAAAATATATACCAAACCATGGGAGAGGGAATTAAGGGGAGATGGGTCGTTTCTCTAGATCCCCTTCTCCCTCATGTTTGACCCCTCCCTAGACCTCCATCAAACTTAACAAAAAACACATCCATTAGACCCCCCTTCAAGATAAATGTGTAAATTTTTCGGTAGAAAAATGTCCCGGCCGGTCCGACCATGTCCCGGCCGGTCCGATTCCTCGTAAAATTACAGGCTCGCTTTCGCTCGCCAGGAAAAAATCGACACCTAAATAGCACAAAAGGTCTAAAAATTGACAACGAAATGGGGAGAAACGTGTTAAAATCGCCAAACTAATGGACCGAACGTCTTATAATCTCAAAACATATGGGGCTTAACACGAGGGAGAAAGGGGACCAGAAAAACGGCCCATGTCCCCTTAACCCGGGAGCTGCGGGGAGACTCTTAAGAGTTCCCCCGGCGCACTGCGGGTAGACTCTTAAGAGCAGAGACTTTGAACACGTACCAAAACCGCGCGTTTATAGCCAGGCGGCTGAAAATTGGTGTGGGTATAGTACTACATGTCAACTCTCGATACCACCCCGCCAAACGCTCGCCCCGCACTCGTGCAAGCACCACCGCGCCAGTAACCACGCACTAGTCATGGAGCCTACACGTCCCTCACGCTCGCTCCCTGATGACACAACCAGCCCTCCTTCTGGTGGTGTTAGCCGCCGTGGAAGGCAGAGGGTGGCTGCCAAAGACCCTAGCTACCAGTACGACACGCCCTACAGCTCAGAGGACGAATCACCAGCACCAAAAGCACGTAAAACACGTGCAAGCAGGGCAATGGCACAGAGGTCATTGGTCTTTCGGGACACTGCCACCACGACCCAGGCCACTGCAACAACCACTACCACCACCACTGCCACCACTGCCACCCCTGCCACCCCTGCCACCGGTACCAGCGACGCAGGAGGCCGCCCTAGGGCTGCATTACCTGCGGGGGCAGGAAAAATGAAAGGCACGGGCGTAGGGAAAAGAACCCGTACGCCAGCCACAGTGCCCCTACCACCACCAACACCACCAGCCGCCCCTGGCCCGGCTGCCCCTGCCGCCCCTGCCGCCCCTGCCGCCCCTGCTGCCCCTGCCGCCCCTGCCGCCCCTGCCCAAGGAACAGGGAAGGGGAAGGGGAAAGGGAGAGGGAAAGCGACTGGGAAAGCGACTGCTGGCCCTGGTGTCCCTGCCGGCCCTGCTGCCCCTGCCGCCCCTGCTGCCCCTGCCGCCCCTGCCGCCCCTGCCGCCCCTGCCCAAGGAACAGGGAAGGGGAAGGGGAAAGGGAGAGGGAAATCGACTGCTGGCCCTGGTGTCCCTGCCTGCCCTGCTGCCCCTGCCGCCCCTGCCGCCCCTGCCGCCCCTGCCCAAGGAACAGAGAGAAGGGCGACAGGCACCACCATCATCTTGCCATCAAGGCCACGCACCACTGCTGCCCCTGCCGCCGCCGCCCCTGCCGCCGCCGCCCCTGCCGCCGCCCCTGCCACCACCTCTGCTGTCCCTGTCCATAAGACTCCCGCACGTGCCAAAGTGACCCGGAAAACTCTTACACCATCTAAGTATGCCGCCCTGCTGTTTGATGGTGATTCGCAGGACATTGGCAGCCCGGGTTTCGACGACGAAGCCCTAGCACGGGACCAAGGGTGGGGGGATTGGGAGTGGACAGTGGGAGTGAGTCCGACGTCGGTGACGAAAACGAGGAAGGGCATCGTCTGTCGAGTGAAGAGGAGGGTAATGATGATGAAGTGCTGTATCGCGACCATGGAAACGATATTTCAGACGCAGAAGCAGACGCAGACGACATTCCGATCCCTGGCATGCCTTCGTTCGATTGGTCTGACGGGGTCAATTTTGTACCTGACGTGCCCCAGTTCAATCCTGGGACGTCAGGAACAACTGACGACTGGCCCTGTGATGATCAAGCGAACGAAAGCGACTTCTTCCTCGCTTTTTTCGACATGGAGGTAATGACGTACATCGTTGCCCAAACAAACGCCTACTACAGGTGGGTGTTTGGCAGATTGGACGTCCTTTCTCCAAAAGCGAGAATACGAGGCTGGGTGGATACGACTGTGGCAGAATTTCTGACGTTCTTTGCCTTGTTGTTCCTCATGCCTCTGATCAAGAAGCATGTGTTGCAACACTACTGGAAGCACGACCCTCTCATCGCCACCCCAACTTTCAATAAGTTCATGACTCGTGACAGATTTTTGTTGCTGCTAAGATTTATGCACTTTGCAGACAACGAAAATCCTAACAGGATTGACAGGATATGGAAAGTTCGGGATGTGTTCACCATGTTGTTGGAGAGGTATAGGAAATACTTTTACCCCTTCCTCAATTTGGTGATTGATGAGTCGCTCGTGCTCTTCAAAGGACGTCTTGTTTTCAAGCAGTATATCCCCTTGAAGAGGCATAGGTTCGGAATCAAGCTCTTCGTGTTGTGCGACTGTGAAACTGGAATAGTGCTTGACATGATCGTGTATACAGGAACTGACATTGACGTACCGAAAGCCGCTGCCAATGACCCCATGGGCATGTCAGGTGCCATCGTCAGGAAAATGTTGGCACCTTACCTGGGCAAAGGCCACATCATCTACACTGACAACTGGTATACTTCTCCTGCTCTCTGCCAGTTTCTTTATGACAACCAAACGGGGTCATGTGGGACTGTCAGAAAGACAAGAAAGTTTATGCCAAAGTTCACAGGTGATGTCATTCCTCTCACAGATGCCTCCTCCAGTGACACACCTTCAGAAGACGACCTGGCCCAGGAACACCGCGAGAGGCATGTGCGAAGAAGGCGACGAAAGGGGCAGAAATACAAGCAGCTCGAGAAGTGTGGGAAACTGATAGCCCTGAAGTGGAAGGATAAGCGAGACGTCCACCTGCTTTCCACCGTCCACACAGGTGCCCAGGTGGATTCTGGCAAAATCCACTACCGAACCAGGAAGACAATCTACAAGCCCGACATGGTAGTGGACTACACCAAAAACATGCGCCTGGTGGACAAGTCTGACTGTCAGCTGTCAGGTGTTGAGTGTCTGAGGAAGACTGTGAAGTGGTATCACAAGCTCTTCCTCCACCTAGTTGACATAACGATGCTGAACGCCTACAACTTGTGGTTGGTGAAGAAGGATATGGCCCCAAACCAGAAGCTGAAATTCCGGGAGTTCGTGTACAACGTCTCCTACCAACTCCTGGAGAAGTATGGCACCACCACTCACAGACGTACGGCATGGCGTGGGGATCACGTTCCTGACCGCATCCAGCTGGGTGTCGAAAGACACTACACAACCAACACCGAGCTGATTGGCACTCGTCACAGGCAGGTGCAGTGCACCGTCTGCAGCTCCAGTGTGAGGAAACCCCATGTGACCAAAAGAGTCACCTCAATGTGCGCCGAGTGCAAAGTTGCACTCTGCCTGGGTGACTGCTTCAGGGACTACCACACCTTCAAGAACTACTGAGTGTCGGCCCCTGCCCTGCCCTGCCCTGCCCTGGACTCGCCCCGTGCCCTGCCCTGGACTCGCCTCCTGCCCTGCCCTGCCCTGGACTCGCGCCCTACCTTACCTGACCTGACCTAATTGATCACGCTACCTCATAATGTAACATATATATATATAATGTATAAGTTCCAAAGATGTCCCTGTGATATAGCTTTTACATTATATAATTGTATGTTTCATTATTTAGTTTATAAGTTTCAAAGATTTACATGTAATATGCCTTATTTTTTAGTATATCAATATATATGTTTGTTATTAGCCTAAGTAATGTGTATATAATTATTTTCTTACCTCAAATGAATTGTACAAAAATAAATATGTTTCAATAAATCATGTCAAACCTACTATGATAATAAAATAAAACAATAAAAAAAGAAAAAAAGAAAACAAGGTCATGTCATTGTATTCTTACAATATGATATATTCTATGAATATTTCATATTGTTTGAATACAATGGCATGATCTTGTAAAAAAAAAAATTTATAATTTTTTCCTAGACAATATAAAACCTTCCCCATAACCCCCTCCTGGATTCGATCCCACTACCCTACGACACTTTGAGTTTTCCAGTCCGCGACCTTACCAACCATGCCACAGGAGCTCATACCAAATATCACTCAAAACTTCGTGTCTACAATCGAAATGACAATATACAAAAAAAAAATGAATTATCCCACCAATTTACGTTTGTAAATTGATGGGATTATCAATTATATCATGCCAAGGTTTATAATAGTTTGTCTCTGTCAAGAATTAGTAATTATATAACTTTATTCTGTCAAAAATTGCCCAAACACTCAGCAAAATTGCCCCTCTCAGTGTGACTCCACTCATTTTCACACGGTCAGGCGGTCACGAGGTGACCCTTGCCGCTCCTTGATTCTCCAGCTACAGCAGCTCTGTCTGGGAACAAAATTGGTATAAATACAATAATGGATAAAATACTCTTCACAAATACATTTGTATTGTATAATATTGTAAATAAAAATGAATAATAACTGTGTGGGTGTCGAAAATTGCTCAACCAGCTTTCTTATGTCTCGCCTACGCGCGTATATTGGATTATACATAGTCATGACTGTCATACAAATAATTGCAGTAGGTCTCGAATATACATTTAGATTGCATATTACTTCGAAATAAATAAGTAAACGTTTCTCTGGTGGCAATCTACCCTTTCGCAGGTGTAAGGAGACACCAGTCTATATTTAGCCCTCTATCACAACAGGCAATCTGCCTGTGTTGACTCAGCACCGTCGCTGGTGGTCTATAAATATAGTACTTTATTTACAGTCAATGGCCTACATGTTTCTGTGGTACTTCACATGTGTCTAAAATGCAATGTCTGCTTGCATAAAAATGCAATTCTGAAGTCCATTTATATGTACGACATACGCATGTCTCAGTTTCTCTCTCTCTCTCTCTCTCTCTCTCCATTCCTGACTCATGTTATTGTAGACCTGTTGATGGCAACGAACACCAGCCATCTGGTAGACATAAGGGTCAAAATACCAAACATCAATACGCCTGGGGCGCCTCCACAATTATCACTAAGCTGGTTATCTATCTAGAGATCTGCCTGACTTCCATCGGGTCGGGAAGATCGGGGGTCGAGGTCAAGAGGTCGTGCGTCCGCGGAAAATAGCTCGAAAATCCAGGATATAACTTCAACTACGGAACATCTTGTTGAGTATAAAGTAGATTAGTTCCCCTAGATTGTGCCTTGAGGTAAAATAAGCCGCAGGTTGGCAATTTGGCGAAATGGCATCGAGACGAACTGGGACTGGGAGAGCGGTGAGAGGAGACACGCTGGTAGAATGTTCCAAATGCGGGACGTGGCATCCACATGTTTTAATGGGCGTAGATGGTATGACACAGAGGCAGATCAACCAGAGGACTGTGCTGTGTAGGGAATGCATGGAGAGGGAAATAATGGAGTTGAATGGGGGCATGGAAGGTCTGATAGAGAAAAATGCAGAATTGAGTAGGAAACTGGAGGAAAAAACACGCGTGTGTACATGCACACAAACGGGGGCGGCAGCTCCAGCCCCAGAGAACCAGCAAGCCCAACAACCAAGTACAAACAACTGCAGACCCAGACATACTACAGGGGAAAATAGGGAAGCTGCAGAAGAAAATGATAATGTAAATGAAGATGAGAGAAACCGAATGGGAGCTAGCCCTATGGCCACCCCTGTGAGGACGGACCCCACAGACCAGGGCAGTGCACTTAGACAGGAAATAAATCTCAGGACAGCAAGGGTAATAGTGGGGGACAGCATGATCGGTAAAGTAAGAAAACAGGTGAAGATGGAGGCGGAAGGAAGCAGGAACATATGCCTGAAAGGGAAAGGTATAAAGGATATAATGGAAGAGGCGAAGGAATGCGGGAAAACAGCTACAGGAAGGAACCCTAATCATCCAGGGTGGTGGAAACGACCTCATACAACAGGGAGCTGAGAACACCGTAAGAGAAGTGATTGAGGGAATCAGGATAATTAAGACACACAAAAAGAATCTGCGTGTAGGAGTTATGGGTATACTAAGACGACCCAGAGAAAACATGGCCTATGAATATACCCGAAGAAGAGTAAATAAGAAAATAGCAGAAGAGGTATACAAGATGAAAATGGAGTACATGAGGAATGAGGATATAGGAGTGAGCTTCCTAGATCTAGACCAGGAACTCACAGGCAATAGATTCGCAGGAGACCGAGTACATCTAAACAACGAGGGGATAAGACTCCTCGGAAACAGGACCCTGGAATGGTTCCTGGCTAGCGAAAGGTTACACAAGGGGCGCCTGAAAAAAAGGGCCCCCAGGGATGGGCAAGACCCGGACCATGAAGAAACCCGGGAGGGATCAATTACAAACGGTAACGAGGAAACGGGGAGAGAACCAGGAACAGAGGAGACCGATATAATGGTAGAAGCCGAAGAAGCAGTACCTGGAGAGGGAGGGGAGAATGAGCCGACGCACAGGGACGAAACCAGGGAAGAACCTGCCCCTAGGGAAGGCCAAGAGGAAACAATCCCAACCGAGGCCCCAGTCGTGAGAGAGGATGGAGAGACCCCAGCCGAGAGAGAGGACAGGGGGACTCCTGACTCCGGAAATGAGAGTGAGAACCCCCGGGAAATGTGAACCAGGAATCAGGAGTATAGGAACGGCATTAGATTAGGGTGTCTAAATGTGAATGGATGGGGAGTGGGAAAAATGGAAGACATGAGTGAAGTACTGTATGAAGGGGGTATAGATGTGCTCGGTATAACAGAGACAAAGCTACGTGAAAGAGTGGAACTGTACACGGAAAACTACAGAATGACTGGGAAGGGGCGCAGTAAATGGAAGAAAAAGGGTGGAGGTATAGGCCTAATAGTGAGAAAGAACATGGATATAGAGGTTGAAGAGTTAAAAGTCGGCGAATGCGAGATGAGTGAAGATATGATGGCAGCTTACCTGAACTACAAGGCAAAAGGAAAGACTGAAAGGATCCTACTGATTATATGCTACATGACGGTACAGGGACCGGATGCCAGACGTGATAATGAAAGGAAATACGACCTAATGAGAAGACTGGTAAACGAACATAGACGAGAACAGGTGATCGTAATGGGTGATATGAACGGACACATCGGAATCCTGGGTGAGGAAGTGAACACGAATGGACAACTGCTAAGGGATTTCACTGAGGAGCATGAACTGGAAATATTAAATGAAACTATCGCAGAGGGACGAGTGACATGGGCCGGAAGAGACAATGAATCTGCGATTGATTATATCTTGGTGAATGAGAATGCAAGGAAGAACGTGGAATACATGAGGATAGACGAAGAACGAGGAATGGATGTGACAAGTGACCACAATATGTTGTGGATACAGTATACCTGTGGGAGGGAGAGAAAGGAAGCTAGGAAACCAAAGGGTAAGAAATGGAAACTGAAACAAGCGGACTGGGTAAAATTCGGGGAAGAACTAGAGCGTGTGAACTGGAGGGATGACGGAGGGGTAGACAGAATGAATGAAGAATTCACCAAGACAGTGAAAGAAGTAGCTGAAAGAAGAGTCGGGAGGAAAAAGAAAGGAAATAATAGGAGACCCCAGAGGAGATGGTGGAACCAAGACATCGAATCTGCCAGAAAAAAAAGAAAAGAGAGCAACCGAAGGTGTAGAAGACTAAGGAGGTCCAAGGACAACGGTGAGAATGAACGGGTCGCATATGAGGAAGCATGGGAGGAATACAGGAAGCACAAAAGCATAACAGGAGGTTTAATAAGGAAAGCGAGAGTAAAAGCCGATAAGGATGTAGTAGATGAGCTGAAGGCAAGAGGTGGTGAGGTCAGCAGAGAATGGTATGACTTCCTAAGGGGAGAACAAGAGAGTGAAAGAGTGAATGTGGAAGTAATAATGGTGAACGGAAGAGAGGTGAGAGGGAAACCGGAGAAAGCTAGGGCAGTAAAAGAATTCTGGGAAAACATAGGGGGTGCGAATGAGGTGGAGGATAGGGGCGAACCCAACCTGATAATAGGAAGAAAGATACCAGTAGATGAAAATATGGATTACGAGATCAGTAGAGAAGAGATAATGAAATGTGTCAAGAAACTGAAGAACGGTAAAGCCGCAGGAAACGACGAGATCCCATATGAATTCTACAAAGAGGGTGGGAATGGAGTAATTGAAGGCATGTATGGACTTTTTAAGAAAGTATGGTCAGGAGAGAGGGTACCGTATAAATGGAACGAGAGCCGGGTGACCCTCCTGCACAAAGGGGGTCACAAGAGTAAGAAAGAGCTGAAAAACTACCGACCAATAACGCTAACGGACACAATTTCCAAGGTGTTCTGTGGGGTGCTGAATGAAAGGCTGAAAGGGATCTTTGAAAGGAACAGAGTGATGGGAGAAGAACAGAATGGGTTTCGAGTGGACAGAAGAGGGGAAGATAACATGTTCGTAGTGAGAGAAGTGATAGAGAATACGAAAAAGTCCGGACGGAAGGGATACTTCGCCTTCCTAGACATAGAGAAAGCATATGACAGAGTGAACAGGTACAAGTTGTGTAGGCTGCTTGAAACAGTAGGAGTGAGTGAAAAGATAATAAATATTATAAGAAGTATGTATGAGAATACCAGGGCTAGATACAGTATGGGGGATATAGAGACAGACTGGGTCGAAAACAAGCGGGGAGTTAGACAGGGCTGTGGGCTATCCCCCCTCCTGTTTGGGATGTACACAGAGGAACTAGCTGCAAGAATGAAAGAAGCCGGCAGGGGAACACTAATTGGGAACGAACGTCTGGGTATCTTGCTATATGCAGATGACGTAGTGATCATGAGCGACAACCGAGAGGATCTGCAGAGGATGCTAGATGTGGTGTCCGAATATGGGAATGATCTGAATGTGAGTTTTAGCAGGGAGAAAAGTAAAGTATTGGTAGTGAATGGAGATGAAACGGATGTGGGTGCGACGTGGCTACTTGGGAATAATATAATTACCCAAACAAATGAATACAAGTACCTGGGAATGACAGTGGATGCAAGAGGATGCGAGAAAACAAAAGATGAGAGACTAACAAGAGCGAGCCAATGGGTGGGAAGACTTGGCAGTGCTGCAAGGTGTAGAGCGAACAAGTATGAAGTAGTGCGAGGAGTATGGAAAGGTATGGCGGTGCCAGGCCTGATGTATGGTCTGGAAACCATCCCGTGGACAACGAATGACACGGCAAAGCTGGAAGTTGCCCAGAATAGGGTCGGAAGGCTCGCACTGGGAGCGAACAAGTACACTGCAGTAGAAGCCTTGAGAGGTGACGCGGGATGGAGCTCCTTTGAAGAAAGAATAGACAAGGGAGTCCTACGGTACCGGGTCAGACTGGAAAAAATGAATGGTGATAGATGGGCACGAAAGGTGTTTGAATGGGCTAAGGAGAGTAGTAAATGGAACAAGATGTGCGACAGAAAGATAGAGAAGTACGGAATGCGTGGTATCATGATGGGGGAAAGTATGGAAATGTGGAGCCATGAGAGATGGAAGAAAGAGATCGGCAAACGGGTACAAAGCGTAGCAAGGGACGAATGGGCGGGGAATATGAGAAACAAGAGTTCACTAGAATGGTACATGTGTAAGCAACAGCCAAGAAGGGAGCCATTCTACGATGGGAGCATTGGAGGTGAACTCCTCTTCAAGGCCCGAACTAAGTCGCTTGAGCTGAACAGCAGAACATATAGATGGTCAAATGAAGGCAACAAGGCATGCAAGATGTGCGAGAGTGGGGAGGACGAGACTGTGGAGCATATCCTCCTAAAGTGCAGAAAATATGAAGGAGAAAGGCGGGTAATGCTAAGATCCATAGTGCAAGAGATTGGTGCGGAGGAATGGAATGCAGTGGTAGGAAGGTATGAATGGGGGCTCGACGGAATAGTGATCTACCTGCTTGGCCTGAACGACCTAAACATGTGGAATGAGACCACTGCACGGAGTGTTAAGGACTACCTAGAGGGAGTATGGAGGAAAAGATCAGCCTCACAATAGTGAGGCTGGGGTGAGAATGCCCACGGGGGAACAATCTTCTTTTATTCTCAACCTGTCCTTTTCCATTATAGTTTATAAGTTTATCCTAGGAGAGAGAGCCGATACTAAGGCCACACCTCGACCAGTCGAGCGTGACTCTCGCACCAAGACCAAGACCAAGACCATCTCTCCACGACTCACTCACTCACTGCACCCCTGCATGCCTCCCTCCCACCCACCCACCCCCAACCCCCCCTTTCAGGCTTCCGTCTGCTAGAAACACATTCACAATTTGCGTAAATATCGCATCAATTGGGCTATATGCGGTATATTCCTTGTTATATGGGACGCCTACATATGTACACGTCTTTATTATAGCATGAGAGTGCTCTAAATACAAGATTGACGTGATATTTATGGCGTAACACACCCTCTCCCCCTTTCATTCCCACCACAACTCACTCACACCTTGGTTCACGCATAGAAACTCATTGATAATGTGCGTAAATATCGCATGAATTGGTTTATATGCGGTATATATTTTGATATATGGCACGTATACATACGTACAAGTCTGTATTATAGCGTGACAGTGCTCTACGTACAAGATATACGTGATATGTATGGCGTAAACCACACTCTCAGCTCATAAATTGCCGCCAAACCTCCAACACATCTTCATTCCCGCCTAAATATTCTCTTATAATTCCCTTATATATTGCAATTTTTGGTCACTATGAGGCATATTCATTGTTATATGGGTGCCCTACACATGTATACATACTCTAAATAGCCTAAAAGGGCTCGAAAAAGGAGATATACGTGATAATACGCGGTAACCCACCCCCTCCTCCCTCTCCTTCTATCCCCTGCGCGCGTAAATATTCGGCAGGGAAATCTCGCCGCTCGATGACAATCTAGCCGCGCGGTGCCATTCACTCCACATTTTTCAACTACGGACCGTTCCCCTACCCCCCCCAGACATTTTGGGGGGTCAAATATATATGGGCCGATGCACGCAAACATTCCCTACACGATGATGTACTTTTTATCGAAATTGGCAATAGGTCCCAAAATCATCATAGGTGCGCACAGTCTTACCCTGTAGAAAACCCCCTGTGCGCCGCGGAGAGGTTAAGGAAAAGAAAAAGGTGCGACCACTAATTAGGGAAGCCATGGTAAATTATGACTGGTATAAGTAGAAAGAATTAGGAACAGGAGTAAAGAGGGACAAGAAGAGTGGTATGAGATGCTTCGAGGAGAGAATTATAGAAAACATAAAACAAATATTGAACTAATAGTAGGTTAGTTATGTAGAGCAGATTAACCAGACCACTGAGCTCCATACGGAACTCTCATAGGATACCGTAGGTTGAAAATAGAATGAAAAGTGAAGCGTGAGATATAAAGATACTGGGATGAAATTTGAGAATTTAATAAACAATGGGACGGGAGAGACTGGAACATAGAAATGAGAGAAACACAAATAACGGAAATAGATAGATACATGATGGGTGGAACATCACGATTGAAGAAATAAGGAAGGTAGATAATGCAGGAGGCTAGGAATACCCTTCCCCTTGTAAAATGTTCCTACTCAACGAGACAGAAAAAGAGGCGGGGGAATGCGAAAGTGGTCCCGGACCCTAAGAATTGGAACTTTACAGATTTCTGTTTGGGCTCTGTCTCGAGTCAGCCATCCCTGGAAATAGATAGATAGGTGATGTATGGAACATCACAATTAGAGAAATTAGGAAGGGAGATAAAGCAGGAGGCTAGCCTCCTTCCTTTGTAAAATTCTCCTACTCAACGAGACAGAGAAAAGGGCGAGGGAATGGGAAAGTGGTCTCGGACCCTAAGAATTGGAACTTTACCCTACAGCTTAATGTTCGGATTATGTGCCTGAATTATAAATACATACATACATGCATACTATCTCTGCATAATATGAATACCAAGTTCTCGTATTAAGCAACACATTTCGCGACATATTCTTCGTAATGGCTGAGGAATAAAGATAAGGCAATAACAATTTTCCGTCTGCTAGACACAAATCGACTCTAGATCAGCTGCATGTATTGAGGGATAAGCCTTTACAATGGCTAATGTCAATTGACCACTTGCGAGTTTCAAGCTATAAGGAAGTTAGAACTGTAGACATCGATATTTAGCAGAAATACCAGACATACTATGGTTGTAATACATATATAAATACATAAAATCAAATGCAACATTCTATCCATCACAAACCTACATATTTATTGCATTTCTGTTTAGTATAAATGTTTATGGCTCTAACTCCCGTATAGCCTGAAACTCGCAAGTCATCAATTACTACCGTATACGGGGGGGGGGGGGGGGGGGGAGAATCATGATCAACATTGCCAATTTAGCTACGTTACTGGTAGATCTAGAGATATTTACTTCAATCTCATGATTTATTTTATTGTTTTATTTGTATTTAACTTAATTAATTAAATTCTAACTATCTGGAGATTTTAGCCATTTTGAGTGATATTCTAGAGATTGAGCATTATTCTAGCGATTTTCGGCGGCATTTATTTACAATCTAACGACTTCTCGAACATATCTATCGGAACTTTGATTTGCTTTAGTAATCCTGGCTATAATGATATACGCTCCTTTGTAAAGATCTATCCCTCTCAACAACAAGGTCGCCCATTATCCCCACCGATTATCCTTATTGTTAACCATGTGAAGCAGCTTTAAAGGTTATCCATGCCTATCCGCGTGTGTGTATAGATTAGTTGATTAATTATTTTGTCATCCAACGTATGTATTCCAAGCTTGATGTACAGTACAGTCGCGCTAATAAGTGATGTCTCGGCACCAATTATGTTTGTATCAACATTTGGCACCAGCAATATTTACACATGATTTCTTCTTTTCGAGTGAGATATACAAACATGTTCCTACACTTTTTTTTGTGTTTTCTATATTCCAACTTACTTCCTCTCGGGCATAGGCTGAGAGCCTTAACATTCACCGCTTTACAATGAACAGTGAAGCCCGTGAGGTCTTGTTCCAGTCTAGGGAGTGAGACATGTGAAGCACGTAGAGTACAACGAGCACCTGCCATCTTGCCTTCACATGAGGCACGGTGCTCACTCATGGCCCGAAACGACCCCATCTCTGAAGCCACCTCGTTTCCGTGCTTTACTGTCTCACCCCCTACACTCGGACTCTCACACTTACACACACACACAACGCCACCTGTTGAGCAGATAACTCACCAGGCATTGCACCCCTATAGCATATTTTGAATATGGGAATATGCATACAGTGCTATTTAATCAGGGAACAATGAGGGTATTTTATTGACGTTTCGGTGGGCTTGTGGTAATGCACTGATACCAGGTACAGCACAAATTCCATCCCAATAATATCTTCCCATTGATACATCGGGATTTGAACCCGGGACCTTTGGATTACCAGGCCAGTGGCAAGACCACTCCACCACACCTCCCCTATTCAATATCTGGCAGACATTAATACAGCACAGAGTGAACCAAACGTAATGATAGCTAAGACATGACTTATTAAGGTGGCGGACGGGGTGGGGTGGAGGGTGGGGGTGGGGGGGCAGGTGGGCACAGGCAATCACAGGAGTCTGTATGTCATGGAGTCACCAGTGTATCTCCTGCTTCCACCATGAACGTTCTTGCAATGGTGCCGATGATGGTGGTGGTGGTGGTGGTGTTGGTGAGGTGTGGTGAGGCCCTGATGGTAGACCTCTCGTTCGACATCGGCAACAACACCATGTATTGGCCCGGGATGCAGCCATACACCAGAAAGGTCGTCGCTAGGGGCTACCAAGAGCCAGGCTATTGGTGAGGACCATAATTATATATATACAGTATATATAATTATATATATATATATATATATATATATATATTTTTTTTTTTTTTTTTTGTTTTTTTTGTGGGGGGGGGGATCGTAGTAAACCAGGTGAAGTCCATTCATTATAGGTAGGCCATACATTGTGACCCTTAACCTATGGGTGTGAGGGGGATCTGCCGGGTGTGGGCAAATCGGCGATCTGCAGACCCTCATTTTCCCGTGTTGACATCTGACCATTTTGATGAGGTCGGTCCTCATGGTATTAGTGAGTTGGGCCTATTATTAGGCCTTGTATTTGGGGTTGGGTGTGAGAGGAATCTGCCTTGTATGGGCCAATCGGCTTTCTGCAGACTCCCATTTTCTTATGTTCTTAACTAATAACAAAAAAAGGCTAGAGAAAATGGGCTGCAACTTTCCACTCACATTCTCTGGCTGCCTCTTCCTAAATGGTAGACTTATTAGCTCGATTGCTCTTTGTCATGTTAGTTATTTTTCCTTTATATTGTCTTTATCCGAATTTTGGTTTGTTTAGTTTGCAAGTTTTACATTTTAATTTAGTTATAGTCGAGGTTAGTGGTCATGAATTTTAGCCTACCTATATTTAATGGACTATAGTACGTTTTCATAGCCAAATATATTGTTAAGCCGCTGTCACACGAGCGCTTTTTCCGTCAATTTTCCATGAGCAAGTTTTTTCTCGTATTATTTAGGGACATTTTCGCACTGGTATCGGTAACTAGACTGAAGGTAGATTAGGTTAGGCGGCTGAATTCTGATAGTGTCATTTTTAAAGCTTCCAGACCATAATTGCCCGTAAAATTGCTCGAAAAAGGGCTCGTGTGACTCCGGTTTTAATTATGAAATACTGGCAATAATATAATGCAGAGACAGAGTAGCTTCATAGTTTTTCCATTAAGGGGAGATGGGTCGTTTTTCTAGATCCCCTTCTCCCTTCTCCCATTAGTTTTCAGATTTTAAAATGTTTGCCCCATTAGCTTGTCGATTTTAAAACCTTCCGCCCCATTTTCTTGTCAATATTAAGACTTGTCGTGCTATTTAGATGTCGGGGTTTTTTTTTTTCCTGGCGAATGATAGTGAGCCTGTAATTTTAGATTCTAGAAGAACCGGACTTCGGCCTGGATATTTTTCTACCGAAAAATGTACAAATTAATCTAGAAGGGGGATCAAATGGATTTTTTTTTTTATTATTTGATGGCTGTCTAGGGAGGAAACTAGAAAAAGAAATTAATGAAAAAATCGACCAAAAAGTGAACCATCGCCCCTTAATTATTATCGATAAATCAACCGGTAACGGATTAAAATGTCTGCAAATTTTAAACAAAAATTCTAGTATAGACGATTTTACTCAGCTTACCCTTTTCAGTGACAAGGCGTCTTTTGCCACTCTATGCTTGCTATCAATGTTGTCGGTTTGTCAGTAAATTGACCCCTTTCGAGTTTCAGGCTATAAGGAAGTTGGAGCCGTACACATCGATATTAAACAGAAATGAGATAATAATGTAGGTGTCTGATTGATAAAAAGTATGTTCAATTATTTGTTATGTATTTATAAATGAACTATAACCGTATTTTAGCTGGTAATTCTGCTATATATCGTTGTCTGCATGCAGCTCCAACTTCCTTATAGAACGAAACTCGCAAGTGGTCAATTGAATCGCTTAGCAACTGATCTCTTGATATTTGATGGAAACATATGTAACTTCGATGTTTCTGCGTCATATTAATGCACAGTTTTCATAATTAACACAGTATTTCGCTACAAAATGGACACACATGGTTGACATTGAGAAATATGAAGGATTGGAGAATAGAAAAGATAAAAATGGAGAACAAACAGAACTAGAAGACCTTATGGCAATTAGACTGGAAAGGTATAATTATAATGTAAAACTTGCAAAATAAACAAACCAAAATTGGGACGACATAATATAAAGACTAAAGAACTTATCAAAATTGCTATGTGGAAATAACGCTTAAATATAATAATAAATAAAATAAATTACATTAAAAATAAAAGAACACCAAACCGCTACATAGGGTGTACATCATTAAATGAGTAAGTTAATATGTTTCCCAAGCAAACTAATCGCACATATAATAACGCACTATCGTCACGTTAAAAAAAAATCGTCAATTTGGGAAGTCTGGGACGTTCAGGTAAATTTGACTAAGTTTGACTAAATTCAGTATGAATCAAGAAACTACAACTTAAGTCAAAAATGTCTATTCAAGCAAATTTGCAATTTGGCAAAATATTAACAAAAGTCTATCTATCTATCTATTTTCTATCTATATAGATAGCCTAGATAGATAGCAAATATGAAGAAACAACAACAGATTTAAACAAATACTACTCTTTTAAAACAAGAAACATTGATTTTAGAACAAAATAAATAATAACAATAAAAAGATAAACAATTAATACATACAGACAAACATAACGGAATAGGAGAAATAACAGTAGTCATAATAGGGTACTTCACAACAGTAAGGGGTAGACGAGAACTTGGAAAAAAAAAAAAAAAAAAAAAAGTAATAGCCTAATGGGGGATATGAATGCACATAAAGGAATATTGGGGGAAAGAATATATGGGAATGGGATAATTTAAAAAAAAATACGTAAGATAACCTAGAAAATATATACCAAACCATGGGAGAGGGAATTAAGGGGAGATGGGTCGTTTCTCTAGATCCCCTTCTCCCTCATGTTTGGCCCCTCCCTAGACCTCCATCAAACTTAACAAAAAACACATCCATTAGACCCCCCTTCAAGATAAATGTGTACATTTTTCGGTAGAAAAATGTCCCGGCCGAAGGCCGATTCCTCGTAAAATTACAGGCTCGCTATCGCTCGCCAGGAAAAAATCGACACCTAAATAACACAAAAGGTCTAAAAATTGACAACGAAATGGGGCGAAACGTGTTAAAATCGCCGAACTAATGGACCGAACGTCTTATAATCTCAAAACATATGGGGCTTAACACGAGGGAGAAAGGGGACCAGAAAAACGGCCCATGTCCCCTTAAGGAAAAGAAAAAGGTGCGACCACTAATTAGGGAAGCCATGGTAAATTATGACTGGTATAAGTAGAAAGAATTAGGAACAGGAGTAAAGAGGGACAAGAAGAGTGGTATGAGATGCTTCGAGGAGAGAATTATAGAAAACATAAAACAAATATTGAACTAATAGTAGGTTAGTTATGTAGAGCAGATTAACCAGACCACTGAGCTCCATACGGAACTCTCATAGGATACCGTAGGTTGAAAATAGAATGAAAAGTGAAGCGTGAGATATAATAATAATAATAATAATAATAATATTTATTCAGTTAGCAATTTACAGAGTTGGTACCACATAGTATGTTACAAATATGACATGTACCAGCTTTGCATAATTCCAACTAAGGATAGCCCAATAAGGCCGTTAGGCGTATTTCCATTGGGGTCCTTGTGGGATTAGGTTAGCTGGGGAAATGGGGAGGATAAAGAAATAGATACTTTAGAGAAAGTATTTCTAGGGGGTTATTTTAAGATAACTTACATCCTATACTAAATATCAGTAATCCGTAATCAGTAATAATTTCAGTTTGGTTTGTCTATCTCTTATGTCGTATTTAGTAGTAGACATAAGCTTGGTGCTCCCTTCTAGATATCCCTATAAAGATACTGGGATGAAATTTGAGAATTTAATAAACAATGGGACGGGAGAGACTGGAACATAGAAATGAGAGAAACACAAATACCGGAAATAGATAGATACGTGATGGGTGGAACATCACGATTGAAGAAATAAGGAAGGTAGATAATGCAGGAGGCTAGGAATACCCTTCCCCTTGTAAAATGTTCCTACTCAACGAGACAGAAAAAGAGGCGGGGGAATGCGAAAGTGGTCCCGGACCCTAAGAATTGGAACTTTACAGATTTCTGTTTGGGCTCTGTCTCGAGTCAGCCATACCTGGAAATAGATAGATAGGTGATGTATGGAACATCACAATTAGAGAAATTAGGAAGGGAGATAAAGCAGGAGGCTAGCTTCCTTCCTTTGTAAAATTCTCCTACTCAACGAGACAGAGAAAAGGGCGAGGGAATGGGAAAGTGGTCTCGGACCCTAAGAATTGGAACTTTACCCTACAGCTTAATGTTCGGATTCTGTGCCTGAATTATAAATACATACATACATGCATACTATCTCTGCATAATATGAATACCAAGTTCTCGTATTAAGCAACACATTTCGCGACATATTCTTCGTAATGGCTGAGTAATAAAGATAGGGCAATAATAATTTTCCGTCTGCTAGACACAAATTGACTCTAGATCACCTGAATGTATTGAGGGATAAGCCTTTACAATGGCTAATGTCAATTGACCACTTGCGAGTTTCAAGCTATAAGGAAGTTAGAACTGTAGACATCGATATTTAGCAGAAATACCAGACATACTATGGTTGTAATACATATATAAATACATAAAATCAAATGCAACATTCTATCCATCACAAACCTACATATTTATTGCATTTCTGTTTAGTATCAATGTTTATGGTTCTAATTTCCTTATAGCCTGTTTAGTATCAATGTTTATGGCTCTAACTTCCTTATAGCCTGTTTAGTATCAATGTTTATGGTTCTAACTTCCTTATAGCCTGTTTAGTATCAATGTTTATGGTTCTAACTTCCTTATAGCCTGTTTAGTATCAATGTTTATGGCTCTAACTTCCTTATAGCCTGTTTAGTATCAATGTGTATGGTTCTAACTTTCTTATAGCCTGAAACTCGCAAGTCATCAATTACTACCGTATGCGGGGGGGGGGGGGGAAGAATCTTGATCAACGTTGCCAATTTAGCTACGTTACTGATAGATCTAGAGATATTTACTTCAATCTCATGATTTATTTTATTGTTTTACTTTTATTTACACTTAATTAATTAAATTCTAACTATCTGGAGATTTTAGCCTTTTTGAGTGATATTCTAGAGATTGAGCATTATTCTAGCGATTTTCGGCGGCATTTATTTACAATCTAGCGACTTCTCGAACATATCTATCGGAATTTTGATTTGCTTTAGTAATCCTGGCTATAATGATATACGCTCCTTTGTAAAGATCTATCCCTCTCAACAACAAGGTCGCCCATTATCCCCACCGATTATCCCTATTGTTAACCATGTGAAGCAGCTTTGAAGGTTATCCATGCTTATCCGCGTGCGTGTATAGAATAGTAGATAATAATTTTGTCATCCAACTTATGTATTCCATGCTTGATGTACAGTACAGTCGCGCTAATAAGTGATGTCGCCGCACCAATTATGTTTTTATCAACATTTGGCACCAGCAATATTTACACATGATTTCTTCTTTTCGAGTGAGATATACAAACATGTTCCTACACTTACCCACCCTATTCAATATCTGACAGACATTAATACAGCACAGAGTGAACCAAACGTAATGATAGCTAAGACATGACTTATTACGGTGGTGCTAGTAAGTCATGTCTCAGCTGTCATTACGTTTGGCTCGCTCTGTGCTGTATTAATGTCTGCCAGATGTTGAATAGGGTGGGTAAGTGCAGGAACATGTGTGTATATCTCACTCAAAACGAAGAAACAATTTGTCAATATTGCTGATACTAATTATTGATCAAAACATAATTGGTGCCGAGACATCACTTATTAGGCCGACGGTACACGCTAAGACATAAATCCTGGCCCTATTTGAACCTTGGAACAGGATGAACGAACCTCCGGGACGATAATATTAGGTTACATATTTAATGAAAAGATTCTAATAAGTTCGGGATATAAAACTTGAGGCCTCGGCTTTTTCCTAGAGTGTACAATCGTGGTCATTAATGCTTAGTAAAATACCCCGAAAACGAAATACCCCTACCCCCGAGACACCAACACCCAGAGAAAAACTAATCACCACAGACGAAGGAAAAGTACCAGCGGCGAAAGGACCAAAAGACAAGAAGAAGTGAAAGAGGGAAGAGACAAACAACACCAGCACCAGTAAGCCGGCCGCACCAATGCCTTACCAAAATGATACCTAGCCTAAAGAACAAACCATACGAAGAGCGTCTTAGAGAATTAAATCTATTTCCTTTAACCCAGCGCAGATTAAGAGGCGACTTAATTCAAGTGTTCAAAATCATCAAAGGCATCGACAATATGAACTGTAGTAAGTACTTCACTATCGACCAATCTAATTACACGCGGGGAAACGGTTGCAAAATTATTGGTAAATCTTTTAACTCGCACGAATCTAAGAATTTCTTCTTCAATCGAGTTGTCAATTTGTGGAATGGGCTTCCCCGAGACGTTATAGACTGCAGCACCGTTGATTCATTTAAATTCCGCCTAGACAAATATCTCGCATCAAACCCGCGACTGACTGCGTTTGTAAATGAATAACTTTATCCTCCCCTCAGTTACTAACCCATATGTCCCCTACTAACTTCCTAGTCCTGCCACGTTAGTGGCGGGGCAGTAGTTCCCTTTCCAATGTTCCCTTACCCACTCTAAACCACTGTTTGGACACTTGATCCTCAGTGTTTTGGAGGACAAGCAGCCTAGAAGGGTCACTAGATCTGTTGTTGCTTGATTTCCTTTGTACTCTATACATAGTGAAGGCATTGGCCGCACCCGTCACCGAGTCAAGGCCTCATACCTCAAAAAGTCCCACCAACCAGGCAGGAAACAAAAAACAGAAGACCTATCGTCCAAAAATCCTATTCTCTCAACCCTTTTAAATAATCATGTACCCATAACCTACAACAAATAACTACACCCCATGTAAACCAAAACCTTGCCATTATAACCTGTCTCAAAATGTAGGATACCTAATATAAATCCATTCTCTCAACCTTTTAAATAAACATGTATCAACAACCTACACCAAATAACCACATTCCCCAGATATGAAGAATAGCTCCACCATACACGTTAATCCCCCACACCCACATACACACCTTCCTTTTGTTATCACCCTGTATCGCTCTTTCCCATAAAAATCAGACAAGTCACACATCTGCCTGTTTCACAAATAGGGAAACCTCACCCCTATGCCTCTGTTTTTAAGGTTAAGTTCTATATGTATGTGAGCAGGAAGAACCCTGCGTTACAATGTTCATTACTCCTTTTATTATCATTATGTATGTATAACTTTTCCCTATGCCAGGATATAATTATATGCTAAGTATATAGGTATGCAGCCTGACACGAGTAATGAAAATCCCCAAGACTTATATATGTATCTTAGGACTCTCGCTACCACTATCTTTACACCTACACCACCCCTATACATGCCTTCCTCTTGATCACCCTGTATCGCCCTTTCCCATAAAAATCGGACAAACCACATACCTATCCCTCTTTCGCAAATAGAAAAATCTCACCCCTATGCCTCTGTTAAAAAGTTCAGTCCTATAGGTATGTAAGAAGTAAGAACCCCATTTTATAACGTTTATTACTCCCTTCTATAATCATTATGTATTTTTTTTTCTATGTGATTGAGGGAGGCAAAAGGCAGAATTGCCTATAGCGAGTGCCTCCCCCATAGTTGAAAGAGTGACAGGGCCAAAATCAAGGGACGATCAAGCCAAAATGCCTGGACACACGGAGTTTGAAGCAATTTAAGTTATAGGAAGAGGGAAAGACTGATTCTGGGAGAGAGTTCCAGAGCTCAGCTGTTGAGTAGAAGAAAGTTTGAGAGTAACATTTCACTCTTGGGTTAGAGTTGCACAGAGTAGGGGTGGGATTGAGTTGCAAGACGGGTACCACGTGCCCTACGTAAAGGAGGTGGTATGCACTGGGAAAGCTCTGAGGATCACTGATTATTATAGTAGCGATAGAATAGCGAGAGAGATGCAACATTGCGGCGGAGAGAGAGAGATTGCAGAGAGTAGGTGAGTGGACGGGAGTTAATGATACGAAAGGCCTTCCTTTCAACTTTGTCTAGGAGAGCGGTGTGAGAGGAACCTCCCCACACATGTGAACAATACTCAATACAAGGACGCACTATGCCCCTGTACAGAGCAAGAAGCTATGCTGGGGAAAAGAACCCCCTAAGGCGGTTGAGCACACCCAGCTTCTGGGAGGCTGCCTTAGCAAGACTGGTAATATGGTCCTTCCAAATGAGAGCAGAAGAAAAAGAGACACCAAGAATATTGAGAGAAGATGAAGGGTTGATTTTTGTATTGTTGAAGAATAAGGGATAGTCCGCTGGGAGATCCTGCCGGGTAGATAGATGGAGAAATTGGGTTTTGGAAGCATTAAAGGTAACAAGGTTTTCTCTGCCCCAATTGGAGATAGTATTTAGATCAGAATTTAGGAGTTCTATGGCTTCATTACGTTTGTCGTTAAGGGATTGCTGGCTGGGGCGTTCTGAAAAACTAATGGAGTAGTGTAATGTTGAGTCGTCTGCGTATGAATGGATGGGAATTAAGCTACAGTTAAGGAGATCATTTATAAAAATTAGAAAGATAATAGGAGATAGGACAGAGCCCTGAGGAACACCAGAGTTTATAGGGTGAGGAAGTGAACAATGGCCGTCCACAACCGCGGCTATGGAACGGCCGGAAAGGAAATTAGAGACAAAGGCACAGATGGAGGGATAGAAACCGAAGGAGGGTAGTTTAGAAATTAAAGATTTGTGCCAGACTCTATCGAAAGCTTTCGATATGTCTAGTGCAATAGAAAAAGTCTCACCGAAGTCCCGAAAGGAGGATGACCAAGAGTTAGTAAGATATGAAAGAAGATCACCAGTAGAGCGACCCTTAAGGAAGCCATACTAG
Source organism: Paralithodes platypus (assembly GCA_032716605.1). Classification (NCBI taxonomy): domain Eukaryota; kingdom Metazoa; phylum Arthropoda; class Malacostraca; order Decapoda; family Lithodidae; genus Paralithodes; species Paralithodes platypus. Next base: position 30,984,076 of record CM064499.1, read on the forward strand.
CGATCTGAGAGCAGATTATGAGAAGAGAAATGCTTAAGAAATTTGGAAGCAAGAATAGTTTCAAAAACTTTAGAAAGACAAGAGATGAGAGCAATTGGACGATAGTTGGAGGGTTGAGAGCGGTCACCCCTCTTTGGGACAGGTTGAATGTGAGCAAACTTCCAGCATGAAGGGAAGACGTTAGAGGATAGACAGAGACAAAAGAGTTTGCCTAGGCAGGGAGTCAGCACGGAAGCACAGTTTTTGAGAACAACAGGAGGAACACCGTCCGGACCGTACGCCTTATTAGTGTTAAGCCCAGAGAGGTTAGAAAGTACATCTTTAGAAGAGATAATAATAATAATATAATAATAATAATAATAATAATAATAATAATAATATTTATTCAGTTAGCAATTTACATAGTTGGTACCACATAGTATGTTACAAATATGACATGTACCAGCCTTGCATAATTCCAACTAAGGATAGCCCAATAAGGCCGTTAGGCGTATTTCCATTGGGGTCCTTGTGGGATTAGGTTAGCTGGGGAAATGGGGAGGATAAAGAATTAGATACTTTAGAGAAAGTATTTCTAGGGGGTTATTTTATGATACCTTACATCCTATAGTAAATATCAGTAATCCGTAATCAGTAATCATTTAAGTTTGGTTTGTCTATCTCTTTTGTCGTATTTAGTAGTAGACATAAGCTTGGTGCTCCCTGATTAGGATATTAGGCATAAGTAAGAGAGAGGAGGGTGGAGAGGGAGGAATAGCACCGGAATCATCCAAAGTGGAGTTTCTAGCAAAGGTTTGAGCGAAGAGTTTAGCTTTGTCAGAGGAAGAAGTGATGGTTGTACCATCAGAGTGGGAAAGGGGAGGGAAAGACGAGGAAGATAAATTGTTGGAGAGGTTTTTGGCTAGATGCCAGAAAGCTTGGGAAGAGCTACAGTTGGATGGATAGTTCAGTGCATTTATTATTGATGAAAGAGTGTTTGGCAAGTCGAAGAACAGATTTGGCTTGATTCCGGGCAGAAACATAGGAAGTATGAGAGTCTTGAGTTTTAAGGCGACGGTACCGTTTGAATGCTTCCTCCTTATTGCGGACAGCAGTAGAACAGGCGTGAGTAAACTATTTCCCTAGGTCATGATTTATTTATAGTCTAGATGTATAGGTAGGTAGCCAGAATACGAGAATAAGAACCCCAGTACCTAGATACATATAGCTGATATCTTAGGACTCTCGCTACCACCATCTCTACACCTACAACAACAACACTGCGCAGGTCCTCCCTTTTGATTACCCTGTATTGCCCTTTCCCAAAAAAAATCAGACCAGACACGTACCTGTGGCCGGCTCACAGTAGCCTCGCTCAAGGCCCCCCCCCCCCCACCTCAGTTCAACCCCCGACCCCCTTATTCCCTTGAACATGCTTATTATACATTATTTATTCAGACCCCCACCGCCCAGTATATTTGCTGACCATTTATGTTATTCCTCACATACTACCCATTAAGAATAACAACCCCTCTATCCTCTAACCCCGACCCACGAATGGTGGGCCGTGCGAGGCTGGAACAACAACCTCTTAATCCCTAAACCACCCTAATACCCCCTTGACCTTGACACTGAAGAAAATCAGCCCCCACGATCAACCCCAATCAACTTCAGCAGAACTGAGTATTAAAACCTATCAACATCAGCCAAGGGTACCCAGAGATCAAAAGTAGAACCCTTGAACAGACTAAACTAACCTAGAAAACTAGATGCCCCATATCATACAGGTGCGGCCCCCACCATGCCACAAGGGACCCATAAAGACCCAAGCACGCCAGCCACGCGTAGTAATGACCTTGACCCACCACCATTCTTGCCAAACATCAGGCGAGCTGTAATCTGATTATGAACCAACCCCCATTCTTATCCAAGTCTGCTATACTTCCTGACTATTAGCAATGCCCAAAAACCATATATAAACTCCCTTCTATACTCAAAATAGCTTGTCAGTTAAAAGAGAGAAATAAGACTTGTTTAACGCTGACAACATCACCCAGCTTTGGCTTGTATCGCGCCACACAAAGTAGTTCCCTCCTTGCACCATATATCACTCTCCAAGACGATACTACTAACTCTTGTATAAACTAAATGTCTATAGAAGAACCCCTATAATCAAGACCCCCTTGTTGAAAGTACTAAGACCCCCTTAAAGTTTCCCCTAAGCTCAACAGAGAAAATAAACCCCTTCATAACTCTGATATCCAGCCATACCCCAGTTCACTCCTCCCTTGACCAGCCCTATAAAAGCTTCCGCCAGGACCAAAAGCCGGCAATTAATAATTAGCTTTCAATCACCGGCCTCCCGCTCTGCAGAAAGTCTAGTTATACTCCCCACCTCAAGAACAGTTACTGATAAACGGCATACCGAGTCTATAATCTATCTGTGAGCTATAGCTAAATCTTTTGTGAATTCAGTATTACTTACGGCATCCTGTTGGGTAATATTGGAAACATAGATAACCTAGTTATATGCAAACATTAACTGTATTACAAACTGATAGTGGTATGTCCTCTGCTACTTTAGTTAATAACCAGTTATTGAGTGTGCAGTAGCTCCTTGAGTAACCCATTAATTCTGGCATCCCAGAATCCAATAGTTACCCATACGAGTACGTTTTCTATTATAGTTAAATTCTTGGTCGTAGCAGGCTTCCCTTTCGACCGACAACTTAACTAAATAGATTATACCAACCACTTGACTCACGTGGCTCTAGGACAGAAAGATCTTTCGTGTTAGAAGGGATTATGTGAGAAACTCTTAGTTGAGCACTCTGCATGTATAATTCCTAGGTACCAGTTGTCTGCGGCATCCCGTACAGAATTGGTAACTGAAAGATTTTAAAACCGCCCGAGTTCCTTGAACCTCTTTTAAAGCTTAGCGACTGTCAAGAAAGTTACTTCACTAGACTATCTTGCGTTTGTCCGATGTCTTGTTAATCCGGCCTCTGCCTGAAACATTGCATTCAAAACCCCCATCCAAGAGTAACATATCGGAACTTCATCACCGGTTAACTATTAGCCCATCTGTAACCTTCTTCACACTACCGGACACATTAGACGGCCCCAGGAGCAGCAGCTGTTAACCCCTAATTCGTGCCTCAAGATAACCAGAAGATACCTCAACAGTGCTTAAATTCTTAAATTAGTATCAGTGCCTCGATGCTATATATATTCGATGATAAAGTGTTTTCCCTGTGCTTTATAAACCCATACTATTCTACGACCAAAGTGATTGCTATGATAATGTGTTGTTAAAGTATATCAGTGAAGTTAATACTAGGCGACCCTGTTCATATAATAATTCTTGCCATCAAGTGTAATATTGCAGAAGGAAGACAGTCTTAACAATTGGGACTACGGCTCGAGTGAAAACAATTCTAATTTAGTATTTGTAATCATTGATAAAACCTAAATCGCCATAACTGATATCTGTCTTAAGTGTTATTGAGACAAGTAATTATACCACATGAGTTGAAGCTAGCTGCTATACCTCCTTTACGTAATATTCTTGGATATATATAGATCACTAAATTTAGTATCATCATCAGTGAACACACAGAACCTTATCAATATAAAACAGAATTAACAGCCTAATCTATGAGTGAATCCTATGTAACATTCTAGGCCTTATATCAGAAGAGAATACCTGATAGTTAGAAGTGGGAAGTGCACTCCATCCAAACCCGCGATAAGTGCTGAAGATTATAAAAAGTCCAACAACATTCATGCCCACCATATGCCCATACTATTGTGTGTGAATTATTTTATTTCTATTCTGCTTAAGTGTTAATTAAGAATAAAGCTGTATTACCAACCATCTTCCGAAATTATATTATGTCCTCTATTGATTCCCATTGTGTATCTGTGTGAAATCCAATAACCCAGTCTTGTAGAACTGACCTGTACCGATAGTTAATCCTGAACAAAATCAGGGCATAACACTTAGCCTATACAAATATATTCGAAGTTGTCTCGGGCTGAATTGAATATTCCTATTACCCGATATTAATATTTCGGAAGTTCAAGGCTTAAAAATGTACTGATCATCTGAATTCAGACGTCTTTGTAGTTGGGGTTATTTCTTGATGTGCATGGGTGCTAGTTTTAAACTTACTATTATTTGATTTTATAGGTGCGTGTGTATGAAAGTATGTATCACATTATACTGTATAGGCTACTATAGGAAAAAAGGCTGATGATGAGTTAGAAATGTGCATTACTTTAAAGTCACTTTCTTTGCGTTTTCAAAAATGAAAGTTTGGCACAGTTTCCAGAAGTCCATAATGTAAACTGTCTTGATAGCGTAATGCATAAATGTGCAGAATTTCGGTGTGAGTATTCTAGGTTCGATCCTTGGAGTGCCACATGTATTTGTTGATTTCATTAATTGAGTTTAGAAGTAAAGTTGATTGGTGAAAAAATATGAATATAACGACAGCATAGAAAATGTGCTAAGTACAGTTACTATTACAAGAAATTATGTGGTTAAGGAAATTTACAATATTGCACACATCTAGGTCGCCCAGGAAAAGACCCAGAGACCAAGGACCATGATGGGGTCCCCAGCAAGATTCCCAGGTCTCAGATCTCCCGGAGAGGTTCCAGTCATAGCAGGCAGACACACAGCGGAATTACACCACAATGCCCGCCCACATCACTTCCAGGGAGGGCCTTTCATATATAGCCTAGCCTACACCACCATCTAATTACTATCCCATTAGTCTCCCATCAATCATAGGAAAGTTGCTTGAGTCAATTATTGATAGGAAAATTATAAACCACCTAGAAACATTCAACTTAAATAAATGCTTCTCAGTATAGATTCACTCAGGGACATTCTTGCCTTACTAACTTGCTAAGCTTTTTCTCAGTGGTATATGAAGCAGTAGATAATGATAAGTCATATGATCTAATTTATCTGGATTTCAGTAAAGCTTTCAACAGAGTCCCTCAATGGTGATGGGCTGGTCTATCAGAGTGAGAACGGAGTGATCTCTGCCATACCCATAGCTTACTCTGACTGTTTCTTTTACTTATATATTTTCTAGATCTCAAGTGAGTCTCTTCCGTGGATTGACCTCCCAATCTACCAAGATTGGAAGCCAAAACGTCACATTTTTCCTTTGCCTCTCAACTTTCTCTTCATAATTGCTGAGGGGCACAGGGCCCTGGGTGGGGCTTTGGTTTCCTGGGCATTTCTGCACCCTCCTCAGCTCCCCGCCATGGAGTGGCTTCGGTCACCCAGGCTTTATTGTGGTCAGCACGGAGGGTTCTGTGGGGGCGCTAGGTTATGGCCTTGGCTTTGCTCGGGGCCTTGGGGCTGTTCGGCCAGGCAGCTTGGAGAACAACAACAACAACAACAGAGTCCCTCATGAGAAATTGATGAGAAAGGTTGATGCACATGGAGTAGGTGAGTCGTTGTTGGGGTGGATTAGTTCATTGCTAATTGGTAAGTAACAAAGAGTCAGCATTAATGGTATTAAGATTGTTCCGATATTTCCAGTCTTACTTCTACTCAACAAGCAAGCCTTAGAAGTTTTTCCCTCTATCTGTCTTTCTCTCATTCTACGACTAAAACTGCTTCAAGCTCCGTGTGTCCAGACATATTTACTCTAACATACCTTGAATTTGTCTGTCACTCTTTCAACATTGGGGAGACACTTGTTACAGGCAGCTTTGCCTTTTGTCTCCTTTCACATAGAAAAACAAATAATAAATAAATAAATAAGTCACTACACTCTGTCAGCCACTTCTCTTTGTGTATGATTTTTGAGGAATTCTCAACAAAGTTATAAGATTCTAACGCCCAAAGACTATATCTAATGAATCAACCCTCGGTGATTCACACGATCAAATGCAGCACTGAAACTCAACTAAACATAATGTGGAAAAGACATAAACTCGACCAAATGAGATCGATAAACCTTAATGAGGATGGACCTTAACTGTAGTGGACAACATTTAGCATATAAAAGCTTTATCAAGTCACGTGTGACTTAAGAACATAAGAACATGGGAGTCTGCAGAAAGCCGATTGGCCCACACAAGGCAGATCCCTCTCACACGACCTGCCTCGGAGTCCTGGGGGGGGGGGGACTAGAAATGCTCCCATCAATTGGAGCCCTGGAAACGACTCCACTAATTGCCCTGGACCACTACCTTCTACTCTTACTATAAATTTCTGTAACATTCGTGGCCTTTCCTCTAACTCCCACTCTGTGGAACACCACCTCTCCTCTGCCAACCCTGATCTTCTCTTTCTCACCAAATCTCAGGTGTCTGGGACTACTGACAGCAAACCCTTCTCTGTATCCTCCTACTATCTCTATCCTCAGTTTTAAGCCAAAGGTGGATGTTACGTATATGAGCGCAACAATCTCGCTTTCTCTCGTGTTCCCAACTTAGACCCTTCTGAATTCTCAACTCTCTGGCTAAAGCTTTCTTGTCACTCTCAAACTAAATATTTCTGTGCTGTTTATCTCTCCCCTGATTCTACTGACTATCCAAAATTCTTTGACTATCTAACTTCTAAAGTGGAACACATTCTATCCATCTCTCCTTTCGCAGAAATCTCCATCCTAGGAGATTTCAATGTTCACCCCCACCAACTGCTCTCCTCTGTTTCCACTGACCAACCTGGTAAACAAGCTTACATCTTTTCTATCCTAAATGACCTAGAGCAGTTAGTCCAGCAACCCACCCATATCCCGGATCGCTTCAGAGATCGGCCCAACATTCTTGACTTATTTCTAACCTCTAACCCTTCTGCTTATACTGTAAATAGTTTATCTCCTTTGGGCTCCTCCGACCATAAACTAATATCTGTCACCTGTCCTATCTCTCCGGTACGGCCACCTGATCCTCCCAACCGGCGGCGCTTGTGGCACTTTGGCGCTGCCGACTGGGAGGCTCTTCGGCAGTACTTCTTTGATTTCCCATGGCATGACTTTTGCTTCCATGGCCGGGGACCCTCGGAGAGTGCTGAACGCATTACCGAGGTAATCAGCTCGGGCATGGAGGCATACATTCCATTTTCTTTCTCTCAGTCTAATGCAAAAACAAATTTGTTTACTCAAGCTTGTTCTACTCCTGTCCGCAACAAGGAGGAAGCATTCAAACAGTACCGACGCGTTAAAAATCAAGAATCTCATTCTTCCTATGTTAAATTATATTTCTGCCCGGAATCATGCCAAATCTGTTCTTTGACTTGCCAAACACTCTTTCATCAATAGTAAATGCACTGAACTATCCAACTCTAGCTCTTCCCAAGCTTTCTGGCATCTAGACAAAAACAACTCTAACAAATTTTCTTCCTCGTCTTTCCCTCCCCTTTTCCACTCTGATGTCTAAACCATCACTTCTTCCTCTGACAAAGTTGAACTTTTTGCTCAAACTTTTGCTAGAAACTCCACTTTGGATGATTCCGGTGCTATTCATCCGTCTCCACCCCCATCTCTCCTACTTATGCCTAATATCCTAATCGACTCTTCTAAAGATGTACTTTCTACCCTCTCTGGGCTTAATACTAAGGAGGAGTACGGTCCGGACGGTGTTCCTTCTGTTGTACTTAAAAACTGTGCTTCCGTGCTGACTACCTGCATAGGCAAACTCTTTCGTCTCTGTCTCTCCTCTAATGTCTTCCCTTTTTGCTGGAAGTTTGCTCTCATTCAACCTGTCCCAAAAAAGGGTGACCGCTCTCAACCCTCCAACTATCGTTCAATTGCTCTCATCTCTTGTATCTCTAAAGTTTTTGAAACTATTCTTGCATCCAAATTTCTTAAGCATTTCTCTTCTCATAATCTACTCTCAGATCGCCAGTATGGCTTCCTTAACACTTACGGTGCGGGCATATTTCCGCCTAATTAGGGCTCATTCAGGCACTCCTGTCTGAATTAAATTAAATTTATTCAGCCGAAAACTATTAGAAATTAACTTCAAAATTACACCAAAACGAGCTTCGTAGCTCGCGGGCTTCACTCGCAGCGCTACGTAGCATAGACATTCGCTAAAATGAGCAATTATCGCTAATGTCGCGCTACATTTGCCTTTGGCAACTCTGTATATCTCGCGAGAGCATGTCTCAGAGTCCGCAGTGCCGAGGCCGGCTGGCTGGGGGAAGGACATGTGGCCTGTCGCGCTCCCGCTCCCTCACACTCGATTCTACAGGCTTTAACCCGAGAACGGCGAGAAGACTCTTAAGAGGTATTGGTGGTGAAAGGCGACGAACGTCTTAAGATCCAAGGCCTAAAAAAAAAAACTTTTAAAAGGCTCCAGTAAGACTTAAAACAAAGGAATATGTGATTGAGATAATTCCCCTCCATACCTCCTATCACTCCTCCACACGTGTCAAAACCCCCTCCTTCACCCCCTTCAATTATCACCTATTTTTCCTCTTATTCTCTTGTTTATCGGTTTATTTACCGCGCCAATATCTCCAACCCGGTTCTAAGGTGTTCTGCACGTATCGAGTGCGTGAGGAAGAAAGAAAGTGAGAGAGAGACCTCAATCTCGCTTCAGGCTTCGAGAGAGGAGGGTGTAGGACACGCGCGTCTCTCACCTCATGACTGGACGGTCGGCAATAATTAGTCTTTTTCACACCCCAAATAATATTCCCACTTGTTTTATTGCTGTTACATGTTAACATCTTCATATTAAACGTAAAATAGGCGCATAAGTAATAACGATATTTATCGTAAAATGACTATTTTAGGCGGGAATAAAGCCTAATATCGTCGCTTGGCGGTAGGGTGTTCACTACTAATAGCTCGCGCTTGCCGGGTTAAGAGGCTTTAAAAGCCTGTAAATTCCTGCAAATTGCCATTGCATCCCGGAACGTCTCCCGCAGCCAATGGGTTAAGGATTGCTCTACCGGTGATCTTCTTTCATACCCTACTAACTCTTGGTCATCCTCCTTTCGGGACTTCGGTGAGACATTTTCTATTGCACTAGACATATCGAAGGCCTTCGATAGTCTGGTACAAATCTTTAATTTCTAAACTACCCTCCTTCGGTCTCTATCCCTCCATCTGTGCCTTTGTCTCTAATTTCCTTTCCGGCCGTTTCATAGGTGCGGTTGTGGATGGTCATCACTCACTTCCTCATCCTATCAACTCCAGTGTTCCTCAGGGCTCTGTCCTATCTCCCATTCTCTTTCTAATTTTCATAAATGATCTTCTCAACTGTACCTCCAGTCCCATCCATTCATACACAGACGACTCTACCTTACACTACTCAATTAGATTTCCTGAATGCCCCAGCCAGCAATCCCTCAAACACAAACGTAATGAAGCCATGCAACACTTATCTTCTGATCTAACTACTATTTCCAATTGGGGCAGAGAAAACCTTGTTACCTTTAATGCTTCCAAAACCCAATTTCTTCATCTTACTACCCGTTCGGAACTTCCAGAGGACTATCCATTACAATTCAACAATACAAAAAGCAATCCTTCATCTTCTCTCAATATTCTCGGTGTCTCCTTTTCTTCTGCTCTCACTTGGAAGGACCATATTACCAGTCCTGCTAAGGCAGCCTCCCAGAAGCTGGGTGTGCTCAACCGCCTCAAGGGGTTCTTTACCTCTGCACAGCTTCTGGCTCTGTACAGGGGCACAGTGCGTCCTTGTATTGAGTATTGTTCACATGTGTGGGGAGGATCCTCTTACACCGCACTCCTAGACAAAGTAGAAAAGAAAGCCTTTCGTATCATTAACTCCCATCCTCTCACTAACTCTCTGCAATCTCTCTCTCTTCGCCGCAATGTTGCATCTCTCTCGCTATTCTATCGCTACTATAATAATCAGTGTTCCTCAGAGCTTTCCCAGTGTATACCACCTCCTCTACGTAGGGTACGTAGTATCCGTCTTGCAACACAATCCCACCCCTACTCTGTGCAACTCTCCAACCCAAGAGTGAAATGCTATTCTCAGAATTTCTTTTATTCAACTGCTGAGCTCTGGAACTCTCTCCCAGAATCAGTTTTTCCCTTTTCCTATGACTTAAATTGCTTCAAACTCTGTGCGTCCAGGCATTTTGGCTCAAACGTCCCTTGACTTTGGCCCTGTCACTCTTTCAACTCTGGGGGAGGCACTCGCTAGGCAGTTCTGCCTTTTGTCTCCCTCACTCACATAGAAAAAAAACAAAAAAATTACAAGGCCTAATTATAGGCCCAACTCACTACAGTAATACCATGAGGACCGACCTCACCAAAACGGTCAGAGGTCAACACAAGATTACTGGGGTCTACAGAGCACCAATTGGGCCACACCCGGCAGATCCCCCCCTCACACCCCATCTCGTCCATATGCCTATGTAATTTTATCTTAAAGCTCCCTATCGTTCTCGATCCTACCATATCACTCGGTAGCCTATTCCACATGTCTACAACTCTGTTACCAAACCAATATTTGCCTAAATCTTTTCTGAAACAACATTTATCTAATTTGAAACCATTTGTTAAAGTTCTTTCGCTATCACTGAGCTTCAGTACATCTTTCATGTCCCCTTTATTAATCCTTTAAAATAACATCGGCAGTTCTGTTAATCACATTCCTTGAGATGAATCCGAGAATCCTGTTTGCCTTGTTACGAACGCTTATATACTGTTTTCTAGGCTTCAAATCATTGCTAACAAACACACCCAAATTTTTCTCGCAGTCTGAGTTTTCTAATTCCGTATTAGCTAGTTTATATTTTGCATTTGTATTCGTCTTCCCTATCTTTAATACCTTGCATTTGTATGTTAAAATTCATCTGCCAATTTATTGACCATTAGTGTAAGGTATCTAGATCCCTTTGAAGGTTTTCTATGTCGCTATCTGAATCTATTGTTCTCCCTATTTTGGTATCGTCTGCGAATTTACTTATCCTACTAGTTATGTCTAAATCCAGGTTATTTATGTATATAACAAACAGCAGAGGGCCTAATACAGATCCTTGGGGGACACCGCTTTTGACTGCACCCCATTCTGACTTAATACCATTTATGCTGACTATCTGTTTCCTACCAATTAGCCATGACCTAATCCATCCCAACAACAATCCACCTATTCCATGCGCCTCAACCTTTCTCATCAATCTCTCAGGAGGGACTGTCGAAAGCTTTACTGAAATCTAAATATATTATATTACTGTATATGACTTGTCATTATCTACCGCTTCATATACCTCTGAGAAAAAGCTAAGCAAATTAGTAAGGCAAGAACGTACCTGAGTGAATCTATGCTGAGAAGAATTTATTAAGTTAAATTTTTCTAAGTGGCTTCTAATTTTACTAGCAATTCCTTGGTTTCAATTTATTTTAAACCCTTTCAGTGCAGGAGATATCCCACTATAATAGGGCTCATTCAGGAACTCCTGATTGCTTATGCAAGTGCCTGAATGAAATGTTTGCAGCCAAAAAATAGAAGAAAGGAGCTTTCAAATCACACCAGAACGAGCTCTGTAGCTCGCAGGGTTCACCCGAAGCGTTACTACAGACTTGGCAATTTTTGCAAAAAAAAAATACAATTTTCCGCTAGATTTGTCTTTGGCAACACTGAATATGTGTCACGAGACGTGGTGGGCGAGCTCCATTGCCGCGGTAAGCCTGCCGACTCCTGATCACTCCCGCTCGTCTCCACAGGCTTTAATGGGCTAAATTTCTAGGATTGTGCCAGGACGGTTGCCACAGTGAAAGGGTTAATTTGGCCATGGATGAGATTCACTGGTTTGATTGTCCGAGAACCACCAAGTGATACATTTACCATTAACAGGTTAGAGTACTACGAAATCTGCATGAACGAACATACCAGCACCCACATCGACGCCCCCGCACACTTCGCCAAGGGCATGTGGACTGTTGACCAGATACCTCTCTCACATCTCGTTGCTCCAGGTGAGATTATATAAATTAGTTTAGGTCAGCTTGCTAAGAAGGAATTAAATTAGGTTAGGGTAGGTTTGGTCTGGCTAAATTATGGTAGGGTATGTTAAAATAGATTTGAGATAACATAGTAGTACCCTTTGCACTTCGGCAAGGGCATCTGGATTGTCAACTAGATACAGTAGTTGGTCCATTAATATAATATTCAAACTGTCCGCCAGCTTGGCCAGGCCAAGTCACATCTGTCTCGAACTCGCTCTTTTCGGATTGGGCAATTGACGGTATTGTTATGTTATATGGTTCATACATATAATTTTATTACCACCTAAATGGTTTCATGATTCATGCTTTTATATATGCTTGTGATTACTATAAATATGCTTTGCAACTATTAAATAATTATTTTCATTTTTTGTTTCTATATTCCAACTACTGAAGCAACTCCATCTCTGAAGCTGCTCCGCCTCTGCGCTTCACCGTCTCATCCCCCACACTCAGACCCTCACTCTCAGAACGCCACCTATTGAGCAATTAACTCACTAGGCATTGCACCCCTGTAACATATTTTGAATATGGGAATATTCATACAATGCAATTTTAATCAGGGAACAATGAGGGTATTTTTTTGGCATTTCGGTGTGCTGTGGTAATGCACTGAAACTAGGTACAGCACAAATTCCATCCCAATAATATCTTCCCATTGCATACCCTTCCCTTGATTCCCGAGTCATTATGACATGACCAGATATTCTCCATGTGACGGACTGGGTGAAGGCTGTTGCCGGGAGCATATTCAGATGACCTGTCCTAATAAGACACACCTCTCATAACAAACCAATGCACAGATTGGATGGATGTTTTGCAAGCTATGTAATGAATGTTTTTATGTTTTTTAATGACCCCAGTGGCACTCAAAACAAAAGAATATGTGATTAAATGAGATAATTCCCCTCCATACCTTCTATCACTCCTCCACATGTGTCCAACCCCCCTCCCTTCAATTATCACCTATTTTTCCTCTTATTCCCTTGTTTATCGTTTTATTTTCCGCGCCAATATCCCCCACCCGTTTTCAAGATCGAAGGGAGGCATATAGAGTTTGTGGCAAGAGAGAGACTTCACTTACAAGGCGTCAGTGTCGATCGATAAGTAAGAGAGGAAGGGTGTGTGCTGCGCCGGCTCTGCTCTCATGAATGAACCGGTCGGCAATATTTCGTCTTTTTCACCCCCCAAATACTATTCCCGCTTGTGTTATTGCTGTTACATGTTAATATCTTCATATTAAACGTAAAATAGGCGCATATGAATAAGTAATAACGATATTTATCAGATAATGACGATTTTAGTCGGGAATGTATCAAAATATCCTCGCCTGGCGGTCATTTTCAAATACCATAGGTTTGCCGTTTAAAGGTTAAGGTCATGATATGGAAGAGAGAAGGTTATTCTCTGGGGTAAACTTAAATCAATTAACTAGTATCCCCTGCGTTTCTCTCCTTCATGATTGCCGTAAGTTACATGACTATAAACTTTACTATGTAAGATACGAAGTAGACCTTTTAGTAATTTTAAAATATAACTGGTTAAATATTCAATGTGAAGAATATCAGTTGGCAAGAATGTAGAGTTCGGGCGTACGTACCGCATTGTACCACATTGTACCTATATAAACTATAACTTAAATATAATATATGTTTCCTTAAATCTTGAGCTATGTAAAGTATGTTTGTATATACTCAGGCACATACCCCATAGCTGGGGATGGCCAACTCGAGACAGAGCTTGAACAGAAACAACAAATTAAAATATAAAAAATATATAAATTCACACACAACTAGGTCACCCAGGAGAAGACCCAGAGACCAAGGACCATGAGAGGTCTCCAGCAAAAGATTTCCAAGGCCCAGATCTCCCGGAGAGGTTCCTGGCACAGCAGGCAGACACGCAGCGAAATTACACCACAATGCTCGCCCACATACTTCCAGGCAGGGCCCTTCATATATAATCTAGTTTTTATTAACTTCACCACAACACCAAACACCTCCAATGAAATTAAAGCGGCTCCCCGGGCCGGGCACCTGACGGTCTTTCATCTAGTCCAACTGGCGCCCGACCCCCACTCCCTACGAATGCGTTATCAGTCATCTATTCAGTAGCATTCTCCATTAATTCTTATTCATCACCATTTTTCTAGCCTGTTCGTCAGTCATCTCTCTATCTTCCTACTCTTTTTTCACACCATCTCTCCATCTCCCCCGAGGTCTTCTTCTCAAACATATTTTCCCTTGTTTCTGACCCATTTATTTTCTTTGCAAGCCTTTCATCATCCACTCATTCAACTTGTCCATACCAGCATAGCACTCTTCTTTCCAATCTGGCTGATAAGGGTTCTTGTTGTCCCACTCTCCTACGTACCTCTTCATTCCTCAATCTGCCTCTACGCATCATTCCACACATACTCCTCAAGCAGCTCATCTCCCATCACATCCAACCATATTTTCTCTTAAGCAATCAGACCCCATGTCTCAGCCCCATACATAACTGTTGGTACAACTATCCCTAGATACATTGCACTTTTAGCTTTCATTCCAAAATTTCTCACCTTCCACATACAGTACTTCCCATTGCTCCAAAAACTTTCCCCCTCACACACTCTCTGTCTTACCTCCATTCCCACACCTGCGTCCCTGCTTATCACTCCTCCTAGATACTTAAAACACTCCACTTGTCTATAACACACCATCACTTTACTTTTATTGACATTCACCCTCAGCTTCCTCCACTCACATACCACACCATACTCTTCTACTACTCGCTGCAGCTTCTCCTCAGAATCCGCCAACAGTGCTGTGTCATCAGCAAACACTAGCTGATTCAACTTCCAATCACCACCATTCTTTCCTATTAAACCCAATCCTCTACCCATAGATCTCATTTTTACCTCCCTCACCACACCATCCATATATATACTGTATATTAACCCCCTCCAACATCTTAATGAAACTTATTTATCTGTTGACAGTAGCCACACTATTTGGCACTATTTGGGTGATCTATTATTTGTGGTATTGCCTGGCTCGGTAGAAAGTTGCCAACTAGCTCCACATTTAGTGTTTCCCTTCACCGAGCACCTGTTAAAATTACACGCGATCATATACGCGATCGCGTATATAATAATTTAAGTTAACACTAAGTTTCCCAATTTATATATGTGATCCGTGTGTAAATCGG
Organism: Paralithodes platypus; assembly: GCA_032716605.1. Lineage (NCBI taxonomy): Eukaryota > Metazoa > Arthropoda > Malacostraca > Decapoda > Lithodidae > Paralithodes > Paralithodes platypus. Next base: position 30,999,207 of record CM064499.1, read on the forward strand.
TGTTTGGTCCAAACCACTTATATACGCTATCGCGTGCAAACTGTTTGAAGGGGTTAAACAACCACAGTGACATTACACAACCCTGTCGCAGACTTACATTTACCTCAAACCATTCACTCAAATCATTGACTACTCTACACACACTCTGCTCTCTACATATAAACTCTTGACTGCTCCTAAAAAAAATCCTCCAATTTCGTATATCCTTAGCACCTTTCACATTGCTTCTCTATCCACATGATTATACACTTTTTCCAAATCAATAAAAGCCCCAAAAAGCTACTTACATTTCTCTAAATACTTCTCGTACAGCTGTCTTATTGAACAAATCTGATCCACACACCCTCTTTCCCTCCTATAACCCCACTGCTCTTCTCCATATTGCACCTTCTGTACCTTTTAATACCCTCTCTTTCAACACCCTGCCATACAGCTTTCCAACAACTGACAATAAACTAATACCTCTATAACTTGAACATTCCTGTTGGTCTTCCTTCCCCTTGTACATAGGCACAATACATGCAGTCCTCCAGTCAAATGGTACCATATATGACACAACAAAGCAAACATTGAATAGTCTCACCAGCCAATCTATTATCACATCACCCTTCTTAATACACTCCACAGCAATACCATCCATACCTTCTTCTTTACCCGCTCTCATTTGGCTCACTGTTCGTTCGTTTTTCGTTATTTAAGTATTTTTCACGGGTGGGGGTCGCAAGCCCACCGACCCAACCTCTTTAGTCGCCTCTTACAACACGCTGGAGGCAAGTGGGGCATATTTTAATCCCCTTCGGGGATCACGGTGTCAGGCAATAGATACATAGATAGATATATTTGGCTCACTGCTTCTTTCACCTCATTCTTCTCAATCCTTTCATTCATTCCCTCCCACCTGGGTAGCCTGGGTAAACTATGGTACCTCCATCAGCCACTGTTTCAATCACTGCCTCTCTTCCACCTCTTACATTTAGCAAAGATTAAAAATACTCAACATATATTTTCCTCACTTGCACAGTGATATGAGAGGGTTTTTCAGGAAGGAATGGGAGAGATACAAGGAGAAAAGGAGGGAGGCTAAACGAAAGATTAGAGAAGCAAAAGAAAAGTGCAAATGAAAGGTGGGGTCAAAGATTGAGTGTTACTTATGTTATGATGTATGTATAATGTTTAAAGGTCAAAGGAAGGCTATGTGGTGTCAAGTTGGCGAGTTTTCGGTCCCATTCTATGTTTCGCCTCAAGAAGCTGGTGAGGTTGATATTATTGACGGCGAGAATTGTAAGTCGGCGGCACTTTGTAGTATTGGCAAAATTCAAAATGGTGAGATAAGATAGCGCGAGGTAGGTGAGCTTATTGAACTGTATAGTTCTTCTGGGGTATACTGTACCAATATCCACTAAGAAAAGGAGTCGGAATATACCTCAATGTACTATTGATCGATATAAATTTCACTAAAATAACTATAGTACCCTGTACTGTACTAATATATTTGGGTAGAAGATTTTTTTCAACTTTGCATACTAATTAGACAACAGTGTATGAATTGGTTAGTCCATGCTGATTTTGTGACCTAAAGACGGTACAGCCTATTGCGAGAGCGTACTTCCCTCAAATATTTTCCGTAACTCTGATCTAGCCACTTTAGAAATACTTTTGTAAGTTTTCTGATACAAAGGCAAAGGTGATTCCTTAGACAGAGGATATTATAGGGGTTTGAAAATGCTCGACCAAGTCATGAAAGTCAGCGAAAGGGTCTTTGAATGCATGATCAGTTAAAGTGTTGCCATTAGCGACATGCAGTTTGGATTTATGCCGGGACGTGGCACAACTAATGCTATCTTCATTCGTAGGCAACTGCAAGAGAGGTGCGAGGTTCTTAGAGAAAAACGAAAGAGTTATACCTAGTTTTTATAGACCTGGAGAAGGTCTTTGACCAGGAGCCAAAGGAAGTAATGCAGTAGGCTATGAGAAAACTCGGAGTAGAGGAGTGGTTGGTGCGTGTGATAATGAGAATGTATGAGGGATCACAGGCAGCAGTTAGAGAGAATGGGGGTCTGAGCGAAGAGTTCCCAGCGAAAGTTTGAGTTCACCAATGTTCAGTGCTGAGCCCATTACTGTTTATTTTGGTCCTGGAGGCTCTGTCAAGGGACTTTAGAACAGGACTCCCATGGGAGTTGTTAAATGCAGATGACCTAGTTCTTATTGCAGATAGTGCTCAGGAAGCGGAGGTAAAGTTCAATACAGTAGATGGAGGGAGGGTATGGCAAACAAGGGACTAAAAGTAAATATAGATAAAACAAAGGTCATGATCAGTGGAGTAGGGCACAGAACTATGGAAACGGTGACTTTCCATGCGCAGTATGTGGGAAGGGGGTGGTAAGTAACTCAATACAATGTTGTGTATGTAGTGACTGGGTACACGTGAGATGTAGTGGGGCGAGAGGACCTTTGACGAGAATCATAGACTTCAAATGCGTAGTGTGCAAGAGAGAACTTGTGTTGAATGACCTGCCTGTTAATGTTTATTTTTGCAGTGTAGCGCTGGAATGTGTGAATAAATTCTGCTACTTAGGCAATACGATTTCCACCAGAGGTGGAAGAAGCTGGCTCTATTGCTAGAGTCAGAAGTGGCTGGGGGAAGTTTAGAGGGCTGTTGCCACTCCTGACCATGAGAGGATTCCCACTTCACCTTAAAGGGAAGGTGTATACCTCGTTTGTTAGGAGTGCGATGACCTATGCCTCAAAGACGTGGCCGGTTAAAGCGGAGGATATCAATAGATTGGAACGGAATGAGAAGAGAATGGTGAGATGGATATGTGGGATTAACCTCATGGACGGGATACTGACTGAGGAATTAAGAAGGCGTCTGGGCATTAGGAGTATCAGTGAAGTGATACGCACAAGCCGACGTGGTTGGTTTGGACACGTGGAAAGAATGATAATCAGAACTGGGTGAAGAAATGCCGGAGTAAACGTGGGGTGGAGCTGCGCGTAGGGGTAGACCTAGAAAGACGTGGGATCAGGTACTCCAGTCCAATCTCAAAATAAAGAACTTTACAACAGAGGCAGCCCTTGACAGGGTCGCCTGGAATGCCGCCATATAGGATGCGAGACTATATAACACTCTCTGTGGACAAAGTGGTCTTTAACCTAGTATGTATGTATAATGATATGTATCTAGTCTACTGTAGTTGTTGTTGTTGTTCCCTAAGCTGCCTGGCCGAACAGCCCCGAGTCCCTGAGGAAGGCCATGGCCACGATCGGGCTTTCCCACAGAGCTCTCATTGAGTGTAGATTGTGTTGTTGTTGTTGTTGTTGTTGTTGTTCCCTAAGATGCCTGGCCGAACAGCCCCGAGTCCTTAAGGAAGGCCATGGCCACGGTCGGGCTTTCCCACAGAGCTCTCAAAGAGTGTAAATTGTGTTGTTGGCGTAAGTGGTTGCGTGAAATGCAGTCTTCTATTATGTGTTTAATGGTATGGGGTGCTGTGTTACAACCCGGGCAGGTGTCGACGACGGAGTCATCCAGTCTCTTCTGATAGCTCAGAAGAGCTGGATGGTGTCCGCATCTCAGCCTGGCCAGGTGGACTCTGTCCTCGCGAGGAAGGGAGGATTCAGAAGGATGGATTTCGGGAGGTCGTGCTTGCAGCTGCGTGTTGTCTATGAGTGAGTGGATGGAACGGCGAGTGATATGAGTATGGATGTGCTTCCGGAAGTTGGTTTGGGGTGGGCAGGGAGGGAGAGAAGACAGTATTTGTGTGTGATAGCGTGTGCTGGGTGTTGTTTTGATATTTCTTGGTGTCTGTGGGTGTGTTGCCATGTAGTGTAGTGGGTGGTGTTGATTCGTGGAGGCGGCTGCCAGGAATTGTGTGCCTCTCATGTCTAGATGATCTTTGACTTTGAGGACTTTGGTTTCTTGATGTAGGTGATCTGTGGGTGTCATAGCTGTGCATCCTGTGATGATTTTCAGGGCTTTATTTTGAATAGTCTGTAAGGTCGTATGATGTGTTTCAGCTAGGTTAGAAGCCCAGGCCCGGCTTGAGTATTCCATAACTGATCTTATATATTGTTTGTAGACTGTGGTGGTGGTTTCTTTGTTGTGTCCAAATTTTGTGTGGGCAAGTGATCTGAGGGCGTTTAGTCTGGGTGTCAGTTTCTTTTTCGTGTTTGTGGTGTGCTGTTTGAATGTCATTTGGGTGTCGTATGTTACTCCTAGGATTTTGGGTGTGTGTATGTGTGTTAGGGGTGTGTTGTTTATGTTGAGTCCCGGGACGTAATCGTGCTCTCCTTGGAGCGGCTGCGGTCGCGCCGGGCAATTCTCAGCCTACTGTAGTTGCCAAAACCAGTGCAAATTAGACTAAACAATTGTCAGAATAAAGTTGTGAATCAAAAGTAGATGGTATAACTCCTCCTGTTAATACTGGATTTACTTACAACTGTTGCTGTGATTTGTAAAGGTGTGGTGGTGGATATCCAAGAGAAGGTGAAGGCAGATCCCTTGGCAATGCTGAGCCGGGAGGACCTAGATGCCTGGCACGACAAACATGGACCACTACCGGATGGAGTCATTGTGCTCGTCAGAACCGGATGGGCTGAAAGGTTGGTTACTTAGTTCTCTATTATAGTCTTCTCTTCCTTAATTAAGTACACAGAGATAGATAACTTGACAGACAAATACAGAGATAGAGGTGTGAGGACCTGTGAGCTGGCTGGAAATACATGGAACACTACCGTACGGGGTCATCATGCTTATCAGAACAAAATGGGCCCAAAGGCTGGTTGTTGGTATTTTAGTCTTTTCACCCAAGGGAAGGGGTAGGAAGGAGTAACAGACAGGCACTACCCTGTTCCTACTGCCTGGGGTTGGGGTAGTGAGGGGTAACCCCTTGCCAGGGACTTTCACTTCTGGGTGTACATACCATTTTATTTTGATTTTTTTTTTAAGGAGACAATGAACGGAGGAAGGAAAAACACAGATAAAACAAAAAGGTCCATGTGCCTAAAGGCATCCTCCATTCATAAAATGTTTGTAACAACTGGATTTAAACATTTGTAGATTGTAAGTTTGTGGAAAGCAATTCGAGGGAAGTGAATTCCAAAGAGTAGTAGCTCTGGGGATAAATGAATTCTGATAAGCAGAAGTTCTGCATTGTGGAGGAGAAAGTGTAAATTCATGGGCGCTCTCAGCTGCCCTAGTTCTACGGGGAAAGATGTGGAGAGGCGGCACAATTGAAACAAGTTCCTCGGAATAATTGCTGTGAAAATATCTGTAGAATAATGCAAGGGATGCAACGTTTCTTCGTATGGATAATGTAGGAAGGTCCTGTGTGATTGCAGGGTTATTGATTAATCTAATAGCTTTATTTTGAATTTTGTCCAACTGCCTCAATGCAACCACTCCACTTCCACCCCACAGAGGTGAACAGTAATCCATCTGAAAACGCACATGACTTTTATATATCACGGCCAACTGCTCGTCAGTGAAGAATTCTCGAACTCTGTACAGGAGTCCCAGTTTTTTAGAGGCATTCTTAGCAATGCTTCTAACATAATGTGTCCAGCTCAAGTTAGTAGTTAATGTTACACCGAGAATGTCAATACTAGGGGAAGTGGGAATATTTACATCATTAAAAAATATATGGGAGTCAGTGAGATTCTGTCGGTTAGAAAATTGAATGTACTGTACTTGGTTTTCTGTGCATTAAAGGAAACTAGATTCTTTTGTCCCCATCCATTAATTCTAGAAAGGTCCTGGTTCAGAGAAATTGCAGTGTTTATTTTTGAATTTATAAGATCGGGTTGGGTGACAGAATTGGTAAATGTGAAGGAACTGTGGAGTGTTGAGTCATCTGCGTAGGAATGTATTGGATTATGAGTGGTAGATATGAGATCATTGATATGAATGAGGAACAGAATTGGGGCCAAAACTGATCCCTGGGGAACACCAGCATTTATTGAGTGAAATTGAGAATAAAGGCCATCTACCATTACACGTATTTTTCTGTTATGAAGATAAGAAGAAATTAGTGGAACTAATGATGCAAGGCCGTAGTGTGACATCTTCGACAATAAGGATTGATGCCAGACTCTATCAAATGCCTTTGATATATCCAGTGCTATTGTATGTGTTTCACCATGTTGGTCTGTAGCTTGGTTGATTTGATGCGTAAGAAGGCAAAGCATGTCTGCAGTTGATCGACATCGTCTAAAACCATATTGCCTATCACTGATTAATTTATTATTCTCAAGATGCTTAATTATGTGATTATTTAATATAATTTCAAAGACTTTACCAAGAGTGGAAGTTATAGCTATTGGTCTGTAGTTTGATGGATCTGAAGAGGCACCTTTTTTAGGAACTGGATGGATGTTTGCTTCTTTCCAGGCTTAAAGTCCTTCTCTATTACATTGTAATAATTCAGACAGGGTTGCCTTCTGGCAGTTGGACATTAGTACAGTAACATCCTAACACTGCCCCATTATGCATCTGATGTTATCACTGTAGCTGATGCTGGTACAGTATATTGATAATAGTGCTTCAGAAAATGACTCAACAAAGTCCAATTAAACTACTATCGGCACTAAACTAAACCAGCCTGAACAGTGATACAACAAGACAGTGCCATTACTAGACTCTATTTATCAGTGATGTTATATTATATATATTGCTCAGTTATTTCCAGTATTCTTAAGGCACTACAGTAAAACTCTCTTCTGGCTCACCAGGTACGGCGACAAAATGGCTTACTACGGCACAAACTCGAACAACACCTTCGAGCATAACATGGTCATCCCAGGTAGGCTAAACAAACTTAACCAATTTTAGAGCACATTTTCAATGGTAAATAAAAAAATAATGCTTTGGATTACATTTACATGAATAAGGTATGATATAAACTAGTTACTTTTTTCATTACCCTAACCTTACAACTTATCCCAGACCCCTGCTAGCCTGGTTAATCATTGAAACAGACAATAACAAACTGCTAAAATAGTGTGGAGAAGTAAACAAAAACTAAAATTAGTATAAGCTCAAGATATACATGAATAGAAAATATTAAAGAATATCTATAATAACTCTCTAACTAGGACAAGTCTTCCTTAAATTGAGTAAAATCATCTAATTATAGCCAGGTAAAATTAAATACAGGTAAGGTATAAAGTGCGGTTCCCACTGCTCTGACCTTTGTTCAGTTCCGGTCAGTGTTCGTCAACCACAACATCACTTCGTCACAACGTCACCCTCACAGACCACTAGGGGTACCGAGTTAAAAATGTGTGAGTGAGTGAGGAAATTCAAAATCAGTACAGTATTGCTGGGCTACTTTCATAATAGGTAAAAAGTCCTTAAGTTTCTTGTAACCGTTTGTGACAATTTGGTTACATTGCTAACAATAAATGTATGTACAATTTAAAAGAGTAATGTAGTGAAACAAATTATTGAACACAATTAAGGAAAACCAGTTAAATTAGCAAGTACTGTATAAGTATTGAAAGAGCCTATATAATTCAGGATAAATATCTGTCCTATTTATTTCAATAGTACATGTAGCTATTGTTTCAACTATATATATATACTGTATAACTCATATCAAGCAATTTGCACGCATGAGGTTTTTTTCTCCAAGATCAAGCCTATTTTTGCCACAACAAGGCTACAAAATCATGGCAATGCTGCATCTCACCCAAACAGAGGCTCATTGAAGCTCATTGCAAAGCCAATGTCTTTTCTTCCATTTACATTATACAGTCGACTCCATGTCCAATGTGTACAATATTTCCACTACGTGGCCAGCGGCCGAAAGTGGGACAAATCCGGAGTGAAAAGGTATTACACCCTGACATCTTCAGTCATATGCTCATTGTGTCATTGTTCTTTTATTTCAAAATTTTATTTTATTAAGCGTTATTTCCACATAGCAATTTTGATAAGTTTTTTGTATTTATCTTGTATCGTCCCACTTTTAGTTTGTTTATTTTGCAAGTTTTACATTATAATATGCGCTCAGCAGCCATAGATCTGTTGTATGGGTGCAGTGGTGACATCACAGCTGGCGGACCCGCTTCTCTATTCAGCTCCAGTGTAACGAAGCGGTGGCCATTGTGGTCATTCAATCAGTGTTCTAATTATCTTGTGGCCTCAACACCTTAACCTATGCCACGATGCCTCAACAACCAAAAGCCAACCCCAATAATATTCACATATTGGATGCAAGTTGTTTCTAGATACAAACAATGGATATTTCCAGTCTATTCTATTGATTTTTGACAAAAAATGGTAAGCTTTCATTACCACCATAAAGACTGTATCATTACATTCTGTTTTCCTGTACAACTTAAATCTATGTTAATTTATCTGAGGTGGCTCCAAGTATGGGAGCAAGCCTGGCGGAACCCCAAGAAACCTCAGTTCACACCTAATATAGCCCATGCCGGAACGGAGTGACGTTGTCGGTCACGTGACATTGGCCAAAACGGAACACAAGTCGGAGCAGTGGAAACCACGCTAACACACATACAGTAATCTCTCTCATCAACAGGCATTAGCTTGGAGGCAGCCCAGTTCCTGACGAAGTATGATCGGGTGTACAATAGGAAAGTGGTGGGCGTGGGGGTGGACGGTCCCTCCTTGGACGGTGGGAAAGCCATTGCCACCTTCCCTGTACATACAGAGTTGTGCTCCAATAATGTCTACGGTCTCGAGAACATCGGGGATATATCGGTTAGTCAGATTTATAAACGGGTTAATATACAGTTGATACAAGAAAAAAAAAAAAAAATCCAGATTTAATGATTTTGTTATTTTGAGTAAAGAAATGTTGCCTTTTTTGCAGTTTTAAGCTCTAAAAGCTAGGCATTTTTATGTTTTCATAAATGTTCACCCAGTTCTTCCTCTAAGGGAAAGGGATAGGGAAACATATAGTGTATGATGAAACATGATATCAAGACTTTACTTAAAATAGACACTAAAAACTCTTCTGTAGCTTTTTTCAACATCACGTGACAATGAGTTAATTATGCACATATTCATACAAGTTTAAAGACCACTTCATCCACAAAGAGCGTGGTTTCAGTCCTTTTACTGTAGTACAGTACAATAAATTCTTGCTACAATACCGCACCGTCATGTCATCACTTTGGCTGATGTTGGTATAGCACTAACAGTGTCTCAGCAGGATTTGACAAAATCCCCCCGAAGCACTTGCAGCTGTATTATCTGCATTTAATTTGAGGAGATTGTAGACACCAATCGGGCAGGGCAATACCCAGGGGAGGCCTCATAAGCATGTGATAAGGAGTTGTTGTTGTTGTACTACCCCAGACGATCTGGCCGAACAGTCCCGAGTCCGGGAGACCGAAGCCGCTCCAGATGCTCAGGCCCCTGAATGGGGCCAGGGTGAGATGAGATCTTGTCTCTGAGAGGGCAGCAGGGAAGGGGATCACCAGCCCATGAGCTTGCACCCCCGGGCCAATGGACCCACCATACGCAGCGCCACCCAATCGGGCGATCTCGCCAGCACCTAGAAGGAAAAGTAGTACAGGAAAAAGAGACAAACAGAAACGATTAAGGTTGGGTAGAGGATGCCAAACCTCACTCTGGATAAGACCAGCCCTCACCTTGTTTCATATGTCTGGCCTCTCTCACCGTTTCTGTTTGTGTCTCACCTAAACAGAGAGTAATCCAGCTAGCTCTCACAAACACCTTTCCCTCCTATTAATTTCACTACACTAAACAAGCACACCACACTTCTTTCCAATACACCAACAAATTTTTTTTTGAAGATGACCACCAACTGCCCTTATTGAACACTTGCGCTGCGGGCACGTTTTCGCCTATTTCCGCCATATTAGGGCTCATTTAGGCACTCCTGATTGAGTAGGCAAGTGTCTGCATGAAATTAAATGTATTTAGGCGAAAACTAAAAGAAAATAGCTTCAAAATGACACCAGAACGAGCTTCGTAGCTCGCAGGGTTCACCCGCAGCGCTACCATAGACATTCGCTAAAATGAGCAATTCTCGCTAATGTCGCGCTATTTTGGCCTTTGGCAGCACTGTATATCTAGCAAGACTGACTCAGACCCTTCAGTGTACCGGGCGGCTGCCTAGTAGAAGGACGGGTGGCCTGTCGCGCTCTCGCTCCCTCGCATTTGATTTTACAGGCTTTAAGAGGCTTTAAAAGCCTGTAGATTGCTGTAAATTGCCATGGCGTTCGGGAACGTCTCCCGCAGCCAATGGGTTAAAGTCTTCATAATAATGTGGTGATGGGCTGGTCTATCAGAGTGAGAACTGAGCGATCTCTGCCATACCCATAGCTTACTCTGACTGTTCCTTTTACTTATATATTTTATAGATCTCAAGTGACGGTGTTTCTTCCGTGGATTGACCTCCCAATCTACCATGATTGGAAGCCAAAGCGTCACATTTTTCCGTTGCCCCTCAACTTTCTCTTCATAATTGCTGAGGGGTACAGGGCCCTGGGTGGGGCTTTGGTTTCCCGGGCGTTTCCGCACCCTCCTTAGCTCCCCGCCATGGAGTGGCTTCGGTCACCCAGGCTTTATTGTGGTCGGCAGGGAGGGTTCTTTGGGGGCGCTCGATTATGGTCTTGGCCTTATTCGGGGCCTTGGGGCTGTTCGGCCAGGCAGCTTGAGGAACAACAACAACAACAACAAGTCTTCATAATTACAAAAATAAATAATAATAATACAGTAATTTTGGTTTGTTTAGTTTGCAAGTTTTACATTTTAATTCACCAAGTTAATTGCTTCATTTAAATCCTTGTTTTTCAGGAATGAAAATATAACTTTAAGTTAGGAATTACTGTATACTGTAGCAACTGATAAACAAGTGATTTTTTTTTTCTATGTGATTGAGGGAGGCAAAAGGCATAACTGCCTATAGCGAGTGTCTCCCCCATAGTTGAAAGAGTGACAGGGCCAAAATCAAGGGACGTTCGAGCCAAAATGCCTGGACACACGGAGTTTGAAGCAATTTAAGTCATAGGAAGCGGGAAAAACTGATTCTGGGAGAGAGTTCCAGAGCTCAGCTGTTGAGTAGAAGAAAGTTTGAGAGTAATGTTTCACTCTTGGGTTGGAGAGTTGCACAGAGTAGGGGTGGGATTGAGTTGCAAGACGGGTACCACGTGCCCTACGTAAAGGAGGTGGTATGCACTGGGATAGCTCTGAGGAACACTGATTATTATAGTAGCGATAGAATAGCGAGAGAGATGCAACATTGCGGCGGAGAGAGAGATTGCAGAGAGTTGGTGAGTGGACGGGAGTTAATGATACGAAAGGCCTTCCTTTCAACCTTTTCTAGGAGAGCGGTGTGAGAGGAACCTCCCCACACATGTGAACAATACTCAATACAAGGGCGCACTATGCCCCTGTACAGAGCAAGAAGCTGTGCAGGGGAAAAGAACCCCCTAAGGCGGTTGAGCACACCCAGCTTCTGGGAGGCTGCCTTAGCAGGACTGGTAATATGGTCCTTCCAAATGAGAGCAGAAGAAAAAGAGACACCAAGAATATTGAGAGAAGATGAAGGGTTGATTTTTGTATTGTTGAAGAATAAGGGATAGTCCGCTGGAGATCCTGACGGGTAGATAGATGGAGAAATTGGGTTTTGGAAGCATTAAAGTTAACAAGGTTTTCTCTGCCCCAATTGGAAATAGTATTTAGATCAGAATTAAAGAGTTGTATGGCTTCATTACGTTTGTCGTTGAGGGATTGCTGGCTGGGGCGTTCTGAAAAAGTAATGGAGTAGTGTAAGGTTGAGTCGTCTGCGTATGAATGGATGGGAATTAAGGTACAGTTAAGGAGATAATTTATAAAAATTAGAAAGAGAATAGGAGATAGGACAGAGCCCTGAGGAACACCGGAGTTTATAGGGTGAGGAAGTGAACAATGGCCGTCCACAACCGCGGCTATGGAACGGCCGGAAGGAAATTAGAGACAAAGGCACAGATGGAGGGATAAAACCGAAGGAGGGTAGTTTAGAAATTAAAGATTTATGCCAGACTCTATCGAAGGCTTTCGATATGTCTAGTGCAATAGAAAAAGTCTCACCGAAGTCCCGAAAGGAGGATGACCAAGAGTTAGTAAGATATGAAAGAAGATCATGCGACCCTTAACCTAAGAAGTGCGCATGGGGGTAATTAGAAACGTCTGCCTGTGCTTACGTATTTGAGCTGTTTCCATCACTAAAATATTCATTTTACCATAAATAGCATTAATACTTATCCATACGTGCCTATTATGGGTTGATTATAAAGGTATTAACCTGAAACAACAATAAAACGAGTGAAAACAGCGTTTGGATGGTCAAAATCGGAGATACAGGCCGCGAGTTATATAATGTATGGGTGAGGCAACCTGCTTTCCCGCCAATTTCCCCCAAGGCCACTGAGACACAGTCGATCGATACTCTCTCTCTCTCTCTTGCACTCGCTTGCTAACAGTGATGACAATGCCCTGCTTGCAACTCGCAAATGTTAGCACGAAAATATACCTCAGAATAAGGGAATAACAGGGAAAATAGGTGATAACTGAAGGAGGGGAGGAAAGTGGGGAAGGAGGGGAGGTAGAGGAGTGATATTTTGCATGGTCCAGGGGCATAAAAATAAAAAAATAAAAATTCGATGTTTAAAGTCGATTTGTTTTTTCTCTGACTCTTAAGAGTCTTCCCGCAGTCCGCCGGGGGAACTCTTAAGAGTCTTCCCGCAGTTCCCGGGTTAAGGAAGCCATACTGGCGATCTGAGAGCAGATTATGAGAAGAGAAATGCTTAAGAAATTTGGAAGCAAGAATAGTTTCAAAAACTTTAGAAAGACAAGAAATGAGAGCAATTGGACGATTGAGAGCGGTCACCCTTCTTTGGGACAGGTTGAATGTGAGCAAACTTCCAGCATGAAGGGAAGACGTTAGAGGATAGACAGAGACGAAAGAGTTTGCCTAGGCAGTGCAGCACGGAAGCACAGTTTTTTTTGATAAAAACAAAACAGGAGGGAACACTACCGTCCGGACCGTACGCCTTATTAGTGTTAAGCTTTGACTGTTGGTGCACCCTGACTCAGTTATTGTGTCCTAAGAAATAACTTTGAAATTTGATATCTGTGCATGAACTGTATACTGTAAACCTCTTACCAAAGCTAATCAATCTACAAATCTCTGTAGAGTGGTGATAAAGAGTTCACAATATTCTAAATAGCAGTCCACAATAAACCACTAAAAAATTGTCAATCTACAAATGTCTAAAAGTCTGTTAACTCAATCAGTGCGGGCATATTTCCGCTATAATAGGGCTCATAGGGGACCTCATAGGGGAGGTGTGGTGGAGTGGTCTTGCCACTGGCCTGGTAATCCAAAGGTCCCGGGTTCAAATCCCGATGTATCAATGGGAAGATATTATTGGGATGGAATTTGTGCTGTACCTAGTATCAGTGCATTACCACAAGCCCACCGAAACGTCAATAAAATACCCTCATTGTTCCCTGATTAAATAGCACTGTATGAATATTCCCATATTCAAAATATGCTATAGGGGTGGCACTGGTGAGTTATCTGCTCAACAGGTGGCGTTGTGTGTGTGTAAGTGTGAGAGTCCCGAGTGTAGGGAGGTGAGACAGTGAAGCACGGAACCGGTGGCTTCAGAGATGGGGTCGTTTCGGGCCATGAGTGAGCACCGTGCCTCATGTGAAGGCAAGATGGCAGGTGCTCGTTGTACTCTACGTGCTTCACATGTCTCACTCCCTAGAAAAAAAAAAAAAAAAAAAATTCAGGCACTCCTGATTGTTTAACCCGGGAACGGCAAGAACACTCTTAACCCAGGAGCTGCGGGAAGACTCATAAGAACATAAGAAAATGGGAGTCTGCAGAAAGCCGATTGGCCTAAGCAAGGCAGATCCCTGTCCCACACAACCCCAAATCAATTACAAAGCCCAATTATAGGCTCAACACTCTAATACCCTGAGGATCATCCTACCAAAACGGTTAGAGATTAACGCAGGATTATGGGGGTCTGCAGAGCGCTGATTGGCCCAACCCGGCTGATCCCCCTTCACACCCAACCCTTCTCGTCCATATGCTTATCCAATTTTATCTTAAAGCTCCCTACAGTTTTAGATCCCACTATAGCACTTGGTAGTCCATTCCACCCCTCTACAACTTCTGTTACCAAACCAATATTTGCCTATATCTTTTCTGAAACGAAATTTATCTAATTTGAAACCATTGGTACGAGTTCTTTCGCTATCACTGAGCTTTAGTACATTTGTCATGTCCCCTTTGTTAATCCCACTAACCCACTTGAACAACCTCTATCATATCCCCTCTAACTCTGCGTCTCTCTAACGAATGTAAACCAAATTTCTTCAACCTTTCTTCATACGGAAGATTTCTAATATTATGGATCATTTTTGTCATTCTACGTTGTACTCTCTCCAATGAATCTATGTCCATTCTGTAATAAGGACACCAAAATTGGACAGCATAATCCATATGGGGTCTCACTAATGACAAGTAAAGTTTTAAGATAACATCAGCAGTTCTGTTACTCACACTCCTAGAGAATGAAACCCGAGAATCCTGTTTGCCTTATTACGAACGCCTATACACTGTTTTCTAGGCTTCAAATCATTGCTAACAAACACACCTAGATCTTTCTCGCAGTCTGAATTTTCTAATTCTAAATTAGCTAGTTTATATTTAACATTTGTTTGCATCTTCCCTATCTTTAATACCTTGCATTTGTCAATGTTAAACTTCATCTGCCAATTTACTGACCATTCATGTAAGGTATCTAGATCCCTTTGGAGGCACTCTATATCGCTATCTGAATCAATTGATCTCCCCATTTTAGTATCGTCTGCGAATTTACTTATCCTACTAGTTATACCTAAATCTAGGTCATTTATGTATATAAGAAACAACAGGGGACCTAATACCGATCCCTGGGGGACACCACTTTTGACTGCTCCCCACTCTGACTTGGTACCATTTATGCTGACTCTCTGTTTCCTACCAATTAGCCATGACCTAATCCATCCCAACAACGCCCCACCTATTCCATGTGCCTCAACCTTTCTCATCAATCTCTCATGAGGGACTCTGTCGAAAGCTTTACTGAAATCTAAATATAATATCGTATGCCTTGTCATTATCTACTGCTTCATATACCTCTGAGAAAAACTAAGCAAATTAGTAAGGCAAGAACGTCCCTGTGTGAATCCATGCTGAGAAGAATTGATTAAGTTAAATGTTTCTAAGTGGTTTCTCATTTTCCTAGCAATAATTGACTCTAGTAGCTTTCCTATGATTGAAGTGAGACTAATGGGACGGTAATTGGATGCTATTGATTTATCACCTTTTTTTGAAAATCGGAACTACATTTGCAAGCTTCCAAGCTTCTGGAACTATACCTGTTTCTAATGAATTGTTAAAAAGAAATGTTAATGGGTAACTTAACTCATCTCTGCATTCTTTTAATACTCTGGCATATACCTCATCGGGACCAGGCGATTTCTGAGGTTTCAGTCTGTCAATTTCCTTAAGCACATCATTTCTACTTATAGTAACCGTACTTAACCTATTTTCTATACTATCTCTATACACCTTACGGACTTCTGGAATCTGTGCCAAATTTTCATTAGTGAAAACGGATAGAAACTGACTATTTAATGTACTGCACATTTCTAAATCACTTTCTGTCATTTCTCCTATCGAAGTTTTAAGGGGGCCTATTTTATCTCTAACTTTAGATTTATATAGCTGGTAAAAAGCCTTAGGGTTATTTTTTGAGTCATTGGCTATCCTGATTTCATAATTTCTTTTGTCTGTCCTTATACATTTTTTAACCTCTCTTGATAGATTCTGATAGTAAGCAAGTAGGTGACATTCGCCTTTCTTTATTTTTCGATATATTCCTCTCTTTTTTCCTAGAAGGTCTAATAGTCTATTATTCATCCATTTGGGTTGGTTCTGTGTTGATCTAAATTTTCTTTTGGGGATATATTTATTTTGCGCATTGTGGAGTGAAGAAATAAAATTATTATATGTAGCTGTCAAATTATCCTGAGTTAAGACAGGTATCTGAGAGAGAGTATGTTCATTAGCGCACCTGGGTCCACTTAATAGTTTAACCATAGGATCGACTCTTAAGGCTCGTCTTAATCCACCATAATTGGCTTTTTCTGAAATCTGGGATAAGTGTCGTATTCTCTTTAGCCTTTCCTGTCCATTGTATGTTAAAATAATTGATTTATGATCACTATTTCCTAGTTGGTCTCCTATCTCTACATTATTTATCATTTGTTCATTATTACTGAGAACTAAATCGAGGATATTATTACCTCTAGTAGGCGAGTCTATGAATTGAAATAAAAAACTATCCTGTACCGCCTCAATAAACTCTGTTGAATCTGAGTCGCCGATTTGATGCTGCCAATCAATATTCGGAAAATTGAAATCCCCTATAATACACACATTGCTAAACCTTGATGCTATTTTCACTTCCTGCCATAAAGCTGTACCTTCGTTTCTACTCATATTTGGTGGTCTATAAATAACTCCAATAATTATGGTCTCACTACCTTCGCTAACCTCAACCCAAACACTTTCGTTATCAGTATTTAGTCTAATACCTGATTTAATACAGCTTTTTAAAGAACTCCTGACAAACACTGCTATTCCGCCGCCCCTCCTACTTGTTCGGTCGCGTTTAAACAAACTATATCCTGGTATATGGAATTCTGCTAAAAAATGTCTTGATTCTGTATTAATCCATGTTTCAGTCAGTGCTATAATGTCTATATTTTCGTTGCTAACAAGTGCTCTAAGTTCATCCATTTTGTTACATAAACTCCTACAGTTTGTATAATATAATCGCAATGAATTTATTTTACTGGTATCGGAT
This sequence comes from Paralithodes platypus, assembly GCA_032716605.1. Lineage (NCBI taxonomy): Eukaryota > Metazoa > Arthropoda > Malacostraca > Decapoda > Lithodidae > Paralithodes > Paralithodes platypus. Next base: position 31,016,112 of record CM064499.1, read on the forward strand.
TTACCTTTATTTCTAACTGAATTCCCATCTGTTACACCTTTAATATTTCTACTAGCAGTACAATTAAAATCCTGTGACTGATATTTTCTATTCCTATCTGATGTACCAGTACGGCAATTTACCCTATCAAGACAATTATTCTTACTCATATTCTCAGGCTTTATTTTCAGCGAAACCCCGCGACAATCCTATCTATTGACCTAGCTAAATTTGCCACCCCTAGCCGAGAAAGATGAACCCCGTCCTGTGCGTACAACTGATTTTTACCATAGAAACGGGTCCAGTTATCAAGGAATGGTATTGCTTTTGCATTACAGTATTTTTCCAGCCGACAATTGATACCAATTGCCCTAGATGACCATTCCTTGCTGACCCCTCTCCGTGGCAAGATACTGTGTACTACAGGTATGCCTCCCTTCCTCCTAACTTTATCTAACACCTCCCTGTACTGCCGAAGCAGTACTTCCGTCCTACCTTTACCAACATCATTGCTCCCTGTACTGAGTCAGATAATGGGGCTATCTCCAATATCTTTCATGATGTAATCAATGTCCTCTAACACCTTCCCAACCCCGGCACCAGGCAGACAGACAAGCTTCCTAATATCAGTACAGGTGGACCTAGCTAAGTGTCTGACCATGGAGTCCCCAACAATTGAGAAGGACTTGCCTCTCCTTGTCGATGACTTGGTAGCAGCTGCGGCAGCGGCAGGAACTCCTGGGGCAGCAGTTGAAGGTACTCCTGGGGGGGCAGCAGTCACACCTGTTGGAGGCAACTCAATACCTTTCTCCTGGTTTCCTCGCCGAAGGAAGCACTCGCAGCCTCACCATCACATTCGTCATCCAAGGTGATGAACTTGTTGCTGAGGGCAACTGGCCGCCGTAGAAATTTGCAGGTTGTTGCACTTGTTGGAACAACTGTCCAGGGAGCATCACGATCCCTAACAGCAGTTGCACTATCCTCACTTTTCTTCTCAGCCAAAGTCAGCTTTAAGGCCAAATTCTCGTCTTTGAGAGACTGCACCTCTCTCTCCACATTCTCCATCCTTTCTTGCAAAGCAAGACAAAGCTGGAGAATATGAGAGGAGGTAGCAATCTCGTCAACACCAGCCATTTTATGAAAGCGTTAATACTATCACCACACTATGGGCAAAGATATTCACTGGGAGTCACTAGGGACAGGTCCTCACTCAGCAAAGGTCAGGCAGGTACTGACTCTTAAGAGTTTCCCCGGGCGACTGCGGGAAGACTCAAGATCCTGGGCCTAAAAAAATCCATTTAAAACACCCCAAAAAAACCTGCTTTTTTTTTTTTTTTTTTTTTTTGCCCCTGGGCCATGCCAAATATCACTCCTCCACATCCCCTCCTTCCCCCCCCCCCCCTCCTTCAATTATCACCTATTTTCCCTGTTATTCCCTTATTCTGTGGTCTATTTTCGAGCTAACATTAGCGAGTTGCTAGCAGGGCGTTGTCATCAGTGTTACCAAGCGTGGGAATTAGGGGAGAAGTCAGGAAGAGAATTAAGAGGTACCTCCAGTGTCTCTCAAAGCTTCGTGAGTGGAAGGTTGGCTCACACACACTCTCGCTTTCATTTCGCGATTTTGACCAGCCAAACACGGTTTCCACTTGTTTTATTGTTGCAACTGGTTAATATCTTCATATTAATGGTAAAATAGGCGCATATGAATAAGTATTAACGATATTTATGGTAAAATAACGATGTTAGTGATGGGAACAGCTCAAATACGTGCACACAGGCGTGTGGTGTCTCATACCCCCCATGCGCAGCCGAGAGGTTAAGAGGTTTTGGTGGGCAAAGGCGAGAACACTCAAGAGGTAAGGCCTAAAAAAAACTTTTAAAATGCCCCAGTGGCACTTAAAACAAAAGAAATTATGTTTAAGTGAGATAATTCCCCTCCATACCTTTTATCACTCCTCCACATGTATCACAATCCCCTCCTTCCCCTCCCCTTCAATTATCACCAATTTTTCCTCTTATTCCCATGTTTATCGGTGTATTTACCGTGCCAATATCTCCAAACCGGTCCTAGGGTGTGGTCTTGCGTGTGTATATGCGTGGGGGGGGGGGGGGGGGAGAGAGAGAGAGAGAGAGAGAGAGAGAGAGAGAGAGAGAGAGAGAGAGAGAGAGAGAGAGAGAGAGAGAGAGAGAGAGAGAGAAGAGAGAGAGAGAGAGAGAGAGAGAGAGAGAGAGAGAGAGAGAGAGAGAGAAGAGAGAGAGAGAGAGAGAGAGAGAGAGAGAGAGAGAGAGAGAGAGAGAGAGAGAGAGAGAGAGAGAGAGAGAGAGAGAGAGAGAGAGAATAGAGAGAGAAGAGAGAGAGAGAGAGAGAGAGAGGAGAGAGAGAGAGAGAGAGAGAGAGAGAGAGAGAGAGAGAGAGAGAGAGAGAGAGAGAGAGAGAGAGAGAGAGAGAGAGAGAGAGAGAGAGATAGAGAGAGAGGAGAGAGAGAGAGAGAGAGAGAGAGAGAGAGAGAGAGAGAGAGAGAGAGAGAGAGAGAGAGAGAGAGAGAGAGAGAGAGAGAGACAGGCCTCAGTCTCCCTCCAGGCATCGAGAGAGCAGGGTGTAGGCCTCGCGTGTCTCTCACCTCATGAATGAACGGTCGGCAATAATTCGCGATTTTCACCCTCCAAACACTATTCCCTCGTTTTGTTGCTGTTACATGTTACTATCTTCATATTAAACGTAAAATAGGCGCATATGAATACAGTAAGTAATAATTATATTTTTCGTAAAATGACGATTTTAGGCTGGAATGAGGCCTAATATGGCCGCTGGTTCACTACATATAGCTCGCGCTTAACAGGTTAAGCAAGTGCCTGAATGAAATGGAATGTTTGAATAAAAAAATCTAGAAGAAAATAGCTTCAAATTGACACCAGAACTAGCTTCGTAGCTAGCGGGGTTTACCCACAGCGCTACCACAGACATCGGCAATATTTGTTAATTATTAGAAATGTCGTGCTACATTTGCCTTTGGCAGCGCTGTACATATCTCGCGAGGTATGGGGCGAGACTCAGTGCCACGGCTAACGTGCGAACAGGGGCCTGCCGTGCTCCAGTTCACTCGCACTTATTTTGAAGGAACGGGACGTACAAGGTAAATATAGTAGATTCCTCGAAATTTATAGAGTAGGAACCAATCTGTTTGTCCCAAGATATAAAACTGGAAATTTTACTAAGCAGAAAGATTGGTTTAATTTGAAATGCAAAAGAGCTTTGGGTAGGCGTGATGCAGCTTGGGCTAGATTAAGAAGAAGGAACACTGAGAGTAATCGGAATAAATATAAACAGGAGAGGAATAGATATGTTAACATAATTAGGCAAGTTAAAATTAACTATGAGAAGAACATAGTAAATATAAATGTGAAAGTGACCCTAGATTATTTTATAAATATATAAACAGTAAGTTGAAGGTAAAGAAACAAATTACTAAATTAAGAGTTGATGCTAGGACGTATGAAAATGTATCGGACATGTGTGATGTAATGAATAACAAATTGGGGTCAGTTTTTACTAGAGAGGAAGGTTTTGGCGAACCATAGGCGGGAGTACTGGAGAGTGGTCTTAGTAAGATTGAAATAACTAGAGATGAGCTGTTATCTGCGATGAGAGGACTTGAAGTAAGGAAAGCTATGGGACCGGATGAAGTGTCTGCCTGGGTTTTAAAGGAGTGTGCAGAGCAATTAGTGGAGCCAGTGAGGGACATAATTCAAGCTTCCTTAGATAAAGGACAGGTTCCTGTTGAATGGAAAAGAGCTAATATCATTCCGATATACAAGAATGGAAACCCTGAGGACCCTCTAAACTATAGACCAGTTTCACTTACTAGTATTGTATGCAAGATTTGTGAAAAGCTAATTAGGAAGAGATGGATGAAAATGTTGGAGAGAAAGAAGATAATAACCCCAAAGCAATTTGGATTCAGAGAAGGGACATCTTGTGTTACCAGTTTGCTATGTTATTACAGTAGGGTGATAGATGTACTCCAAGAAAGAGGCGGATGGGTGGACTGCGTCTACTTAGACCTTTCCAAAGCATTCGATAAGGTACCACATAAGAGATTGTTATCTAAGCTTGAGACGCTAGGATGTGTCAGGGGGAGTTTGCTGAAATGGATGGAGAGCTATTTAACAGATAGGGAAATGAGGACCAACATTAGAGGAACTTACTCATCGTGGCGGAAAGTTGAGAGTGGTGTGCCGCAGGGATCTGTGTTGGCACCTCTCATGTTCCTTATGTACGTGAATGACCTGCCGATAGGCATAAACTCTTACATGTCAATGTTTGCAGATGACGTAAAAATTATGAGACAAATAACAAATAAAAGTAGTTGTGAGGAGCTGCAAGGGGATTTAGATAAAATATACGAATGGAGCACCAAGTGGAAAATGAAATTTAATATAAGTAAATGCCATGTGTTAAATATGGGAAGAAGTGTGAATAGACCAAATTGGGAGTACAGGATGGGAGATAATATAATTAGCAAGGCCGAAAAAGAAAAAGATTTAGGGTTGATTATACAAGATAATTTGTCGCCAGAGAAACATATTAACAAGCTCTTTAGCGGAATGTATGCAATGGCCGGGAATATGAAAGTTGCTCTGAACTACTTGGATGAGACCATGGTAGCAAAAATTATGAAGAGTATGATTAGACCAAGATTGGAGTATGCAGCAGTGGTGTGGTCCCCGCATCTAAAGAAGCATATTCACAAGTTAGAAAGAATCCAGAGAGCAGTCACTAGATTGGTTCCAAGTCTCAGAGAACTGCCATATGAAGGGAGGCTAGACAAATTAAATCTACCGAGTCTAAAAGAGAGGAGAGAGAGGGGAGACATGATAATGATGTATAAATGTACCCGGGGGCTGGAGAGGCTGGATAGGGAGGATATATTAATTATGGATACAGGAATAACTAGAGGCCACAGCTACAAAGTAAAAAGACCTACCTGCAAGAACGATATCAGGAAGTTTAGCTTCCCCTATAGATGTATTGACAAATGGAATGGGCTGGAGGAGGAGGTGGTAGGGGCAAGGAACATCCATATTTTCAAGAAAAAATTGGATAAAAAGTAGACTGAGAGACGGGACAACACGAGCTTAGCTCAACTCCTGTAAACTACAATTAGGTAAATACAATTAGGTAAATACTCTTCTCCACAGGCTTTAACCTCTGAAGTGCGCATGGGGGGTATGAGAAACCTCTGCCTGTGCGCATGTATTTGAGCTGTTTCCATCACTAAAATATTTATTTTACCATAAATAGCATTAATACTTCTCCATATGCGCCTATTATAGGTTGATTATAAAGGTATTAACCTGTTACAACAATAAAACAAGTGGAAACAGCGTTTGGATGGTCAAAATCGGCGATACAGGCCGGGAGTTACATAATGTATGGCTGAGGCAACCTCCTTTCCCGCCACTTTTCCCCAAGTCTGGAGAGACACTGTCGATCGATACTCTCTCTCTCTCTCTTGCACTCGCTTGCTAACAGTGATGACAATGCCCTGCTTGCAACTCGCTAATGTTAGCACGAAAATATACCACAGAATAAGGGAATAACAGGGAAAATAGGTGATAACTGAAGGAGGGGAGGAAAGTGGGGAAGGAGGGGAGGTAGAGGAGTGATATTTGGCATGGCCCAGGGGCAAAAAAAAAAAAAAAAAAAAAAAAAAAAAATTGGTGTTTTAAATTGATTTTATTTTTTTCCCTGACTCTTAAGTCTTCCCGCAGTTCCCGGGTTAATGGGCTTTAAATTGCAGTAAATTGCCATGACGTTCCTGAACGGCTCCCGCAGTGAAAGAGTTAATAATGCTACAATCACTACAAATTAGGTGATTGTAGACTTATCAAGATAATTGTAAATACTTCAACAGAACATATTCGTAAAAAGATCTTTAGCAAGTCTACAAATCTCTAAAAAAAGTTGTTAATCAGTCTACAATTATAATTTCTAAACTCTATAATTATCCGTCACTATACAGTACCATTTTCTAGGTCACATCATCTTTGAAACATAAAGGTCTTTAATTGCTTCTTGAATGATTCAACAAATGTGGATTGAAGAAGTCAGACAACCGATTAATACAACCTTGGGGTTGTGTGGGAGAAAGCTCAAGATGAAGAGGCTGATCGATATGCAACCGTAGGCTCCTCCAGTCTTAGAGGATCAAATAATAGAAGATCAAACACTAGCGTAATGCATAAGTGCGCGGAATTTCGGTGTGAGTATCCTAGGTTCGAGTCCTTGGAGTGTCACATGTATTTGTTGATTTCATAAATTGAGTTTAGAAGTGGAGTTGGTTGGTGGAAAAATATAATAATAGATAATTTTATTCAGTTTCAGAAGGCTCTCTAGGAATCAGAGGAGCGAATCCTATCTCAATCAACTCTCTAACTACCACAAATTCTCCCCAAACAATAAAATCTTCTAATGAAATACAAAATGGAGTATGATGTCATCGTATTACTGAAAGGGTTAATATTTCTAGACACCTGAAAACAAATGTAAATGAACAGAGTACAGTAGTGTTGCTTAGGGTGGATTTACACTCACATTTTCCACCAACTTTTGCCCACAACACTTTTCTGGTAGCTTCTACATTATATTTTCATAAATACATTGTCCCCTAAAAGGATCTACCGTCACCTTCAGCTAACTTAATAATAATAATAATAATAATAATAATAATAATAATAATAATAATAATAATAATAGTTCTTAAAGCTAGCGCATGCTAAGCCAGCTAAGGATAGCCCAATAAGGCCGATTAGGCGTATTTCCATTGGGGTCCTGTACTACTACCCCATCCCCTTGCTCATGAGGGACGGTAACGACTCAGTGCTTGTGAAAAACCTTTACTTTGCCGAGCGTGGGTGCGATCCTGGGACCTTCAGACTGGGTGGAAGTCCAAGATGCTAGTCACTACACCAGCGAGCCAATACTACAGTATACTCTATTTTTTTCCAGATGATGGTAAATTGCTATGTTACTATCTTGGTTGCTCAGCTATTACGTAGATTTGTAGCGAAATATGTTGTTAATTATAAAAACTTGGCAATACAATAATACGATGCAGACAAACTAGTCATATTTTTTCCATGAAGTATCGAGAAAACAGTTGCTAAGGGATTCAATTTAACATCAGCTGAAATATAACAGACTATAGTCCACAACAGACTAAACAAAATGAAAACAAAAGTTGTTGATCAAAAGTTGCGGGAAAAAACTCTAGCCGTCCGGCTGGCTCAGTTGATAGCGTGCCTGCTTCCCATCTTACAGGTCTCGCGTTCAATCCCCGCTCAGATTGAAAAGTTTTTCTGAGATATAGCCGGCGGTTACTGTCTTCCCATGAGCAAGGGAGATGGGTAATGGTCTCTGGTTGATTAAAGAAGTGTGAAGCGCTTGAGAATCCTCGAAGGAGGAGATACGGGCGCTATATAAGTAACCAGACGATTATTATTATTATTATTAAAGGTGGTATCACACCAGAGGTTTTATCGTAAACTTCCGATGGGCAAGAATATTCTGGCAATAATTTGGGGATCTTTTGCACTGGTAATGGAAACTAGGCGAAGATAGATGAATTTAAGTGACAGAATTATTGTAAAAGTTTACCTCGTACAATAGCAGATCAATGTTGAGGATAAATGTTGAAGGAAAAAGCACTTGTGTGCTACCAGCTTAACCCTCTCACATCCTGACGCGATTTTTGAGCCTATTAGGGATACTTTAAATCCTTTGTTACTGTCAGGGGTATCTATAAACCTTTAGTTTGTTTACTTCAATCTCTGCAGTTGTCTTTGAGTTAGCTGTGGGCAGAAAACTAATTTTGGAGAGGTAATTATAACAGTGAGAGTAATCTATTTCTTATTGCTAATCTGGCAACCTCTGCGTCCTATGGTCGTGAGAGAGTTAAATCCACCTTAACCCCTTCTTTACCGGTGATGTGTTTTTAACTTATTCTGGCTACTATTAGACAATTTTATTCAGGATTAAAAGGGCCTACAGCAAATAACAGGCTTCGAACTATCTCACTTAACCCTTTTTACTACCACATATCCTTCTTAAACCCCATAAAATCGTCTAAATATGACTAGAATAATGTTAAAAGGATGTCGCTGGTACAGAAGGGGTTAAGGAAGGTATACTGGACCACTTGTGATGTACAGTAAATGACAGGATGTAACGTTAATCCTGTTGATGTAACAAATATCTAAAAAATGGTACGTTGATTAGTCTATAAATCACTACAAGGTTCTCTTCATATCAGTCAAAACTCACTGAAAAGCTTTATGGGTAAAAAAAAAAAAAAAAAATCCCTCCCAAATACCTGTCGGTCAATGTACAGATTCCTGGAAAAAACGCTTGCCAGTCTATCTACAAATTCCTAAAAAACACTTTTTGATCAGTGTATAAATTGCCAAGAAACACTTGTCCATCAGCCTATAAATCCCTGTTCACATTCTATTGAATCTACTTTTGTGGAGAACTCACACTTGTGATGATAGAAAACACCAGATTTTATAAATATTATACTGTATATATATTTATCTGTTATCATCATCATGTCCTTCCCCAGGCTTTACCGGAGAAAGGGTTCCAACTGATTGTGATGCCGCTGAAGCTCCAAGCAGGCACCGGAGGCCCGGCACGGATCGTCGCCAATATCCCGGACTTTCCCGACCACAACAGTGCTCCAACCACCCTTCCATATTGGCCTCTATTCCTTGTTGCTCTAATTTTACTGTAGAGATTATATAATTCCTCCCTGACACCAGTGTTGCTCCAATTACCCTTCTATTTTGGCCTCTCATTCTTCTAATTGTGTTGTAGTGATCAAGAGTACAGTACTGAGCCGTATGTCTTTCCCTGTACTGTACTTCATTTGTACAGTTGCCTAAAATTTTGCCTGGTCCAATTGGTGATGAGATGTCTACTGATCTAAATAATTATATTGTAAAACTTGCAAAAAAACAAAAACAGGGACGACACAATATTAAACCAGGAGCCCAGACCATTTATTCATGTGAAAGATGGCAAAAGGTTCGACATCACGAATATCAGGATTGACCCTCGGGCATTAAATTTCTACATTGCTGCCGGGGCACAGCTGGGGCTTTAACCCTTAAATACCCCTCAGTAGGGGGGTAAAAAGTTACATTTATTCATGCAAACACCGGCAAGGCTTGAAATATTTTTAAATGAGCCGCAGGAGTCTCCTGACCACTAAATGGAGAACGACAGCAATTTTTAGTAGGGCTTTGCCCCTGACAGGAAGCCCCAACCCCGGGGCAAAGATGACATTTATTCGTGCGAAAAGCGGCAAGGCTGGAAATAGTCTCAAATTGTCCTCAGGAGTCCCCTGTACACTAAATGAAGAACATAAGAACATAAGAAAATGGGAGTCTGCAGAAAGCCGATTGGCCTAAGCAAGGCAGATCCCTGTCCCACACAACCCCAATTACAGGCTCAACACTCTAATACCCTGAGGATCATCTTACCAAAACGGTTAGAGAGCGACAGCAATTTTGGGTGGGGCTTTGCCCCCGACAGCAACCCTCCTCCATCCCCGGGGCAAAAATTACATGTACCGGTATTCATGCGAAAAGCGGCAAGGCTGGAAATGGTCTCAAATTGTGCCCAGGAGTCCCCTCGTTACAAAATGTACATCGAGAGCATTTTTGGGTGGGGCTGAGCCCCCGACAGCAACCCTCCCCCAAGGGGGTCGAGGGAATCTAGCCGATTTCGGCTCTTTCATCAAGCGTCTCTGTTGACGGTCTGCTCTAATGTTAGGTTAACTGCATAACTTGAGTATGACTTGTTGGTGCGTCGGATGGAGAATGCACCTGCCTGTAGAATGCCATGTGCTTTAGGGTCCATCTGTCGTAGTTTGTGCAGGAAGAGAGATCCAAATCTTGCATAATGTGGCCAATTTAGTGCAAAGAAGATCTCAATAACACCTGGAAAGACTTGAATGTACCCCCTTTACATTGTTAGTGCGTACAGGTCTCTGCAACTCCCAGTAGACTCTATTGATTAGGTACACATAGATTGCCCAGTAGGCTACTGTGCTTCCTTGTTGGCTATCTATCACGTTATGGAAAAAATGCATCATATCTCTCCAACAGGTCTTTGAAGTGAGACCTTCAGCAACTGTCTGAATATCTTGTACATCATCACAGGAGTTGGACAGAATTCCGTGCAAAAAAAATGCCTCTTCGTTGGTTAAGGGGACCGACCGGTTAATTTAGGCTTAAAAAAATCGAAATCCTGAAAATACCAATAGGTGTTTACTCAACAAGAGTCAACATCCCTTCATAAGCCAGTGAAATGTTATTAGTGAAAACCCATTGGAATTTTTTTTTTTTTTCCCCAAACTTTTCCTGGAATTCTAAAAACGTTACATAGCGAACTTTGAAATTAACATGCTCAGTAACTACTGGCCGTACGAGGAGCATACCTATATAAATGGAAAGAGCGTAAGCTATTCTACAACCTCCCATACGATTTATCTTCTACTTTGCCGTGTTCCTGTGTAAAATATTGTAAAACTAATAAAAAAAAGTAAAAAAATTCACCTAATTACCTTAGACTGTCACATGTTTTTCTCAGAACCTATATTGTCGCACTTTCGGATGTTACTCTAAAATGTTTATTGGACCTATAGGAATGGTGTATATACCATTAGAAAGGTAATTAAAAACACTACAAGTCCTATAAAGCCAATTTACTCTAGCCAACTTTGTTTGGTTGCAGCATGTTGTCAGTCGTAAAATTCTACAAAATAATTTCACCTTAATTCATAATCACCTAAAATCCAAAAATACACAAAATATATAAAATATTCTTTATAGCAACTACAGACACACCTATTGTGAGTTGTTTGATCACAATACAGCACGTGCTATAGGGATTTCTATAGGAGTAGAATGGGTCGTAGTAGTGTTATAGTTTGCAACCTTTTGTTACCTAAAAAAAAAAAAAAAAAAAAAAAAAAAAAGAAAAAAAAAAAAGAAAAAAAAAAAATTTGTTTTACCTAGTTTTATGGTCACATACACCTGTGCCAAATTGCATTTACATTGGAAGTAAGGCCTGGAAGTTAGTAAATAACCGGTCGGTCCCCTTAAGGTTTCCTTGTATTTGGCAATAAATTCTTGTTCCATCAATGTTGTCACAATTTGATGGATCCTGGTACAACGATTGTAGAACTTGCCTTTAGGAATTCTTTAAGTGATCCAGTGGCCATTAAGACTCCAGCTTCAGTAAGAAGTTCAATTCCAGAATCTGCAATGAATGTAACCAATGGCTCCAAAGAAAGCCATCTCTTGGTGGAAAATTCTCAGTAATATCAAATTGTCAAATATTGGAGTCTGTAAAGCTTGACTGGAATAAGCTTTCAGAACAGTAGCCAAATCATAAGACACTATGGCATAATCCTAGTTCATCTCCTGTGCAACCTTCACTGCTCGAACCATAGTTTTCTGTACACCATCATTTATCGTTGGAGGTTGAGAGATACAACACAACACAATAGAAAACAATTTGGTGTTGTCAACAAGAGCAGTGTTGCAAGAGGGCTCTCTGTAAAGTTAGAAAAATAGAGCGTTAAATCTAGCTAACACTTGCATAAAATAAATATATACACAAAGAAATGAAAGAGCCGAAATCGGCTAGATTCCTCCCCGACCCCCCAGGGGGAGGGTTGCTGTCAGGGGCTCAGCCCCACCCAAAATTGCTATCTCTCTGAATTAAGTGTACAGGGGACTCCTGAGGACAATTTGAGACTATTTTCAGCCTTGCCGCTTTTCGCACGAATAAATTTAATTTTTTGCCCCGGGGTTAGGTCTTGCTGTCAGGGGCAAAGCCCCGCCTTAAATTACTGTCGTTCTCCATTTAGTGGTCAGGAGTCAGGAGACTCCTGCGGATCATTTAAAACTATTTCAAGCCTTGCCGGTGTTAGTATGAATAAAGGTAATTTTTTGCCCCCCTACTGTGGGGTATCTGTGCCTTTGTCTCTAATTTCCTTTCCGGCAGTTCCATAGCTGCGGTTGTTGACGGCCATCGCTCATTTCCTCATCCTATCAACTCCGGTGTTCTTCAGGGTTCTGTCCTATCTCCCATTCTTTTTCTAATTTTCATAAATGATCTTCTCAACTGTACATCCAGTCCCATCCATTCATATGCAGACGACTCTACTTTACACCACTCAATTAGTTTTCCAGAACGCCCCAGCCAGCAGTCCCTCAAAAGTAAACGTAATGAAGCCATAAAATGCTTATCTTCTGATCTAGCTACTATTTCTAATTGGGGTAGAGAAAACATTGTTGCATTTAATGCTCCCAAAACTCAATTTATCCATCTTACTACCCATCAGGAACCTCCAGAGGACTATCCCTTATTCTTCAACAATACAAAAATCAACCCTTCATCTTCCCTCAATGTTCTCAGTGTCTCTTTTTCTTCTGCTCTCACTTGGAATGACCATATTACCAGTCTCGCTAAGGCAGCCTCCCAGAAGCTGGGTGTGCTCAACCGCCTCAAGGGGTTCTTTACCCCTGTGCAGGGGCACAGTGCGTCCTTGTATTGAGTATTGTTCACATGTGTGGGGACGATCCTCTCACACCGCACTCCTAGATAAAGTAGAAAGGAAAGCCTTTCGTATCATTAACTCCCGGCCACTCACCAACTCTCTCCATCTCTCTCTCTTCGCCGCAATGTTGCATCTCTCTCACTATTCTATCGCTACTACAATAATCAGTGTTCCTCGGAGCTTTCCCAGTGTATATCACCTCTACGTAGGGTACGTAGTACCCGCCTTGCAACACAATCCCACCCCTACTCTGTGCAACTCTCCAACCCAAGAGTGAAATGCTATTCTCAGACTTTCTTCTATTCAACTGCTGAGCTCTGGAACTCTCTCCCAAAATCAGTCTTTCCCTCTTCCTATGAATTAAATTGCTTCAAACTCCGTGTGTCCAGGCATTTTAGCTCGAACATCCCTTGATTTCGGCCCTGTCACTCTTTGAAATCTGGGGGAGGCACTCGTTGCAGGCAGTTATGCCTTTTGCCTCCCTCATTCACATAGGAAAAAAAAAAAAAAAAAAATTAAGGGTTAAAGCCCTGGCAGCAATGTAGAAATTTAATGACCGAGGGTCAATCCTGATATTCATGATGTCAAACCTTTTGCCGTGTTTCACATGAATAAATGGTCTGGGCTCTCACTCTATATATAGGCATAAGAATTTATCGAAATTGGTATTTGAAAACAACGCTTTAGCAAAATAAAATTTAGAAATAAAAGCACACAAAACCACCACATAGGGTGTACATCACTACATGAGCAAGTTAATGTTTCCCAAGCAAATTAGTCGCACACATAACAACAACAATGGACTATCGTCAAATTCAAGAAATTAGTCGATTTGGGAAGTTCAGGACGTTCTGATAAATTCTACTAAATTCTGTATGAATAAAGAAACTACAATCGATGTTAACATTTTATATTAATGTAAATTTGCAATTTGACAAGATATTAAGATTAGTACAAAACATGTAAAGCACTCACCAACAATAGTGTAATTTCAAACAATGTATCTTGACTTAATTCATAGGAGATGACAAGTATCTTTTATTGTTTCCTTTTTAGATATATGTTCTGCACTACATCTATCTATCTATATACACAGGGACATACCCCATCGCTGGGGGTGGTCGACTCCGGGAAGTCTGGGACCTGGTAATCTTGCTGGAGACCCCAAATGGGCCTGGGTCTCTGAGTCTTCTGGGCGAGAGAGGGTACAACAGGGGAAGAGGGTTGTAGGAACACTGAAAGCAGTGACAAGGAATAAGGTGGTAAGCATGGAAGGATAATAATCACTGAATGCTAGCATAATTATCAAAGCATATACTGTAGAGAGTGGTTGGGTAGTAGAAGATTTGGAGAGACAGAAAAGGGAAAAGTACTTAGAGAAAAAGAGAGAGGGTGAAAAGAGTAGTGAAGGAAAGTAAGAGAAAGAGTAGATGAGGAATTTAAGTGTAAAGTGGAGGGAGTGTAAGAAACTGTTCTGGAAAGAGGTCAAGCAAGTTAGGGATGGTAGCAAGGGAAGCAGTAAGGGTGTGAAAGATAAGAATGGGTGAGTGTTAGCCGAGAAGCAAGAGAGTCGAGAGACGGAGGGAGTACTTCAACAAATTGTTGAAGGTAAGGAATAAAATGCCAGTAAACATAGTTGGGTGGGGTATGGGGATCACGTCAGAAGTGTGTGAAGCCATGAAAAGAGTGAAGATGGGGAAAGCATCAGGAATATATAGAATGTGCTTGGAAATGCTGAGGTATGGTGGTGAGATAGTGATTGAATTGGTAATTGGGTATGGAAAATGTGTAAACTAGCATGGGAGAAGGGAAGTGTGCCTGATGACTGGAAGACAGGCATAATAGTCCCACTGTATAAGGTTAAAGGGGAGAGAGAGGAGTGTGTGGTAATCACCGGGGAATATGTCTGCTAAGCGTAGTAGGGAAAATGTACAGTAGGGTAGTAATCTAGAGAGTGAGTGAGAACGAGAATGGAGAAATGGGTAGGTGACAAGCAAGGTGGGTTTAGGAAGGGAAGAGGATGTGTAAACCAAATTTTTGCCTTGAAATGTGTTGTGAAGAAATATCTGGAGAAGGGACAAAAGTTGTATGCTGCCTTTATGGATGTGGAGAAGGCCTATGAGAGAGTTGATAGAGAAGGTCTGTGGAAAATACTGTACTGAGAATATACAGAGTAGCTGGCAAGTTGAAGCAATGAAGAGCATATATGAGGGGGCAAAGGCGTCAGTATGTGAATAATGACCAAAGCGAGTTCTTTGATCTGAATGTTGGGCTAAAGCAAGGGTGTGTGATGTCCCCATGGTTGTTCAATATACAGTATATATGGATGTAGTCATGAAAGAAATACAAGGAAGAGCAGTGGATGTTGGTGTACTGCTGATAAGGGAAAGAAATAAGTGGAAGCTGCCTGTACTGCTGTTTGCTGACGGTACAATTCTGAAGAGCAATAGTGAATGGGAGTTGCAGGGTCTCATAAATATGTTTGTAACTGCGTGAAAAACAGAATCTGAAGGTAAATGTGGGGAAGAGTAAGGTTACGGTCTTTGAAAGGGGTGCAGTCACAGAGTGTGAGGTGAGGTTGAATGATCAAGCCATGGAAACTGTCAGCTCATTTAAATATTTGGGCATTTTTTGTTTTTTTAATATTAGTTTAACCAGACCACTGAACCCCATAAAAGAACTCTCATAGGGCTGGCCAGAAGGATTCGATCAAGATATATAACTAAACGAGTCAAGATAGATAGGGAAGGGCAGTAGGGGAACAAATCGAGGAAGGTGAAGACGCGCAGACATTTCTCGCCATTTCATCAGTTCAGCCGGACCACATGAGCTCCACATCAGAGCTCTTATAGGGCAGGGCCGAAGGATGAGGCAAGAACTGCTACACCGCAACACCAACCAAGAAGTGATCAGGGCGAAGAATGAAAGATCAGGTCAAAGGTAGACAAAATCACATCGAGAAGCAAAAAATGCATTACCGAAGGGAATCAAGTCAGTTCGGCCACATCAGTAACCGAAGAGACAAACGGGTCAGGAGTCAACCACCTAGCCAGGCCAGGGAGACATGAGATATAGGCTGCCCGAGGACAGCCGGATAGGACAGAATAAGAAGAGAAGGGGAAAAACATAGAATGAGGAAAGAAAAACTACTCAAAATTAGTCAAGCTGAGGACGAAAGCTCGAGGGGAGATAGGAAGGGAAATGACCACAACCATCCCCCATCAAGCCCCAGTCGCTGGCCCCGAAGCCCCCCAACGCGTCAAGGAGAGTAGTAACGGGGGATTTGGGCAGTGTGTTGAGTAAAGATGGGAGTATGGAGGAAGAAGTGCGGGAGAGGGTGCAACAGGGAAAGAAAGTTGTAGGAATGCTGAAAGCAGTAACAAGAAATAGGGTGATCAGTATGGTGGTAAAGAAGTCCTTGCATGACAGTGTGGTAATCCAGACATTGACGTAGGGAGTGAAGAATGGATGTTGTTGGAGAGACATAAATCAAGAGCGAGAAGGCGGAAAGGAGTTACTTCAGAGGTGCGTATGGATTTACATGGAAAGATAGACATATGAATCGGGAAGTACGAGAGCATTTTGGATGTCGATGTGCTGGAGAGTGAGAAAATTAACACCTTGAGGTTGTTCGGTCATGTGGAGTGTATGGTGAGCGAGAGAATGACTAAGAGAGTGTACGAGAGTGAGGTGGAAGAGCAGAGAGGAAGGGGCAGACCGAGAGTGAGGTGGAGGGAATGAAGTTTAGAGGTATATGAGTGAGTGGTGTTGAGTATTGAGGAGGGGTGCCAGTTGACAGAAGACAGAGGTGCATTGAGGCGATTAATTCGCGGCCACCCCTACAGGGATTAAGGCGTCTGACAATAGATAGATAAGTTATTTTTGAGATGATTAACCCACAGAACCCCAGCAACGACACGTTTGCGTCGGCAATGTATGTAACGCTAAACCCCAGGGACGCATAAGGTGCGTCCTGGTTAATTACTCCGGTCCTATAGCACCTAGAGGGCTCAGATTTGTATGGGAACTGTGTAAGTATCCCACGCAAAAATGCCGATGGTTGAAAACTCTCAAAGTCCAACCGTGTGCGCGTGAGCGCGCAAAAACATGTTTTTGCCTACCCATTTCACCATGTTAATTCCGACTTTCGGGCACACCATAGGACCCCTTAACCCTTCCAGCCCGGCTGTCCTGTTATAAGGACACTGCAGCAGTTGGGCAGGAACCCGGGTGTCCTTATAACAGGCAGTCAGTTTGAAAGCCTATTCAGCTTGGTCTGAACGCCGTGCGTCCGACGCATGTAAACAAAGCCGGTCATTGCGTCACCGCACCTCCGAAAACAAGGAGACGTCGGATCAATGTTGTTGTTGTATGGTATGACGAAATTAGTGTCTGAAAAGCTCCGATATTGTCAACATCGTGGCAAAATTCGCTCCACGGAAATCGTCATCACAACTGAACCAGTTGACTTACAGAGCTCTACTCAACCTCAGTCTACAGATTGGAAACCGCACTATGTTTAAAGATGCGTGGGACATTTCTAGCAGTTAAAACAACAAAGATACGGTAGCCTAGGCCTAGACGTTTTACGGCCAAATCGCTCGGGTACCTGACACTGTCCTTAGGAGGACGACCCCGCGTCAGAAGGGTTAATGACCTAGGGGATCGGTTTTTTTTTGTGGGTTTTCCTTAATTTCTAACCCATTCCTGGTGTTTTCTGGAGAATTTTTTTTTACAACCCCCTGGTCCTGGGTGGTACATTTATTATTAAATAGCTGGGGTTCAGTGGGTTAAGAGAAACGAGAGATTATTACTGAATTATTTATAAGACATCCAATAACCCGTAATATTTGATAATCTGACAAGACCTTGGTTGCTGCTTTCTGGATTACATGACTTTTAATGTACTGAAGTCATTTACGTAACTCAATTTTGTTCCTTCTAATCATTACTTCTGACCGCCTCCGTTCTCTCCGCATCATCCTTTTCACTAGTTTGTGAGCGGCTCTCTTTAATCATACCTTTTTCCTTGTTCTCTATTCCTTTCTCCTGCTCGGTATTCCTTTCTTCGTCCCTGTTTTCTCTGACATCAACTACAGGTACTTCTTTCTTTTCACTTGCTCGCGCTACATCCGCTCCACTACTTCCTATTTTCGCTTCCGTTCTCTGTGTAATGCCGCCCTCTTCCATTTTCTCCTCTACTTCTTCTTTCTCCTCTTCATCTTCACTGCTACTACTGCTGCTGCTACTTTCCTCCTTTACTACTATTCCCTTCTTCTTCATCTCCTTCAGCTTTTGTCTCTTGGCCTTTTGTTTTTTCTTCTGCCTCTGTCTCTTGGCTCTCTTCTTGGACGCCTTATCCTCAACAGCTGTACGGTTTTCTACGATCTTGATGTGGTAGTCTATATCCAGATCATCCTGCATAGAATAAAATATTAAATCACCATATACAGAATAACACAAATTATCAATGAACCAAATTATTATACTGCTTTATACAGTTTTGAAATAAGGGAGCTATTCCCCTGCCAAAGGCGGCTTTCTAGGGCCTTTCCTAGCTGATGCCAAGAGGATTGGGTTCTAGTCATGTGGTGATGGGCTGGTCTATCTGAGCGATCTCTGCCATACCCATAGCTTACTCTGACTGTTCCTTTTACTTATATATTTTCTAGATCTCAAGTGACGGCGTCTCTTCCGTGGATTGACCTCCCAATCTACCAAGATTGGAAGCCAAAGTGTCACATTTTTCCTTTGCCCCTCAACTTTCTCTTCATAATTGCTGATGGGCACAGGGCCCTGGGTGGGGCTTTGATTTCCCGGACGTTTCCGCACCCTCCTCAGCTCCCCGCCATGGAGTGGCTTCGGTCACCCAGGCTTTATTGTGGTCGGCAGGGAGGGTTCTGTGGGGGCGCCCGGTTATGGCCTTGGCCTTGCTTGGGGTCTTGGGGCTGTTCGGCCAGGCAGCATGGGGAACAACAACAACAACAACAACTGTTTTATACAATAATTTGAAAGAATTATTAACCCTATCAATAGATTGATTACATAGTATCAATCTAAGACATCACCCAACTTCAACCATCATGGTGTCACTGGGGTAATTTCCCTCTGAATTCAGTATTTAGTTTTGTTCTCAATTATCTCCTACATTATTACTAGTCTACTACCCTAGTACTCCTGAATTCCATAATAAATAAATAAGCAATATTATACAATATTTAAGGAATGTGAAGTCAAACTCATCATGATCACTGGAATAAAGTATTGAAGATTAGCAATACAATACAGTATATATATATATATATATATACAGTATATATATATATATATATATATATACAGTATATATATATATATATACAGTGAAAGTCCGCTAATCCGGAGGCTGAAACCTCGGAATGCCCGATACCTCGGAAGGTTTTTTCCCCAAAAATATAGTATTTTTCCCCCATAATAATATTATAAAATAAGATTTATGTCTATCTTAAGTCAATTAACCCGGAAAGTGCGGGAAGACTCTTAAGAGTTTCCCCGGGCGACTGCAGGAAGACTCTTAAGATCCTGGGCTAAAAAAAATCCATTTAAAACACCCCAAAAAAACTTGAACTTTTTTTTTTTTTTTTTTTTTTTTGGCCCTGGGCCATACCAAATATCACTCCTCCACATCCCCTCCTTCTCCACTGCCCCCCCCCTCCTTCAGTTATCACCAATTTTCCCTGTTATTCCCTTATTCTGTGGTCTATTTTCGTGCTAACATTAGCGAGTTGCAAGCAGAGCGTCATCACTGTTACCAAGCGAGTGCAAGAGAGAGAGAGAGAGTATCGATCGACAATCTCTCTCCAGACTTGGGGAAGAGTGGAGGGGAGGGAGGTTGCCTCAGCCATACATTATGTAACTCCCGGCCTGTATCGCCGATTTTGACCATCCAAACGCTGTTTCCACTAGTTTTATTGCTGTAACAGGTTAATACCTTTATAATCAACGTAAAATAGGCGCATATGGATAAGTATTAATGCTATTTATGGTAAAATAACGATGTTAGTGATGGGAACAGCTCAAATACGTGCGCACAGGCGTGTGGTGTCTCATACCCCCCATGCGCACATCTTAGGTTAATCGAGTGTTTTGGATTTACACCTCTACACCACCGGAACTTCACCGCACTGCCTCTATTCTAATTAATTATTAATTTGTATGTGTTTTAGGGCCATTTTTATGTATAAGTCTGATACCTTGGAAAATCAGCTAATCCGGAAGTCCCGCGGTCCCCTGCCTTCCGGATTACAGGACTTTGACTGTACATATATATATATATATATATATATATATATATATATATGTACTGTATTATATATATACTGTATATATTATATATATATCTAATATTTATTTATGTATTTATATAAATAAATCTCTAAATGGTTTCCCAAGCAAATTTGTTTGAAGATAAATTGTCACAGTTATTAGGCTATCAAATTTATCCCACTCATAATAGTTCAAGGGATAGGTAAAATATAAATTAAAGGCATGCCCCTAACCCTTCCTACCCGGTCTGCTTTAGGTAAGGACAGCACGAAAGAAGGGCCGCTACCCGGTATGCCTTATCTAAGGCATGAGCTTAATAGCCTAATTAAGCTTGGTCTGAACGCCGTGCGTACGACGTATGTCAACAAACCCAAGCGTTCGTCACCGCGCCTCCGAAAACAAGAAGGAAAAGACTCCTCAATGTTATTGTTCTGACGTCATGACGAAATTAGTGTCTGAAAAGCCCCCATATTGGCAACATCTCTGCAATATTGGCTCCACTGAAATCGTCATCACAACTGAACCAGTTGACTTACAGAGCTCTACTCAATGCCAAAATACAGATTGAAAACCGCACTACGATTATAGATGAGTGGGAAAGTTCTAGCAGTGAAAATAAACATAAATACGGTAGCCTAGGCCTAGACGTTTTTCAGCCATTTCGCCCGGGTAGGGACGACCGTCATTGGGTAAGACAGCCCGGGGAGGAAGGGCTAATCCCTTCAGCACCATGACGTAATTTCTATCTTATTCTAGTTACTATTATACGTTTTTCTTTAGTGTATACCTAGAGATGTTGTACAGTGGGCTATGAGGAAACTTGGTGTGGAAGAGTGGCTGGTGCGTGTGATAATGAAGATGTATGAGGATTCGCGAAGTTCGGTGAGGGTGAAGGGTGTACTGAGTGATGAGTTCGCAGTCCGTGTTGGAGTCCATCAGGGTTCAGTGTTAAGCCTCTGGAGGCGCTGTCTAGAATTTTTAGAGGCGGACTCCCGTTGGAACTGTTTTATGCAGACGATTTAGTCCTAATAGCTGACAGTATGCAGGATGCTGAGGCCAAATTCAGAGAGTGGAGAGAGGGCATGGCGAGCAAGGGTTTAAGAGTCAATATTAACAAAACCAAGGTTATGCATTGTAGATTGAGACGAGGCAATGTGGAAAAGAGCGGTGCATACCCATGTGCAGTGTGTGGAAAGGGAGTGGGCGTTAACTCAATTCAATGTAGCATCTGTCGATGTTGGGTACACCATGGGAGTAAGCGCTGTAGTAGAATAAAGGGGCCCCTGCCGAAGGATAAGTCAGAAATAGAGAAATTTGAGTGCGTAGTGTGCAAAGGCGAGCTTGTGTTAAGTGATGATCCTGTGGCTGTGAATTTTGGAAATGAGTCTTTGGAGCTGGTGAACAAGTTTTGTTACCTAGGAGATACCATCTCTGCCGGTGGTGGGGCTGAGGCTGCCACTGTTGCTAGAATTAGGTGTGGCTGGGGGAAGTTCAGAGAATTGATGCCAATCCTGACCATGAAAAGAATGCCTCTCCCCCTGAAGGGAAAGGTGTATGCCTCATGTGTTAGAAGTGCAATGACGTATGCCTCAGAAACATGGGCCGTTAAAGTAGAGAATGTCAACAGAATGGAGCGTAATGAGATGAGAATGGTGAGATGGATGTGTGGGGCCAGGCTACAGGATAGAATAACAAATGTTGAGCTGAGGAGACGTTTAGGTATAAAGAGTATTAGCGAGGTGATGCGTACAAGTAGACTGGGATGGTATGGACATGTGGAGAGAATGGATGAACAAAATTGGGTGAAAAAATGCAGGTCTGTGATTGTGGAGGGAGCTGCACCAAGGGGTGGACCGAGGAAGACCTGGGATCGGACTATACGCGCCGATCTCAAATCCAAGAACTTGACAAGTGAAGCAGCCCTTAACAGGGTTGCCTGGAATACCGCCATTAGGACAAGAGACTGAAACTGCACTTATGTGTGGAACACTCAGTCTTAAAATTTTATGTATGTATACTGTAATCTACTTCTAGGATTCAAAGATGTAAATACGGTCTTAACCCGGGAACTGCGGGAAGACTCTTAAGAGTTCCCCCGGCAGACTGCGGGAAGACTCTTAACCCGGGAGCTGCGGGGAGGAATCTAAGAGTTCCCCGGCCACTGCGGAAGACCCTTAAGAGTCAGAGAAAAAAAAAAAAAAAAAAAAAAAAAAAAAAAAAAAAAAATTGCCCTTGGGCCATGCAAAATATCAGTCCTCTACCTCCCCTCCTTCAGTTATCACCTATTTTCCCTGTTATTCCCTTATTCTGAGGTATATTTTCGTGCTAACATTAGAAATCCGATTGGAGGGTGTGGTCATCACTGTTAGCAAGCGAGTGCAAGAGAGAGAGAGAGAGTATCGATCGACAGTGTCGCGGTGGCCTTGGGGGAAATTGGCGGGAAAGCAGGTTGCCTCACCCATACATTATGCAACTCGCGGGCTATATCTCCGATTTTGACCATCCAAACCCTGTATTCCCTCGTTTTATTGTTTCAGGTAATACCTTATAATCAACCTATAATAGGCGCATATGGATAAGTATTAATGCCATTAATGGCAAAATGAATATTTTAGTGATGAAAACAGCTCAAATACATGCGCACAGGGGGACGTTTCTAATTACCCCATGCGCAGTTCAGAGGTTAAGAGTCAGAACAAAAAAAAAAATTGCCCTTGGGCATGCAAAATATCAGTCCTCTACCTGAGTTATTTTCGTGCTAACATTAGCGAGTTGCAAGCAGGGCATTGTGAGCAACTCTCAGTATCGCCGATTTGACCATCTACTGTTTTCCTCGTTTATGCTGTAACAGGTTAATACCTTTATCAACCTAAATAGGCGCATAGGATATATTAATCATTATGGTAAATATATTTTAGTGATGAAAGGCATATTCTAATACCCATGCGTACAGGTTAATCCCATCTGAACAATTTTTTTTTTTTTTTTTTTTAAATATAACGATATAATGACTTGAGGTGAAGTATGGGATATTTGTGAGGGTCCAGCATGTGATAAATAATAAGTAAATTTTTTTTTTTTACTACACTACCCAATGATTTAACCTTGTTTTTGCACTATTTTAATTAAAAATACCAATCCGGATTGCGTTTATGCTTAGCGATAAGCGGAACCGTATTAATTAATTAATTATTGGTCTAGCGAATGCGGAAAGCTACGGTTACGATATGCGATTACGAAAGTGGATAATTGTTAGCGATGCCCACCACCGTATATTATAAACATTAAATGGTGATGGGCTGGTCTATCAGAGTGAGAACTGAGCGATCTCTGCCATACCCATAGCTTACTCTGACTGTTCCTTTTACTTGTATATTTTCTAGATCTCAAGTGACGGCGTTTCTTCCGTGGATTGACCTCCCAATCTACCAAGATTGGAAGCCAAAGCGTCACATTTTTCCTTTGCCCCTCAACTTTCTCTTCATAATTGCTGAGGGGCACAGGGCCCTGGGTGGGGCTTTGGCTTCCCGGGTGTTTCCGCACCCTCCTCAGCTCCCCGTCATGGAGTGGCTTCGGTCACCCAGGCTTTATTGTGGTCGGCAGGGAGGGTTCTGTGGGGGCGCTCGGTTATGGCCTTGGCCTTGCTTAGGGCTGTTCGGCCAGGCAGCTTGGGGAACAACAACAACATAAACATTAAAATACAATATGAATCATCACCAGCATCACAAAAGAATGCATTATGGAATAATGTAAATGTTAATACAGTACAAGAAAAATCATCTCATTATCATGAAAGAATGCATTATGAAATACCCTGTAATATAAAGGTAAATATACAAGATAAATCATGACCATTATCACAAAAGAATGCGTTATGGTATAATACAAAGGATACAACTTACAACAAAATCATGATCATGAAACTATTCATTATGGTTTAGGCTAATGTAAAGGTTAACCCCTTCTTTGTCAGTGTACAACACAATAAAATGACCCACACCAGACCGAAATAGCCACTGTGGTACACCCACACTCCAACTAATTAATTGGAGCTTATGGAACTCATGGAGACTTAGGCTGTCATAATAAACTAATATAAACCGAGTAATCTTGACCAAACAAATTTGTGAACCTCAACTCTATGGTGTTTTGTTTACCGGTATACTAATGTGCCAGTAGTATCGATCAGTCTCAAGCAGAAGTCTAAACTTGAGCTTCATCTCAGCCACTTTCATTTACGTAATCTAATACCGGTACCATTAAAATATATCACTTTACCATGGTTTAATATAGCGTACAGTACATTAACATTTTATTAAAATGTAAAATTTGCAAACTAAACAAACCAAATACAGTATAAGGAAATTATAACAATATCAGTAAAGGCCAAAGAAAGCTTCAATAAATTATAAACCTTGAAAATGTTAATGAAATCAGTATAATGGCAGCCGGCATAGTAACACAAGAACAACACACACAATGAGTGTGAATCACCAGCCTGGGCTCCTTTTTGTCCAAGTAAATATGCATTATGTGTTTTCTTGGCCAGTTGCAAGTTACATCGTAGATGTAGTTGTAGATTAAGGGTTAGGGAGTCATAAAATACACAAACATTAACCGAGATTGAAAAAAAAATGGTTTAATACAGGTGGATACGAACCCGACCACACTTGCATACTTTACCCCACTACATTCAGTAGCACCCCAATACACACACTCTCCACCCCACTCCACTCACTAAAATCCTTGGCACAACTAACACACTCATAAAACACACACATACAATATCTTCACCCCACTTAACTCACTAATAACCCCAGCACATGCAACACACAAAGGGGGGAGAAGGATATGGGTACCTGGCCAAGGGTATTTTAGGAAAATTACTGCAAAACTATATAATAAAATAATTTTAATATATTTTTGAGACATGAAACAACTGGTTGGCTATATATTATCTTAAATATGAAAATAAACAACACTGAGAGAATACTTTATATGTAACAAAAAACTGTACACACCCCTACATACTCTGGGAGGATGAAGGGTCAGTATGGCAGGGGAACAATGGGTGGGAGACCCAGTTAGGAAGGGGTTGATATAGAAGATAAATCATCATCAAGAAAGAATGCACTGATGGTATAATGCAAAGGTTAATATATAAATCATCAATAACCTAGCAGCTGCGACAATCCTCTCCAGAAGTTTTACTGGTGGGCTGCGACGCTCCTCTCGGAAAAAGAGATGTTAAACACGTACATATGTATATGGTTGGATGCGGAATTGAATTTCCTACACGATGATGTGGTTTTCGTTGTCAAATCGGCTTAGGTCTAGCACAGGGCAATGGGGAGTCCTAGGGGGGTCTAGCAGCCCTCAGGTTAAGAAAGAATGTGATATTAAAATGTAAAACTTGCAAACTAAACAAACCAAAACTGGGACGATAAAAGATAATGGTAAAATAACTTATCAAAATCGCTATGTGGAAATAACGCTTACTAAAATAACATTTATGAAATAAAAGAACACAATCCACCACATAGGGTGTACATTACTACATGAGCAAGTTAATCTGTTTCCCAAGCAAACTAATCGCACACATAACAACGCACTATCGTCACGTTCAAAGAATTAGTCAATTTGGAATAATGAAAGGGTTGATATATAAGATATATCATCATCATCAAGAATGAATGTGTAATGTACAGTATAATGAAAAGGTTAACATATAAATAATTATCATCATGAAAGAGTGCTTTATGGATGTAAAGGTGAAAATATAATTCCTTATCATCGTTATGGAACTATCTAAAGGTTAATATAAAATTCCTGTTCATCACAAATGAATGTGCAACAGAATAATGAAAGGATTAACATATAAGATAAATCATCATGAATGAATGCATTATGAGTACCGGTACCGTAATTAAAATGTAAAACTTGCAAACTAAACAAACCAAAATTGGGACAAGGACAATATAAAGTCAAATTAAATTATCAAAATCGCTATGTGGAAACAACGCTTACTAAAATGAAAATTATTAAATAAAAGAACACAATCCACCACATAGGGTGTACTGTACATTACTACATGAGCAAGTTAATCTGTTTCCCAAGCAAACTAATCGCACATATAACAACGCACTATCGTCACGTTAAAGGAAGTAGTCAAGTTTGTGAAGTCCGGGACGTTCTGGCAAATTTTACTAAACTCTGCATGAATAAAGAAACTACATGTTAAATGTCAAAATATTATTTAAAATCAAATTTGCAACATGACAAGACATTAACAATAGTACAAAATACAAATATTGATAAGATATCTATACTATTACAAAATAATATATAAAATACAGTACAGCACTCACTAACGATAGTGCTATCGGGTAGGTACCTGTAAGCATAGCATGCCTCAAGTGACCCCTATCAATAACTACCCTACAAATAACCTACATTTATAGCACAAATAAACTAAGGAAATCGCAAAAGTAAGCAATTGATACTATCGACAATGAATACATAATATAAAGACAAATAATTGCAAAATGTGAATGGGTTAACATATAAATTAAGATGTTTCTATAGGAAATCTGACTACATTATGAGTTTCCAAGACCCAAACCACAAGAGTTATAAAATACCTGAAAAAAAATCAGGCTATTGGTAAAAAACACCAATTGAATGCCCAGCTATTACAAATTCAATATAAAATATCAACCATACAAGTTATAAACACAGTGAAATAATTGAAAATAAGACAAAGATAGAAAAAAGGTTGAGTAACAGAAAGACAGAACTGGCTACGGGAGGCAGGAGATCCTCTAAAACCATTCTGACAATCGGAATCAGAATCTATAATCCATAAGATAATGTTGTTTCTTCATGACAGGACCAGCCCATCACACCTTATGTAACATACAGGGTCATAATTCATAGGACCAATTTTATAGTATAATTGCCAACACAAAAATAATTTCAATCATGAAGATCAGTGACAGTTCTAGCCCTTGAACGGTAAGCGGCAATGTGACTCTCGTCCAGGGCATTGCTGACCATTTCAATCCTCGGGGCTCGGAGGTGACTGGTGCAGGGCAGACTAGTCTGTTTGTATGCGGTGCTTCAATTAGTATGCAATAGCCTACCTATAAAAAAAAAAAAAAAAAAAATGCAGTAGCCTAGTTAGATAAATAAATTACAGTAGTATTAAATATGTACCTTTTGACACGAAATCTATAAATCTAACTAATTTTTGTAAATAGTCTGTGCCAGTATTATTTTTACTGATTTTGCTTACTACTGCAATTCAACCATCGCAAACAAATTGTAAATTTTACCCTGTGACTCGGAAGAAAACCATGAAGAATAGTACCGGGTATTAAAAGTTGTACTGTACAGTACAGTATCTCCATCCAACTGTAGGCAAGATGTTAATCATGGGCAAAATAATAAATGTTCTGCAGACTGTAGCCTCCAATAAAAAAGCCAAATTAAAAATCATAACAAAGTTTGTACCTTCTCTTTACAGTTCTGCAGAAATTCCTGACGTGCATATTCTCTCCTGCGAATGTGGCGGTAAACGTGGAATTCCCCGCTCCCCGCCCCAGCACTTGATCCCATCACATTGCGTACAAACTCGGCTGGATCGGAGAACCTCTTGTCTTTTGGTCGGTCAGGGATGAAGGCAGGTTTTTCCTAGAAGAGTCAAGAGTCTCAGAGATTTAGAAATACACGTACAGTACACTATATCCTAAACAAGAGCCATATAATGAGTAGTAATGTTCGCTCACAGTCAAAATCAGCGAGTCCAGCATTTACTGAATCAAAATAATGGATAGATCCCCAATCTAGATAGTGCCATATTAACCCAATCTAATTCTTAACTGACATTATCCTTTGATTTGGTGTCTGTATTGGACTAAGAGAAGCACCAATTTTGAGCACAAGTGTAATATTGATTCTAAGATCTAGGTTATTCTATGAGTGCATAGAGGTTTCCCAGGAGGGAGCAAGGTATTGATGATGATCCTGTTGCTGCCTATACTATCCCGGTAGTGCCACTCAGACCCATCGATATTTTTATGTCCTATAGGTTTGGCTCTGTCTCGAGTTGGCCACCCTCTGCTATGGGGTATGTACCTGAGTATATACTGTACAGTACATACATACAGGTTTGGTATATCATATACTGTACCTGTACTTCATTGTTATTACAGTATATTTCATTACCATTGGAAATCCATTGTATGGGATTTATCCCCCCCCCCCACAAGTTGTGAACTGTTGCGAAATGCGAATACTGGAGGAACTGCACCTTTTATAATCCCCCCGGCAGGCCATGTTTGCAGCCCAATTCCACTGATCTGTCTGCATATACACAATGACTTTGATTTTTTCTTCTATGATTATATTTTAGGTAAATCTACAGCTTTATTCCCCCACTTTGTTCTTTATTTTCTTCTGGGAACTGATTCTAATTCTAGTCTTACCTTATTCAGGAAGCCCTACTGATGCCCGGGGTCTGGAGGCAGCAGCCCCCAGGACCCAAGTTAGGTTAGCTTGTCAGGTTAGTTTAATGTTTTCATTGATAATCTAAGTCGGCGAGGCAGCCTCAGGCAGGCAAACCCTCACTCACTTCTTCCAACTAAAATATTGTCATTAGCCTAACCGAACCGGCAGCCCTCAGACACCTGCTGCTCTTAATAATTATGTAAAAGGTATCAAATTACTAAACAGTATTGCGGGAGAGAAAAAAAACACCTCCGAGATCCTGTGACGCAAGAAAATAGGTAAAAAGAAAACGGGGGTCATGAAATGGTCAATGCCCACATATTATAAATTACGAAAAAAAGCTGAAGTAAATACAGTACAGTACAAGTAATTCGACTTCACACATCGGATCCGGGGGGCCTCATATAATCCCGATCGCTGTGTCCGGGGCCATTTTCGTACAGTCGACCTTCATAATTCAGTAGCTACTGATTGAGACCACCTAGAGCAGTCAATTTTTTTGCAATTTGTAGAACTTTTTGTTGTCTGTAGACTGCCGTTGAGATGACATCGCTACGGCGTGTTGTTGCCGAGTTATGATGATTTTAGCGTCGATTTTTAGCCGCGCATTTTGCTTCATATGAGGCCTCCCGGATCCGATGGGTTAAAAACACCTATCCAAGCTTCATCAAAGTACAGTATACTGTACTAAGTCTGATAATAAGCACATTGATCCATTCTGAGTAACAGTTTAGCTGGCTCCATTACTAGTCAGAAGTGGCTGGGGGGGAGTTTAAAGAGCTGTTGCCATTCCTGACCATGAGAGGACTCCCACTTCACCTTAAAAGGAAAGGTGTAGCCTATACCTCGTGGCTCGTGTGTTAGGAGTGCGATTACCTATGCCCTGGAGACGTGGCCGGTTAAAGCGGAGAATATCCATAGAAGCAGGGGGCCAAAAAATAATCGCAAACTTAACTAACATCGAGCGTCGTGTCAACAAACCGACGATCGGAAGAGGAGGTAAACACTCGATTTTCGGCCCAAACGCGCTTCTTTATTCTTGTTGAAAACCACATTAGCCTAAAAAAGTTATTTATTAGTTTCTAGGATAAATCTACAGTTATACTATCCCTATTTTGGGGATGGATGTAGATTCCGGGTGTACGGTCGTCATTGTTTTGTTTTTTTCTATATTCCAACTACTCCCTCTCGGGCATAGGCTGATAGCCTTAACACTCTACCGCTGAACACGGTGAGGCCTTGTTCCAGTCTAGGGAGTGAGACATGCGTAGCACCTATTCACGGCTCGAACCGAACTCCATCTCTGAAGCTGCTTCGCCTCTGCGCTTCAGTCTCACTCCCCAGGCTCGGACCCTCACTCTCAGAACGCCACCTATTGAGCAATTAACTCACTAGGCATTGCCCCCCTGTAGCATATTTTTGAATATGGGAATATTCATACAGTGCTATTTAATCAGGGAACAATGAGGGTACTATATTTTGTTTTGGCATTTCAGTGTGCTGTGGTAATGCACTGAAACTAGGTACAGCACAAATCCCATCCCAATAATATCTTCATTGTTTACATGGGGCGATCGCCGCGGTTAACTTCGCGTCTATTTTGAAGGGGATTTTTTCGGTTATTTGCCCCCTGCTGGCAATATACAGTATATGATGATGACAATATGTCATGGGGGGGGGGGGTGAGGGCTCAACATATTATTGTATCCAATGGCATTCAAAATAGACAGGCACATGATTGCAAACGTCTGACAACCCCCCCCCCCCCTCCCCGCCGCCGTCATGTTTACATTTGTCGATCGCCGTGGTTAAGTTCGCGTCTATTTTGACGGCGATTTTTTCAGTTATTGCCCCCTGCTGGCAATATATCTGATGATGACAATATGCCATGGGGAGGTGAGGGGGGGGGGGGGCCCTCAACATATTATTGTATCCAAAGGCAGTCAAAATAGACGGGAACATGATGGCAAGCGTCCCGACGCCGGTCCGCGTAGTGTACACAAGGCTGGCGGTGCGCCTGAACTCTACATTCTACCCCTATTTTGTCGCTATTCTGTTGGTACTAATAGGTTAATATTATGAGTAGTAGACTTAGTATGGTTTGATGATGAGCGGAAATGTATATTTGACTTGAAATAGATACATTGCAGTATTACAAAGCTTAGGCAAAGTGAAGTTTGTTTACCTGGGTGTACAATCGGTTGGGCCGCGGCGTACTTGTTTTTTCCCCCCTGCTGTCAATATATATGATGATGAAAATAAGTCATGGGGGGGGGGGCAAGGGGGGAAAAGCCCCCCTCATGGGGAAACATTTTTTCAGAGGCTTGTAATTACTTCCAAACAATATATATTGATGAAAATTAACACAGAAAACTATAAATCCATGGGAAAATTAGTGACATTAATATAAACAAATTCCTTTTTGTTTTCAGTTTCCGCGTCTGCTGAACCATCCAAAAAACACCCTAAAAGGCGTGTTTTGAAGAGGGAAGGTGGGGGGGAGGGGATAGTGGGAGAGGGGTAGTACAGTATAACTGTAGATTTACTGTTTCTAGGCCTATTACTAGTATCAGACCAGAAAAGGGTGTAGGTTGACAAAGGTTGTTGATGGAGGCGTGGAAACCTAAATTAAATCTCCAATAAGTACGTGGTGGTAGTGGTACCTGTCAAATGTGTGCCCCTTCAGTAAAATTCTACCCACTAGCCTATATAGGCCTATAAACACTGTAGGCTAGCCTAGCCTATAGGCCTAGGGGGATGGATGTAGTTACCGGGTGTACCACTACCGACATACAATATAAATCATCTATAAATACTTAACCTAACTAAAAAGCCTAACCTTTAAGTTAGGTTAGGTTAGGTTGTTTGGTTAGGGCAGTGTTATTCACTAATTTTTTCAAGAGAGCCAAAAGTTCAGGACATATTCAGAGTGAGAGCCACATAGGCAAATAAGCCACAAGGATAAGCAGAACAAAATATATACAGGAACTAAATTACATATTTTTGTGGGCTTCCATAGCCACAGATTTATAGAAAACGACTAGTAACAATTATTATATTGAAATTATTTAGTAAAAAATAAATTATTTTGAAATTCTTGACTTAACTAACATAAATTAAACAAATAAATACTTTCATTTAATGTTGTGATGACCGGAAATGAGCCAGCTGTTTTGTTTTTGTTTTTCTCCATGCTGTACATGTAATTTGTCACTGCTATTCTGGTTAGGATTCACACATGATTCACTTGTACAGTAGAAGGTTGTATTTCTGGTGGTTCATCTTCTTTTGTGTGCTTAGGTTTTATAATACAGTTGTCCATTTTGATTATACCCTGGATAATTCATTGCCTGGAGTACGACAAATTGGTGAAAAAATAACCTATCTATCTATCTATTGCCTGACGCCGTGATCCCCGAAGGGGTGACCACGAACGAACCGCCCCCATGCACCTCTGTCCCCAGTCAGTCGACGCCCCTCCCCCCAACCAGCACCGCCCTCGTTCATGTACTTCCTCACTCCATCCTTCCACCTCATATTCGGTCTACCTCTCCCTCTCTGTCCCTCCACCTCGCTCTCGTACACCCTCTTAGTCATTCTCTCGCTTTCCATACGTTCCATATGGCCAAACCATCTCAAGTTGTTCCTTTTCACACTTTCCAGCACATCTTCCTCCACACCACACCTCCTCCTTACTTCCTCATTAGTCTGTCTATCCCTCCATGTAACTCCGCATGCACTCCTTAAGTAATTCATTTCCACTGCTCTCACTCTTGGTCTGAGTCTCTCAACCAACGTCCATGCTTCACTTCCGTATGTCAGTGTCGGGATTACCACACTGTCATGCAAGGACTTTTTCACTTCCATACTGACCACCCTATTTCTTGTTACTGCTTTTAGCGTTCCTACAACCCTCTTCCCCTGTTGTACCCTCTCCTGCACTTCTTCATCCATAGTCCCATCTTTACTCAACACACTGCCCAGATACTTAAAAGAGTTGACGATCTCCATAGCCTGACCATTCAGCTTCACCTCACACTCTGTGACTTCACCCCTTTCGAAGACCATAACCTTGCTCTTCCCCGTATTTACCTTCAAATTCCGTTTTTCGCACACTGTTCCAAACTCATTTACCAGACCCTGCAACTCCCATTCATTATCACTCATCAGAACTGTATCATCCGCAAACAGCAGTATAGGTAGCTTCCACTCAATTCCCTCCCTTTTCAGCGATACACCAACATCCACTGCTCTTGATAGTATTTCTTTCATGACTCCATCCATATATACAGTAAACAACCACGGGGACATCACACACCCCTGTTTCAAACCAACATTCAGGTCAAAGAACTCGCTCTGCTCACTCTCCACACGTACTGCCGCCTTTGCACCCTCATACATGCTCTTCACTGCTCTCAGCAACTTGCCATCTACTCCGTATATTCTAAGTACTTTCCACATGCCTTCTCTATTCACTCTGTCCTAGGCCTTCTCCAAGTCCATAAAGGCAACATACACCTTTTGTTTCTTCTCCAGATATTTCTCCAAAACACAATTCAGGGTAAAAATCTGATCTACACATCCTCTTCCCTTCCTAAAACCTCCCTGCTCGTCGCCTATCCATTTCTCCGTTCTCACTCTCACTCTCTCAATCACTACCCTACTGTACACCTTCCCTACTACGCTTAAAAGACTTATTCCTCGGTGGTTACCACACACTCCTCTTTCCCCTTTTCCCTTATATAGGGGGACTATTATGTCAGTCTTCCAGTCAACAGGTGCATTCCCCTTCTCCCATGCTATTTGCACATTTTCCATACCCATTCGATCACTATCTCACCACCATACCTCAACATTTCCCCACACACTCCATCTGTTCCTGGTGCTTTCCCCGACTTCACTCTTTTCATGGCTTCCCACACTTCTGACCTCCTGATCCCCATCTCCTCCTCCACCACGTTATTATATGCAAAGGCAGTCAAAATAGCCTAGACGGGAACATGATGGCTCCGCGTAGTGTAAACAAGGCTGGCGGTACGCCCGAACTCTACATTGACATTCTACCAGTTTTTTTGTTTTTTTTATTTTTTTCCAGTTTTCTTTGATAGCCTAGGCTAGGGCCCTAGGCCGGCAAGAATGTAGTTACCGGGTGTACCGCCCATCTTGTTTACACTACGCGGACGCTCACCATCATGTTCCCGTCTATTTTGACTGCCTTTGGATACAAAAATACATTACCCTGATCCAGTGGTCTTCATTGCGCGGCTCGCAATGACCTAATTGGCGGCTCGCAAGAGAGGAGAGAGAGAGAGAGAGAGAGAGAATGTCATCAGTAATCAGAGAAAAGTCCAAAGTATTGGATATAAATTGCATCATTATGCCGTATCAGACGTAGCACTTAAAAACATTACTAATGGGAATAGTTAGCCTAGCCTAGGCCTAGCCTACTCCTAAATTATATATAGGCCTAAGGCCTTTCCCAAATAATTAGGCTAGCTTAGGCTAGGTATCTCAAAATTTTCCAATTTAGGCCTAGGCTACTGAATAGAACTTCAGTGCGCTACCGAATAGGCGGTCCTCAGCCATCTCTTCTCTCCCTCCCCGTAAGGCATCCGGCCCAGACCTCATCCCATACGAGTTTCTTCGACACCTCCCCTCTCAGCACCTCCCTCACCTCCTCTCCCTCATAAACACTAGCTGGTCTACTGGAGTTTTCCCTCAAGCTTGGAAACTGTCCACTATTATCCCAATCCCCAAGCCTGGGAAGGATCTATCGCTCCCATCATCTTACCGCCCTATTGCCCTTCTCCCATGTGTCGGTAAGCTCAAGGAGCGCCTTGTTATCAACAGACTCTCCTGGTGGGCTGAATCGGTGCACCTTCTCCTCCCAGAACAAAGTGGCTTTCGTCCAGGTAGAGGAACGTTTGATGTCCTCCACCAATTAGACCATTCTATCTATCAAGCCTATCAAAACAAAGACGTCCTGCTATGCCTGTTCATTGACGTTGCCAGCGCCTTTGATGCGGCACCACACGAGGGTATCCTGTCCCGCCTCTCTACCATGGGGGTCCAGGGTCAGCCGTTATCGTGGTTGCGTAGCTTTCTCTCGAAACGCACCTTCTCAGTCTCCGTTGGTGGAGCAACATCCTTATCACACGATGTTCGCCGGAGCGCTCCCCAAGGTTCAGGTCTCAGTCCCTTCCTCTTTAACGCCCTTCTATCCTGTCTCGCTCGCCCTTGTGGCACCTCCCTCCATGTCTATGCTGATGATATCACAATAACCGCCTCGGCCCCCACGGCGGAAGAGGCCCAACGCATTCTACAACAGGGTGCTGATGCCCTACAACAATGGTTCACCACCTGGGGCTTCACAGTTAACCCACAGAAATGTGCCCTCATGTTCTTCACCCAAAAACGCTCCCTCCCTGCCCTCCCCACCATCTCCATCTCAGGTGTACCTGTCCCCTTGCGTAGGCAACACAACTTCCTTGGTCTACGATTCAATGGACCCATCCTGACCTGGCGATCTCACATCTAGACTACCTTCGTGAATCCTGTTTCAAGAGGCTCAATATCATGAAAAGCCTGGCAGGTGTACGGTGGGGAGCTAATAGAGACGTCCTACTCAAGTTCTACAAAACCTACGTATTGAGCAAATTAGCCTATGGATGTACACTCTATGGATCTGCATCTAAAACTGTCCTCTCCCGCCTAGATGTCATACACAATACCACTTTGCGAATTGCTACAGGGGCCTTTTGCACTTCCCCAGTCATCGCCCTCCAGGCGGAGAGTGGCCTTCTCCCGCTTGAATATTGCCGGCATTTACATGCTGGCTCCCTTCTGTATAGGTTTTCCTCCCTACCGTCATTACACCCTCTCTCTATTCTATTCTCTCATACCGCCATTGATACCCATAATCCCTCCTGGCCTGTTAAATCCCGCACACCCTTTCTAGTCAATGCCTTGAAATCACTCCAACTACTCTCAATCCCCCCTGTGTCCCCCTCTCCTCTATTTTTCATCTTTCCTTCCATGTCCCATTCCTCAAATCCAATGACGGATCCCTTGCCCCTCAACTCTTTCTCGAACTCCTCTCTTTTCGAAGTTCGATTCCCTGGCTTCCTCAGGGTCTTTACAGACGGCTCCTTCACCCCTCGCTCTCCCTCTACCTCAGCCGCATTTTATGTGGAAGACCTCTCCCTGACCCGTACCTGGCGTCTGTCGGCAAGACACTCGGTCTTAGCCGCGGAACTTTTTGCAATATTGATGGCCCTGCAGTTCCTACACGATTTCCTTCCCCCTCAACCAGTAGTCATCTTCTCTGACTCTCTCTCTTCCCTGTACCTCCTTTCCTCACAACATCCTCGCTCCTATCGCCGCCTAGTCTTCCTCTCTCTTTCACTTGCCTACTCCCTGCACTCCAAAGGCTTTACTCTGAGGTTCCAGTGCCACCTAGCACCAGGGTGTAAAACGAGGCCGATTATCGTAATGCTACTCAACTTCGCTTTACAATTAATGCTACCCATAACAGAAAATATTTGTTCGTTGAATTGACAGTTGATTAGCCTAATCGATAGGCTAATCAATTTCTCAGATAAGATTATCTGAAGACTGAATAGGCTAGTAGGCCTATTAACACAAAATATAATTAGGCTAGGCCTGACTGACAGTTACAAAGTACGGTATTATTGCCATTTTGGTTCCATAGCCAGCAAGATGGCACCATCATGGCAGCCAATTGTCTAAATGGCCACCATCCCATCTAGGCCTAGACCTATTCTTCGATAAATTTGAAATCTGCATATTTAGCCTAGCCTAGGCGCTCGCCATTCGTCTCAACTCAGAGTTATTTGCTTTGACACCCTGCCTAGCACACTCCTCTCCCGCCATTGAATCATTCCCCCTAGACCACTCCTCCATCTCCAAGCTCCTCTTCGACACCTGTTGGTCGAACTGGAGTACGTCTTCTTCACAGTCCCTCTCCCGCACCACCCTTGGGCAGTACCGCACTGATCCCTCACCCCAGCCTTGGGCTCGCTTCCCAGATAGGGCACTCGATGTCGCAATCTTGAGGCTCCGTATAGGCCACGCCGGCCTAGCCCCAGACCTCCATCGAATAAAGCTCCTCCTTGACCCGTACTGCCCGTGGTGCCGTACTGTTGAAGAGACTGTTGATCATTTCTTACTCTACTGTCCCCGCTTTCACTCTCTTTGCCTCCATCTTCGTGAGCGACTTCATGCACAAGGCATCAATAGGCTATCCCTCCCCACGCTCTTGGGGGGAGGCACTCTCTCACCCCCCCAATAGATTTGGCGTGCAAATATTAAGAAGGACGACATTAGAAAAAGAGGGTATAGGTCTATAATTGCACCTATATGAGCTAAACAAATTATTATTGTATTTAACAGGAAGGTATGATGAGGTAAGTGATGTGGTTTAGGTGGCAATATGCGGAAATGGATTATAAGGGCATTCCGCCCCCTCTGACCCCCTTACGAAAATCTACGGTTACTCACTCCGCCCCAACTGGATTTCTACCCAACAAGCGGGGGGTGTGGGGGCGGCAGCCCCTTCCCATAATACTAGGTTAGGTTAGTGTAGTGAAACCAGCTTGATTAGTATTGTGGTTTTATTGTACAAACAATTGAGGTCCGGTACATCACATCCTGTAACAACAACAATCCTTAGTAATACAGTTCTAAACAAAATAACTAATAAATATATGTAGTCTAGGAGTTTCTTATATCCCTATATTATATGCTAAACCTTCAATACATCTGAAATCATTAATACTTATTCCTTATATAGGTAAACCATAATCTCTTAGAAAGTTTTGACACCGACCTGTGTTTT
This sequence comes from Paralithodes platypus, assembly GCA_032716605.1. NCBI lineage: Eukaryota > Metazoa > Arthropoda > Malacostraca > Decapoda > Lithodidae > Paralithodes > Paralithodes platypus. Next base: position 31,053,393 of record CM064499.1, read on the forward strand.
GAAATGCTCGGCTGTCAGTGATCTAGTGGGCGGGAAAGGTAGCAGTGATGCGCTATGTAAAAGGGACCCTAAACATAAATGGCTAACTATATTTCATTACATTCTTCCCCCCTAATATTTATGTATAGTCCTGGAGGTACATAGGAGCGCGCCGTTTCCTTCCAGATCGTCGAAGTGAGTCCAGCGATGACGGCATCTCCGGCATCTCCGGCGTTGAAGAGGGATTCCGCTCACTACCTTCTTGTGGGGCAAATCCTTCTGAGTTTTGTTCCTGGTTAAGTAACTCCTCGTGTGATGGTGTCAGGTTCACTTCTGCATCTGGAATGTCTTGGTGTTGTTGGGAGATGGACATGTTTGTGTCTGCATTCTCTCTGCTCTCTGGGGCCATGGGAGCAAGGTGCCTTAAGGAAACTGTAGTAATTCTGCCATCTGGGAACTTGACATGGGCATATTCAGGGTTCACATCCACGACCTCAACCTCATCAACTAAGGGATCACTCTTGCTATATCGCACTTGTCGCTTGAGGAGGGCAGGGCCTTTGCAAGCGAGCCATGTAGGTAGTGTCTGTCCGGATGTTGACCTCCTAGAATGCTGGAAGAAACGTTCATGTGGTGTGCAGTTTATAGAGGTGCATAATAATGATCGGATGGAGTGGAGTGCATCAGGAAGCACCATTTCCCACTGAGAGACATCTAAATTCCTGGTTTTGAGAGCTAGCATCACAGTCTTCCATATTATTCCATTATATCTCTCTACCTGGCCATTTCCTCTAGGATTGTATGGTGTTGTACGGCTGGTTGCAACCCCTTTCTTACACAAAAATTCTTTTAGCTCTTCAGACATGAAAGATGTTCCTCTATCAGTGTGTATATAAGCTGGCATACCAAATATAGAGAACAGCTGCACCAGACATTGTATTACAGTAGCAGTAGTCATGTTGGAGCAAGGGAATGCAAAGGGGAATCTAGAGTATTCATCTACAATAGTAAGTATGTACTTATTTTTTGATTGAGATGGAAGTGGGCCTTTAAAATCCATGTTGAGTCTCTCAAAGGGCTGAGTTGCCTTAATCAATGATCCAGATTTTGCCTTGAAAAATTGAGGTTTCAGTTTAGAGCATGTGGGGCATGATGTTGTCATTTTCTTTACGTCTTCAACGGAATAGGGCAAATTTCGACCTCGGACAAAATGAGCCATTCGGGTTACTCCAGGGTGACATAGGTTATCATGCAACTCTTTGAGTTTATCTGTACTAGTAGCTCCACACACACGTGAAAATGCATCTGCAGGAATGTTCTCTGAGCCCGGGCGGTACACAATGTCATAATGGTAACATGAGAGTTCTATACGCCATCTTGCTATTTTGTCATTTTTAATTTTGCCAGCTGATTTAGAGTTGAACATGAATGCCACGCTGCGCTGATCTGTGACAAGCCGAAAATGATGTCCGATGAGATAATGTCGCCACTTTCTTAAAGCTTCTACAATGGCATAAGCTTCTTTCTCCACTGATGAGTGCTTCTGTTCACTACTTGAGAGAGTTCTGGAGAAGAAAGCCACTGGACGGTCATTCTGGGTAAGGGTCGCAGCAATCGCATGATCTGAAGCATCGGTTTCTACTGTGAAGGGAGAGTTTGGGTCTATTGATAGTATCACAGAATCAGCAATGTCTTTCTTTAGATTTTCAAAAGCTTGAGCTGCTGTAGCAGATAAGGGAAACCCATCAGCATGAGAGAGGGGCTGTACTTTTTCTGAAAACCCAGGTATCCATCGAGAGTAGTGAGCAAGCATTCCCATCATCCTGCGTAGCGAAGCCATGTCCTGTGGTAGTGGGAGTTTCAATAGTGGCTCTAGACGTTCTTGGTCAGGTCTGATTTCTCCCTCCTTTATAGAGTAACCAAGCAGATTAATGGACTGGAGGCAAAAGTCACATTTGTCATAATTTAGGGTCAGGTTATACTTCTTGGCAACATCCATAAAGTGCTTCAGATTTTCATCATGGTCTTCTTCAGATTCACCACATACCGTAACATTATCCACATAAGCGAATGTACCCTTCACACTTTCTTTTTCAAGGATTTCATCAATAACTCTTTGGAAACTGGCCGCTCCATTTGTCACTCCGAAAGGGATACGATTAAATTCATAAAGCTTTCCTCCTGCTTCAAATGCTGTGTAAGGTTTCTCCTCTTCTTTTATCTCCACTTGATGGTATGCACTTCTCAAATCCAATGTACTGTACACTCTAAACCTAGCAACATCATTCACCATCTCATCAATACGTGGTAAGGGGTAGGCATCCAGCTCTGTGTACCGGTTTATGGTCTGCGAGTAATCTATAACCATTCTTTTCTTGTGATTTTCCCCTGAGGTTACCAGTACTTGAGCTCTCCAAGGAGAATTACTAGGTCTGATGATTCCTTCTTTCAGCATGCGTACAGTTTCAGCTTGTATGAATTTCTTGTCTGTTTCTGTGTATCTCCTGGATTTCACCGCGATAGGCCTGCAGTCTGGTGCCAAGTTTCTAAACAGCGATGGAGCAGGTACTTTTACAGCTGCTAATCCACATATCTTGAGGGGTGGTCTTGATCCCCCAAAGGCCATCTCTAATGAAGAATGTTGTTGTAGGAAATCATGGCCTAAAATCACGTCACTACATAAACTGGGAAGGACTTTGAGTTTAACATTGGAATAAGTTTCTCCCTGAAGCTCTAGGTTAACATTGCAGTGGCCCAGGATTTTAGAAGAATGTGATACATCTGCCATGGAAACCTCACCGTTGTCAGGATAGATTGTTAGCTTGTTCTGCTGCACGATATTATTATGGATAAAATTATCGGAGCTACCTGTATCAATTAAGGTAGTAACTGCTATGCCATTAATTTTTGAGCTGCTCACAGATTTTTTAAGACACGAAAGAGAAGTTCCAGCTAGAGTAGCAAGCATTGCAGCTGAATGGTGAGAGGTGGAAGCAGTATTTGTCTGTTTACGACTAGAAGCTCGGCATACCTTAGCGTAATGTCCCTTTTTCTTGCAGTTCATACACAAAGCCTCTCTTGCTGGGCACTGACTACGTGGATGCCGGCTGTATCCACAAAAGAAACACCGGGAAGCACTGGAAGTAGCTGCACTCACTGGATCAGCATTCTTGTCTACTCTTTCTAGTTGTTGTTGTTGTAGATGTTGTTGGACTCTTTCTTGTTCATCTGTATCTATGCCTAGTTTGCTTAGTGATACTGCAGCATTTATTGACTCTGGGTGCATATAAGAGGCAGAATGTTTCTGAGCCATTTCTAAAGTGTGGGCTTGTTCATATGCAGTTTGCAGATCCAAGGTTTTGTTCTCTAATAAACGTTGCCGTATCGTACGAGAAACTATAAGAACATAAGAACATAAGAAAATGGGAGTCTGCAGAAAGCCGATTGGCCTAAGCAAGGCAGATCCCTGTCCCACACAACCCCAATTCATTACAAAGCCCAATTATAGGCTCCACACTCTAATACCCTGAGGATCATCTTACCAAAACGGTTAGAGATTAACGCAGGATTATGGAGGTCTGCAGAGCGCTGATTGGCCCAACCCGGCTGATCCCCCTTCACACCCAACCCTTCTCGTCCATATGCTTATCCAATTTTATCTTAAAGCTCCCTACAGTTTTAGATCCCACTATAGCACTTGGTATTCCATTCCACCCGTCTACAACTCTGTTACCAAACCAATACTTGCCTATATCTTTTCTGAAACGAAATTTATCTAATTTGAAACCATTGGTACGAGTTCTTTCGCTATCACTGAGCTTTAGTACATTTGCCATGTCCCCTTTGTTAATCCCACTAACCCACTTGAACACCTCTATCATATCCCCTCTAACTCTGCGTCTCTCTAACGAATGTAAACCTAATTTCTTCAACCTTTCTTCATACGAAAGATTTCTAATATTATGGATCATTTTTGTCATTCTACGCTGTACTCTCTCCAATGAATCTATGTCCATTCTGTAATAAGGACACCAAAATTGGACAGCATAATCCATATGGGGTCTCACTAATGACAAGTAAAGTTTTAAGATAACATCAGCAGTTCTGTTACTCACACTCCTAGAGATGAACCCGAGAATCCTGTTTGCCTTATTACGAACGCTTATACACTGTTTTCTAGGCTTCAAATCATTGCTAACAAACACACCTAGATCTTTCTCGCAGTCTGAATTTTCTAATTCTAAATTAGCTAGTTTATATTTAACATTTGTTTGCATCTTCCCTATCTTTAATACCTTGCATTTGTCAATGTTAAACTTCATCTGCCAATTTACTGACCATTCATGTAAGGTATCTAGATCCCTTTGGAGGCACTCTATATCGCTATCTGAATCAATTGATCTCCCTATTTTAGTATCGTCTGCGAATTTACTTATCCTACTAGTTATACCTAAATCTAGGTCATTTATGTATATAAGAAACAACAGGGGACCTAATACCGATCCCTGGGGGACACCACTTTTGACTGCTCCCCATTCTGACTTGGTACCATTTATGCTGACTCTCTGCTTCCTACCAATTAGCCATGACCTAATCCATCCTAACAACGCCCCACCTATTCCATGTGCCTCAACCTTTCTCATCAATCTCTCATGAGGGACTCTGTCGAAAGCTTTACTGAAATCTAAATATATAATATCATATGACTTGTCATTATCTACTGCTTCATATACCTCTGAGAAAAAACTAAGCAAATTAGTAAGGCAAGACCGTCCCTGAGTGAATCCATGCTGAGAAGAATTGATTAAGTTAAATGTTTCTAAGTGGTTTCTCATTTTCCTAGCAATAATTGACTCTAGTAGTTTTCCTATGATTGAAGTGAGACTAATGGGACGGTAATTGGATGCTATTGATTTATCACCTTTTTTGAAGATCGGAACTACATTTGCAAGCTTCCAAGCTTCTGGAACTATACCTGTTTCTAATGACTTGTTAAATAGAAATGTTAATGGATAACTTAACTCATCTCTGCATTCTTTTAATACTCTAGCATATACCTCATCGGGACCAGGCGATTTATGAGGTTTCAGTCTGTCAATTTCCTTAACCACATCATTTCTACTTATAGTAACCGTACTTAACCTATTTTCTATACTATCGCTGTATACCTTACGGACTTCTGGAAACTGTGCCAAATTTTCATTAGTGAAAACGGAAAGAAATTGACTATTTAATGTACTGCACATTTCTAAATCACTTTCTGTCAATTTTCCTATCGAAGTTTTAAGGGGACCAATTACATCTCTAACCTTGGATTTATATAGTTGGTAAAAAGCTTTAGGATTATTTTTTGAATCATTGGCAACCTTAATTTCATAATTTCTTTTTTCTTTACTAATATCCTTTTTTACCTGTCGTGATAGATTCTGATAGTAAGCAAGTAGGTGAATTTCGCCTTTTTTAATTTTTCTATATATTCCTCTCTTTTTTCCTAGAAGATCTAATAGTCTATTATTCATCCATTTGGGTTGGTTCTGTGTTGATCTAAATTTTCTTTTGGGGATATATTTATTTTGCGCATTGAATACGGACTTGATAAAATTATCGTATGTATCTACCAAGTTTGACGTCTCCTCCTGACTTAAGATGACAGGTGCCTGAGAAAGGATACACTCATTTGGACACCTGGATCGACTTAATTTTTTGACCATAGGGTCCGCTAACAGGGCTTCTCTTAACCCACCATAATTGGCTTTTCTGAAGTCAGGTATTAATGTTGTATTCTCTCTGATATTACCTTTCCATTGTATATTAAAATACACAGAATTGTGATCACTATTTCCTAGGTGGTCCCCGAGTTCTACACTATTTATCATATGTTCATTGTTACTGAAAACTAAATCGAGAATATTATCACCTCTAGTCGGCGTATCTATGAATTGAGATAAAAAACTATCTTGTACTACCTCAATAAACTCCTTTGAATCAGAGTCGCCCATTTGTTGCTGCCAATCTATATTAGGGAAATTAAAATCCCCCATAATGCACACGTTGCTAAGCCCGTTAATAAAGGCATCTCTAACATAGTTGTCACAGGCTTCCACTGCCGTCACAGCCTTGAACTGACAGTCTTTGGCAAGAAGTTTTAGTGCCTGTAAGAACTGATCCAGTGACTCACCAGGTTCTTGGCGTCGAGTTGCTAGTACATCATGTACATGCCTGGCAAATATTTCATTTTTAGGTTTGATATACAAGTTAGTTAGGGTTTCCTCGGCAGCCTCATAGGTTTTACAGTCAGCAATATAGTCATATACTTGCGGGGCGATGTAATTTGTCAGAAGTACAAGTCTGTCTGCAGTGGGAGTATTCTGTTGTATGGCCTTTGAGAAGTTGTTAAAGGTCCTGAGCCAGTGGTGCCATTCCTTAGCTGCAGTGGTGGAGTTTGGGTCTGTGTCGAACCTCTCTGGTCGTAAGAACCGCTCCATGTCCACTTGTTAATTGTTTGTACAATAAATATATGTAGTCTAGGAGTTTCTTATATCCCTATATTATATGCTAAACCTTCAATACATCTGAAATCATTAATACTTATTCCTTATATAGGTAAACCATAATCTCTTAGAAAGTCTTGACACCGACCTGTGTTTTGAAATGCTCGGCTGTCAGTGATCTAGTGGGCGGGAAAGGTAGCAGTGATGCGCTATGTAAAAGGGACCCTAAACATAAATGGCTAACTATATTTCATTACAGTTAGGTAAGGTTGTTAGGTTAGGCTAATGTCTCTCTGAAAAAATGTAAAATCTGTGTCACATCTAGATTGATAGACTTTTGTCAGAGGGGGCGGAATGCCCTTATAATCCATTTCCGCATATTGCCACCTATACCACATCACTTACCTCGTCGTACCTTTCTGTTAAATACAATAATATATTTTTTAGCTCGTATAGCCTAGGTGCAATTAGCCTATAGAAATTTACCGAAAAAGAGTTCTGGACTGGGATTCGGGAAGATGGCGAGAGGAGTTGGCAGAGAAGAGTAGCCTAGAAGTGTATAGAAGTTATAAGAAGGAGATTAAGAGCGAGGAAGATATTTATGATAACACACAGGCATCTATAATATTTTACAGATGTAGGCCTAGGACAAATAACTTAAATCTAAAAGATAGAAATAGGCATGTGGGAGGAGAGACACAATGCGATCTGTGTAAGGAAGGAACAGAAGACCTAAAACATTTTCTACTAGCCTAGCCTACACTGTTCATTTTATAAAGCATGCAGAATAAAAGATCCAGGGGACCAGGGTTCCAACAGCCTTATATTGAACATGAAAACCAAGTCATCGGACATCTTTTATTTAACAAAGAAATAAGCGATGGAGTGAAACAGACAATCTATCAAATGTGGAGAGTACGAGAGAAAAAATTGAAAGAACTGAAATAAGAAGACTGAAGAGAGAAGAAACAAGAATGAAGGAAGAGAGAAGAAACAAAACTGAAGAAAGAAGATTTCAGAAAAAGGGATGAAAAATTAGATATATTTATTTTTAGACAAATGAGCACGTCACAAAAAGTCACAAAAAGAAAAATAACAAAACCTCTTAGGGAAGTGCCGACGTTAAGGCTAAACTTCCCGAATTCCAACTGAACTGAATTGTGCTCCGGCTGGTGGCTAAATTCATCGCCAAGAGCGGCAGGTTCGCCCCGCTAGCCCCGCCTACTAGACCAGACGAAGCGGCAGGGTGAGAAGGGGTCCAGCTAACGGACTCTCCGGCCCTTTGACCCAAGAAAGAAGAAGAGCCTAGCCTACTTACGAGATTTTTCATGAGCTTCTCCAGCTTCAGCCTCTGCAGATCGGTAGCATTCTTCACCACAGTAACTTGCTTATCATCATCTTTGTCCGACATGTTTATCAAGTAGCTGTTGGTACTTGGATTTTCCAGTCAGCCTAAACGAGGACGAGGAGACGTAATGTCAGAAGTGGTGAGTTCGGGGACTAGCCTGTGAAGTGTGAATGTGAGGATTGTGAGCTCGAGTCAGTGGCTGTGAAGGCTATTGCGTCCTATAAACCCTGGCCTGACTTAACGTTGACCCTCGTGTTGCATTTCCTGGGGAACTGAGAGGCACGTTCTCGATTGAAATTAAAAGTCAAACTATATTGACAATAACTTAAACAATCATGCTAAAAAAAGAAAATAATAATCTTTGTCTTTGTCTTTGGGGGTTTAAGGGCGCCAGCATATTACCAAAGCCACAACAACAGCAAAACAAATAGCAGGCTGGATCCTGAGAACCTTCCACACAAGAAATGAGAGGTGTATGTTAACACTGTGGAAGTCACTGGTCCTACCACGACTGGAGTACTGCTCTCAGCTCTGGTCTCCCCAAAAAGTAGGAGAAATAACAGAAATTGAAGCCACCCAGAGGACATTCACCAGTAAAATCCATGGGTTTCAACACTTTAACTACTGGGAGAGACTCAAGGAGCTGCAGCTGTACTCACTTCAAAGACGTAGGGAGAGATACATCATCATCTACGTCTGGAAGATTTTGGAAAAAAAGGTACCAAATCCAAACATCCAAGAGACTCAACACCAAAGGCGAGGGAGGCTGTGCTATGTGAGGACTACGCCGGGATCAACACAAAAAATCAAATCCCTGATCCATCACAGCTTTACATACAATGGAACCAGACTGTTCAACTGTATACCAGCCCCTCTCAGGAACATGACCGGGGTGTCTCCAGACACCTTCAAGAAACACTTGGACATGTGGCTGGCCAAAATACCGGACCGGCCACCAACACCAGGATACCCCAGCACCAACTCCAACCGACTTCTGGAATGGAGAGTGGAAGAAAGGGAGCTGCCTGGTCGCAGTGGAGCCCCAGCTCAACTGTGTCACTAACGGACGGAATACAACAAAGTGTAAGTGTTAGGCAATTGACTCGCCTGCTCCAGCCCTACCTAAGTCGCTCAACGCCAAGTGCAGATACATATATAATAGGACACACTGTGTCCACACCATGTAAACTGTACCACCATAAAACAGCAAAGCAGGAGCAGCAGGTCATCAGGTGGTAAGCCAGAGAGCAAAGATCTGTGGAACTAGGGCCAAAGCGATGTCGCGGAGCGAGGCGTCCTTTTCATCCAACCCCAAACAGTCGGAAGTTGTCGGAAGGATTCCATTGTCGAAGCCAGAGTGGGACGCACATTTGAATGTTCAGGTTCGTGGCGGGGCGAGGCTATGGAGGCGTACGTTGGGCGACCAGTCGAAGTAGGGGAGGGCAAGAGTGACGCCGATCCATGGGACGCGGATACGTCATAGGTGGGAAGGTCTCGTCGAAGTTGAAGGGATCCTCAACAATAACTGGGGCACGGCTGGCGCAGGGAACTAGATGGATGAGGGGACTGCACAGCATATGGAACAGAACTGCCGACCGAGACTGCGGCCGAATAGTCACCCCAAAATTCAGTCCAACATCCCCAGGGGGGTCCGCTACGTCACCCATTTCATCACCTAATGGGGAAAAACGGTTCCCCCAGGCAGCCGTATTAGCACCTCCCTTCGACGAGCGCCGGCCAGCCAATGACAGAGAAGCTAGGGGAGACTCCTGTGGCACAGTGGATCCATGGCGAGGATTAATTAAGGAGGCGAAGACGGTCTCTCATATCACCCAAGGAGAGGGCCCCATAAAAAAAAGTATATATATATATATATATAGTGTATATATATATATACACTGTATATATATATATAGTGTATATATATATATACAGTACTGTATATATATGTATATATATAATACAAAAAATATATATATATATAATAAAATTTAAAAATAAATAAAGTTTCTTAGTATTTGAAAAGGACATTAAACTTATAAATGCGCATACAGGATAGCATATATAGAGTAAAAATGTGTCAGTCAGATGCATGACCCTATAATTCATGTGACCATACCATTTGACATGATCTGAGAACACTTAATTCTTCAACCTTTTGCTATACCGACTTCTTAACTCCACATGCCTCCCTTATATGTTAATATGTTCACATTTCTTTATCTATTCTTTGAACTCCACACGCATTTCTTAGGACATTCATTTCAACTGCTCTTACTCGATCGTGACTTTTCATTATTATGCCATACCAGAGTTTCATATCCATATATCAATGTCAGCACCAACACACCCTCATGCAATCCTCTCACTGCTCTCATATACTCAAGTTTCTGCTCCTAAACAAGGCTTTCATTGCTCCAGCTACCTTTCTTCCTTGTGTTACTCTGTTTTCTAAACTCTCTTGCACATAATTTTCCCATTTTCTCAATCATGGCTCCCAGGTAGGCTACATAAACTCTCCTACTAACACAACAACTTATCAAAAAGGGGGCAATTAATACTCTTCAACTTCCTCCTTAGGAACATAAGGAACATCACAGGTGTGACTACAGAAGCATTCAAGAGGGAATTGGACAAGTTCCTGGCTACCATCCCAATTCATTGACCAACCAGGAATTCCCAGCTACACCTCATCTCAGCCAGCAACCTCCAACTCCATCACATCCCAGCTGGAGTACCTACAACGCAGTGAAGGGTGGCGGCGATACCGTGGCCTTGCCTCAAGGATCATCGGCGGAGCAGCATCCCTTGAGGCAGAAGCGTGTCAAGGTAAATTCAAGCTGTTCTCCAATAATCCTTACATTAGGCTTACACTCAGTGTCTCCTCCTCTTTCTACTTCCAAGTTCCATTACTTTGCTTTTATTAACATTTACTTTCAGAACTCGTCACATACTTCCAAAAATATCTCTACCATCTTCACATTAAGGAATAAAATAATTGTGAAGTTGTCAACCCCATTGTTGAGCTAAAGTCAACATGGCTTGACATAATTTCAGTCAGAACATGTATTTCATTGTACTCCTTCACTGGGCCGCCGGAAACGCGACGTAGGGGAAATGGCGGGATATTCAATTTTCTGTACGCAGCCTGTCGGACACAAATCTCAGAGAGAGATTGAAACAGCATGACACCAGTTTAATGTTATATCTCCGTTTTACTTTTGTTACTCTCCTCAATAAATAACTACTGTATTGCAGTTGGGGATTGGCTACCCTTTGTTTCCACTAGTTTATTAGCTCGATCACTCTAGTCATTTTTGAGTTACAGAGGTTAGAGGTCAAGATTTCTCGCCTACTTACAGCGAATAGACTATAGCTACAGGCTATCTCTGCCTCACTTCTTAACCCGGGGAAAACATAAAACATGTTTTTGAAAAGTCTGCCCGTGTGGGACTTTTAAAGGGCAATTCGGACAGAATTGGTTATCTTTACCATATAAAGCAATATTACTGCTCCATATGCGCATATTTCACTTGTATAATGAATATGTAAACATTGAAAAAACAGAAAATAGGTGTAGGCCTTAAAAACAAATATCTGGTGAAAAAAACGTATTACCTGTAGACTACTCTATTGTGACGAGAGGGTGACAAATGCATACGAGGCAGAGCAACATATAGGTCGGCTTGAGCCACATTGACGGCTCTAGTGGTCGTGCCGCGCATGTAGGAGGGTAGGGGGTGTAGGAATAGGTTTTTACACCATACCCGAAAGAGGATTTATGGAGCTCCGATCTTACTCTCAACTATCTTAACAATTTTACCAACACAACTAAACTTTGTTAGATGCTGAAATATGTTTTTATACATACAATTGTTTAGCGTAATTTTTCCATTACATGCATTGCAATGGCTCAGACGGGGTTACCTTTCAATAGTTGGAGTGTACTGTAGTACAATAAAGCCCCGCCACAGCACTGTCCCACCAAGTCATCACTGTGGCCGATGTTGGTATAGTGCTAACCGTGCCTCAGCAAGACTCAACAGAGTCCCCCTCCAGCACTTGCACCTGCAGTATCTGTAACCACACTAGCCTTAACAGTGTTACAAAAGACAGCACCATAACAAGACTCTACTGTATATTAGGCATTTGGACTATAAAACAATAAAGTCCTGCCCAAAAACTGCTCCAACATGCAAACACTGTTGCCGACATAGGTGTGGTGCCAAACACCGCCCAGGTAAGACTCAGTCCCCTGTGGCACCTATCCGCATCCCACCAGCCTCGGCAGTTCCATACCAAGACAGTCCTAAGATAAAGACTTTATTGCATAATAATGGCTGTTTGTCCACAAGATTATCGCCATCCTCCCTATTAGTCGCCTTGTACGACACGCAGTAGGATGCGTGAGGCATATTATTTTTTTCCTCCACAATTAGATGAAGGCCCCTTTACCCCCCTGGGGGTAATACCAAATTCTGTCAAGATTTTTAGCATTACTTATTATGCCTAACATTAAAGGGAGGATGAAAAGGGCAACAGAAATGGGTATGCAATAATTCTGAAATGGCACTGGGGAGAGATAAGGCAGTTACCTCTGTTTATAGTAGTTGTTGTTGTTGCTGTTGCTGTTCCCCAGGCTGCCTGGCCAAGCAGCCCTAAGGTCCTGAGCAAGGCCAAGGCCATTACTGAGTGCCCCCACAAAACCCTCCCTGCTTACCACTAAAAGCCCAGGTGACCGAAGCCACTCCAAGGCGGGGAGCTGAGGAGGGTGTGGAAAGGCCCGGGAAACCAAAGCCCCACCCAAGGCCCTGTGCCCTTCAGCAATTATGAAGGGAAAGTTGAGGGGCAAAGGAAAAATGTGACGCTTTGGCTCCCAATCTGCCAACTTCTAAGTTGGCAGTAGGGAGGTCAAACCACGTTAGAGACACCGTCACTTGAGATCTAGAAAATATATAAGTAAAAGGAACAGTCAGAATAAGCTATGGGTATGGCAGAGATCGCTCAGCTCTCACTCTGATAGACCAGCTCACCACCACATGACTAGAACCCAATCCTCTCAGCATCAGCTAGGAAAGGCCCTAGAAAGCCGCCTTTGGCGGGGGGATAGCTCCCCTATTTCAACTCCTTTTGGGGTTGGGCAATGACCAAACAAATCACACATTTGCATGTTGGGACAAATGAACCTGGTAAATTAACTCTTGTGGACTATCCATCTATCTATTACCAGACGCCATGAGCCCCGAAGGGGTGACCACGAATAAATTGCCCCCAAGCACCTGTCCCCTGACGCCCTTCCTCCAAACCAACACCGCTTTCTCTCATATACCTCTCGACTCCATCTTTTCACCTCGCTCTTGGTCTGCTCTACCACTGTCCCTCCACCTCCCTCATACACTCCTTTAGTCATTCTCTTGCTTCCCTACATTCCACATGGCTGAACCATTTCAAGGTGTTCATTTTCGCATAATTTCCAGCACGTCCACACCACACTGCTCTCTTACTTCTTCATTCGTCTGTCTATCCGTCCATGTAACTCTACATGCACTTCTCAAGTAACTCAATTCCATCCCTCGCACTCTTGATTTTTGCCTCTCCTACAACGTCCATGCTTCACTCCCGTACGTCAGTGTCGGGATTACCACACTGTCATGCAATAACCTTTTTACTTTTTTTATTTTATTTTTTTATTTTTTATTAATATTAAAGTAAATTAACCCCCTCAGACAGATTAGGCCTACATGCGATCGCGTATATACTTGCAAGTGGTTTGGACCAAACACCGATTTGCACGCGAATCGTGTATATAAATTTAGGAAACTTTAATTATTATGTACCCGAATCGCGTGTAAAATTAACTGGTGCTCAGTGAAGGGCAACACTAAATCTGGAGCTAGTTGGCAACTTCCTACCAGGCAGTGACCACCCAAATACTGTGTCTTTTGTCCATAGAAATGTATTGAAAACTTATCTGACAGACAGGGTTAACAAGTGTGTCCCATTTAAATAGCATTAGGCTACCTATATAGCTTATTCTGACTGTTCCATTTACTTATATATTTTCTAGATCTCAAGTGACGGCGTCTCTTCCGTGGATTGACCCCCCAATCTACCAAGATTGGAAGCCAAAGGGTCACATTTTTCCTTTGCCCCTCGACTTTCTCTTCATAATTGCTGAGGGGCACAGGGCCCTGAGTGGGGCTTTGATTTCCCGGGCGTTCTCCTCAGCTCTCCGCCATGGAGTGGCTTCGGTCACCCAGGCTTTATTGCAGTCGGCAGGGAGGGTTCTGTGGGGGCGCTCAGTTATGGCCTTGGCCTTCCTCGGGGCCTTGGGGCTGTTCGGCCAGGCAGCTTGGGGAACAACAACAACAACCTATGAGTGAAAATCCCATGAATTCACATTTTCTCCTCCACAATGTAGAACTTCCGCTTATTAAAATTAATTCATCTCCAGAACTACTTCTCATAGAAATTCACTTCCTTGGAGTTACTTTCCACAAACTTACACCCTACAACAGTTTAAATCCAATTGTTACAAACTTTGTATGAATGGAGGATGCCTTTAGGCACATGGACCATTTTTGTTTTGTTTTTGTTTTTCCATCCTCTAGTTATTGTCTCTTAAAAATGGAAAACGAAAAACAATGACTTTGCCACAGCCTTTGTACCAGTATTCGACCTAGAAATACATGGGGATTGTAAAAATAAAAAAAATTATAATACCTAATACTATATACTTTATGAGCAGGCAAAGATCGGTATAATAAAACAGCAATACAGTAATAAGTTTGTTTGAGATTCTATATTTTGTTATGATACGGTACCCTCTTAAACTAAAGAAATAGGAATACAAGAGCAAGATAATTAAGAAAGGTTAAAATAAAAAAAGGATATAATGTATTCACAATTACACAATTTAAAAAAATACAGCACATTTGAGAGATTGATCCAGAGTATCTAGTATAATAATATGTCCAGTCATGAGTAGTAATAGGTACGGTCGCGCTAATAAGTCATGTCCTAGCTGTCATTACGTTTTGCTTGCTCTGTGCTGTATTAATGTCCGTCAGATGTTGAGTAGGTTGGGTAAGTGTAGGAACATGATTGTATATTTCACTCTATATGAAGAAATGAAGCCTATATATTGCCGATACCAATTATTGATCAAAACGTACTTGGTGCCGAGACATCACTTATTAGCGCGACTGTAGGCTACACACCATAGTGAATCAGTATCAAACGCAAACAAGACCACACAATGCTTTATTATATTTCAAATGTTTCATAACTTGGCTTAAGGGAAGAGGGGCCATTTTTCCAGTCCCCCTTCTTCCTCATGTTTAGCCCCACTAGTTTTCAGATTATAAGATGTTCGGTCCATTAGTTTGGCGATTTTAAGACCTTTGGCCCATTTCTTTAAGACTCTTTGTCATTTAGGAGTCGATTTTTTTCTGGGGAGCGATAGCGAGCCTTTGGCCGGGACATTTTTCTATCGAAAAATGTACACATTTATCTTGAAGGAGGGTCTTGGGTGGGTGTTTTTTAAGCTTGATGGAGGTCTAGGGAGGAAACTAATAAAATAATAAATGATACATAAATGAGCAAATAAATGAGCCCATCCCCCCTTAAAAGGTTCAAAGATTTATATGGATGTAACCTTATTAATGTTGACGACTGTACTAAAGTAAAATAGTTAATAAGCTATACTAAGTCTTTGGTACTGTGGAAGAGATTGTCAGGCAAGGGAACCGTGGGGATTCGTAAAGAGGTTATCACACATATTTCAAACTTCGGGATACACTACATAATTCCTCCCTTAAAGTCTCATCATTTCAACACTTTCACGCACAGGATGCCATTTGAGCCTATTCTGGGATACTTTAAAGCCTTTGTGACCATCAGGGGTGTTTAATAACGTTTACTATTTTTACTTCAACCTCTGCCGTTGTCTTTGAGTTAGCTGTAGGCAGAAAACTAAGTTGGAGAGGTAATTATAAGATTGAGAGAACTCTATTTCTGATTGCTAATCGGCAACCCTGGCATCCATACGTGCATGAAAGTGTTAAGTTGTGTCCTTATTACATTGTTTATTGGTTAGGGAATAAAATTAATATAAAACTGTTATGCTTCATTATTAAGTTGTAAATCAGACAATTACAGTACATAATTCCAAGGAAATAATTAATATATACTTGCTCCATTAAGGTCGTTTTATCAATACTTTGAAACAGGAATGTTTTACAGATGTAGCCTATAACAACCAGAAATAGTCTCTTTAGAGGCAAATTTATGATTTAGTTACAGTACTATACTGTATATGCATAACAGTCCTTTCTGTAGTCTTGCATAGCTGAGCCCAAATTGAGCAACAAAATGCTTTAGGGATTAATTTAATATATTTTCCAAATTAAGGAACAATGTAATAATGAAGCCACTTAAAATAAAGAGATCTAAATTGATGAGTGCCTGTACTTAAGTATATATATTATATAGCATTACTGGAGTCAATATTCATTATTGTTTCAGATGACGTGGGTACATTTTAACTTAATGCATGACCCAAATTTAGGTACAGCACTCTGGAATTTTCCACACAACTTTGCTTAATTTCAAATTAATGTAACAGTGTTAATAGTTCTATGTAACATCATAATATTATTCACTAAAGTTAAACCGAGAAAGATGGCTTCTAAAATCTGAACTCTGTGGTCCAATCGGTACATGTTAAGAAAATAATATCCACATGCACACAAAGATTCAAGTTAATTTAACTCTACAAATATATGTATGTAATTATTATTGTTCTAAAAATTTGTTTAACCAGACCAATGAATTTTGTATATACTGTATGTAGGTAGAATTTGCATGGCTTCTGCATACTAACTGGTAGGCTAGCCTACCCTATAAAAGTAGTAGTGCGGTTGTGTAACGAGCCTGCAATTTAGGAGAAACCCTCTTAAAATTGTCCAAAGCTTGAGTGAGTTTGGTGAGTTTGACTTACAAGAGTTTATAATCTTAGGTTTCATTAACCTTTACTTGAACAGATTAAAAGTTAAGTTTGTTGAAACTGGAAAATAACATGTTCGACCAAATGATAATCTGACATTTGTATATATACAATACTGTACTGTAATGTACCGACACAATTTGAAGTAAAGAATGGAAATTGACACCATAATATATGTGCGGGAGAAGAGAGTGGAATAATTTATAGGAAAGCAACTTGGGCAAAGAGAATCATGAAACTGGTGAGCTGCATGCATAGATAATAATTTAAGTAGCTTAGAAGTAGAAAATTTTCTACCATCGTCAGCCTTTAGCAAAAGTTTGCAGGGAGGAGCAAGGCTTGGATATAATGCTGCTGCTGATGTATGATGATGATGGTGATAGTGATGGCTGTAATGATAAAGCTGATTTATGATGATGTTTAATGATGATGATATACCATATTGCCAATACAATAAAAATTATTATCCACTACAAAAATTAAGCTCCCATTATGTTCTTAAAGAGTATTAAATCTAATATTCTCTTAAGCATTAATTAAAATGTAAAACTTGCAAACTAAACAAACCAAAATTGGGACAAGGACAATATAAAGTCGAATTAAATTATCAAAATCGCTATGTGGAAACAACGCTTACTAAAATAAAAATTATTAAATAAAAGAACACAATCTACCACATAGGGTGTACATTACTGCATGAGCAAGTTAATCTGTTTCCATATTAGTGATATATTAGTATTAGATATATATTAGTTTGCATATTAGTGATTTGTTTCAGTCACTCATGTATTCTCTATAGTTTCTGAATTGTAAACTTCCATTTGTTATACCTACACAATTCTCGGGTACATTTCCACAGTTCACAGCTCAGCTACAGTAGCAGTAGCCACATTGCAGATGTCAAAGATTGCTTATGTTCTATTATTGGCACATTTTTCCTAATAAATATTATCTATCTATTGCCTTGATCCCCGAGGGGATGGCCATGAATGAATTCCCTCCATATTCTGAGGCAATTTGTTCAATTCTCTAGCAAAACCAATGATTTTACCATTCACAATTGTTTGTAAAACTGTTAAAATGCATCAAAGTTTGGACACATCTATATATATTAATATTTTTAAGTTTGATAAAACTGAGATAAAACAAACCAAGTTCTAGTATGGCAGGAGATACAACCAACCCACTGGCTTTGTATTCATTTACTGTATTTACATTTTTTGATAAAAATTATATTTGTTAACATTTTCACAAAATATGAATTAATTATAAGAGTAAAGAGAATGCAGTTTTGCTATCTATTTCCTATTACTGTACTGTACTGTATAAATAATGCGAGAAATAGGATATAAATATTTGCTCGTGACTACTACACGACACTTCTGCTACTGCCATTTCAGATATGCCACGCCGCTGTAATGTAACTGTTACATGGTTGTCTGAAACATATCCCTGGACCATTCTGCTAAATCAAAACATATACATAAAGAAAGATAAATAATGTAATGAGTATGACATGATTTGATGAAATTAGCACTGTATTGTGAAGCAGATGCAGGGAGTCCTCAGAGGATAAAGTGGGGTGGCTACTCACCCCAACACCATGCGCAAAAATGGTTTTTGTTTGCTGTGCGCACGTCATGGGGTCTGGAGTATGGGTTAAAGTGCGGGATGATCAGTTGGAGAAGTGCTCTGGTAGTGAAAGGACCTCCCAGCTTAGTCTCTCTACTTGTTTGGGCGGCTCAGGGGCCTTGGGGTTCCTTTCTACCCCACAATATTATTAAAAGGTGGGTAATTTCAAAATGGAGTATTTTACGTTTGAGCCTACTGTAACTTTGCTATTGTTCTGATTCATGTCTGATTGTTCTGATATTGTTGGCAGATACATTTTCTAGTTTTAGAATGGTAAACAAACGATATTGATGCATATTTACTATTTATTTTATTATTTTCTATATTTCGATTTTCTCGATTTTTAGCCAACTTTGGATAATTTTACATTCCATTTTGTTGTGATTGTGCTATTTCTCAGATTTATGCCAGAGTGTTATGAAATTGTAGAGTAATAAATTCCCCAACTTGTGAGGGGTGGAATAGCAAAATAGGTGCATATTTACTATATAAAGATACATGAAAAGTTAGATATTTTAGGGTCTAGAAATACCTATATTTTCTCCTTCACAGATTTCTATCCGATTTCTGCCTGAGGCCCTCCATTCTTGGGCTGGGAGATGCCCCTTCATTAGGCCTTTAGACCCTAAGGTTTCAGCTGAATCGGCCAGTAATTTAATTTTTAGTTAATTTTTTAAAGGGACTAACTTTTTACTTTCAATAATTTTAGTCTGAAGTGCCTCATAACCTTAAATGTAATTAAATGTACAGTACCTGATTTTTATGTCAAAGTGAAGCCAAATGCTCATTCTAAGTTCCTATTACCTCAGATGTTCAATAAATCCACTTTAAATATTTTTGGTGATTTGTTTTGCCTTGGAGTTCGGATTTACCCCGCATTATCCATTGAGTGACAGCACTCCGAGCATTACCCTCAGAGGGTTTTAAGGGGGGTCACCTGCTTTTTTATCTTTCTCTCCTTTTCTCTCTTTCCCTGGCTTGTATCCATTTGGCCCCATTCAGCCAACTGTTTTAAGATCAGGTATCAATTTCTTCCTGGCGAGCGAAAGCGAGCCAGCATTGATAGAGAAATCCAGCTTCGCCGGAGAAATTTTTCTATCGAAAAATTTACAAATTTAGCTAGCTGTCAAAACAAAAATATATATATATATACTGACTCGCTACCGCTCGCCAGGAAAATATTGACACCTGGATGGGGCTAAACGTCTTAAAACAGTAGGCTGAAGTGGTCCGAATGAATACAAGCCAAAGAGAGAGGGAGATAAAGAGAAAAAAGCGAGATGGGCTCCCTTAACGTCTTTAGTATATGATGGTGCCATTTTGCTTTGATACTGGCTAACATTAGACCAGAAAGAGGCTGATAAGAAAATGGTAAAAGGTGAGAATACATGAGAAATATGTGTCAGTTAAGTATGAGAACTTACAATTATACTTCTAAAAATTTAAATAGGCTGATAATAAAATGGTATAAGGTGAGCATACATGAGAAATATGTGTCAGTTAAGTATGAGAAGTTACAATTATACTTCTAAAAATTGCCTAGTATCAGCCAGATTCACAAATAATATAATGCTGTAGTAATTAATTAATTATTAAAAATAACTACGAACCTCACTGACTACGTTAGCATTTTCCCTTAGTACACAGTAATCCTCCATTTTTAAATATTCAATTATCCAAAAATTTAAGTTAACAAAAAAAAACTCCTATCCCTATTTTTCCCTATTAATTCATTTAAGCATCTCTGATTGCTTAATTGCATCAATTGAAACCCTCTGAAGTAGACAGCTTGAATTATTTGATATTTTGAATTTAAAAGAGGATAAAAAATTTGTTTTAAATACAATAAAACAGTATATTTGGCCATTTGTACACATATTTAGCTCTATATAGAGAGACCCTCGTTTATCCGTAAAAATTGCTTATCCAAAATTTCAAGACTCATAAATTTTGGATAAAAGAGGGTTTACTGTATTTAAAATAGCCAGTGCTATGATCAAATTTAAAATATATCATCATGTTGAAATGGTTGAAGAGAGTCAAGGGGTTGGTTAGAAATCTAAAACATAAGAAAATAGCTAAAAGCATGTTCTTTTCAGAAACATTCTATTCATGTACAATACTAACATGCAGTAACCAAGAACTGCATCTATGAAACTATTGTCATCTAATGAATATTTAGCACTTTAGCACTTACCCTATTTGATTAAGTATACATACACAGACATCTGGATAAAGTCTAATGAAAGAGTAAGATTGCTTAAAATTGCAGCACAATACATAGGCTTAATACACTAATATTCAGTACTAATATACAGTACTGTACTGTTACTTATATTCTTACCAGTGCCGCCCCACTGGTTAGCAAAGCGGGTGATACGGGATTGCTGAGGCAGTAAGCCTTCGTTGGCTCATCTGGTGCCTCCCTAATTGCCTCAGTAATGGTTCCAACTTTGCACAAAATACAACATGGTTAATAATAAGCTCTGTAGCCTATATAAACAATTATTATATTTTCATTATTAACCCAAAAAGCTGTATACAATAACTTCCCGGCAGATTGGTAAAGCCCATCACATCTAGTTACGCAAACTTGCTCTGTCAGGTTTGGCCAGTTTAATGTAGGATGCTAGACGTCGCTTATCATGAGTCAACAATTAATACAGTACCCGCGGTTGAAGATGGCCGCGGCCATCTAATTCAGCGTTAAAACAATAATCGACCATTCAAAAAGTACGCGTGCTATAGATGTGGCAAAAAGCACATCTTGCAACCTCCTTCCACCCCTACATCCCCTCGAGGCTGCACAACGGCGGCAGTGCTCTTGTGGCGGTCGTGGTGAGTTGACATGCGCGAGTGAGAGGGACGAGTTTTTCACCATTTTGGCCTCCCGTCTCATTGTGTTGGAGCCTGCCCAGCCATAGTATGCCTCCCAAACCTCCTCTAACTACTGCCCAAGTTGAAGTGATAAAGGCGCTCTGGAATGAACAGAAAACTAACGCCCAAATCGCCGAACATACGGTTATATCGAAGAGAACAGTGAGGCGGTGGGTAAAGAAAATAAAGGACGCTGGCAACGGGCCCACACCAAAGCACAAGAAACGCCCAGGGAAAAGAAGACTACTAATTAACTGCACTCTACACGTCATCAAACGGCAGGTTGAGGCTAATCCCACCCTTACAGCTACCCAAATTAAGAATAGAAATCCTTTGCTGTTGTCAAAAGTTGCCATCCGCACATTACACGATTATTTACGAAAAGTGTTGGGGTACCGTTGGTGCCCCACCGCCTCACTGTTCTCTTCGATATACCCGTATGTTCGGCGATTTGGGCGTTAGTTTTCTCAGGTTCAGCCATCCACCAAATTAGCTATTTTCCCATAGGTTGTGTATCGAATTGCATGAATTCAACTAGTGCGAGCACGCGCATCCATCAAATTCTTCTGTATATAGAGGCAAATAAGTACCCGGTAATAAATGTATACGAGTAATGGAGTCCTTCCTGCAGTCATGTATAACTGAGCCCAAATTGAGTATGGTATTTGAGAGCTTTAGGGGTTAATAAAGATTATGATAAATTGTCGGGTCATATTTTTTTACCATACAGAGGGTTTGGAAAGAATGAAACTCTGACCTCCTCTCACTAATATCATAACATTCTTTCACATTATTTATATATAAAGCTGCATTACATTAAAATTTGTGAGTACAGTATAGTATAAGTTAAAGAACATGAGGGAAAATTTTATTAGAATATTTACAAATTTTTAATCTTTAAAATCTTAGCTTATAAATTATAGACAGACAATTCTTCCTTATGTTTAAAATACATAATGCCTTTCAGATTTTTGTTTCTTTTCTGAAAGTTAATATACATGTCTATACATTAATGTAGATTTACCAATCTGGAAGAGAATATAAAATATCAGGATGTATATATAATCTGGCATGAGTATTATTATTAGAGTAATCTATACTAAGTTAGATAAAAAATACTACCCTCATCTGACTCAAATTCCCCCTCATTACAGATCCTTTAGTAAGAGAGATTGGCTATCTTTTCCTTTGGACGCCATTTTGGTGCCGTGATTATCGAATAACAGTAATTTTTATTTATTTATGATCTTGAATTTAGATCCAAGTTGCCAGTGTCCATACAGTATTACCTAAAATTTATTATTGGTATACATAGACATACCAGTTTTGAGTCGGCCACCCCCAATTTAAAAAAATGGGGTAGTGCCAGAGTATATAGATAGATGGACATACAGTATATAGGTGTAGAGAGAGGCTAATAACACCAGTGGTGCAAAAATGGCCAATCTCCGTTGACTATGAGATCTCTACCCCTTAGCACTCCTTCGAGGATCATCACCAGACAAAGCAACAGGTAGGCTACACAGGGTTTCAATCCATTCGGATAGATTACCCTATTTGTATACAAAATTAATGAATTTCTATGGTACCCCTCAAAAATAGTAGTTGGATAAATAAATTTAGTATACAAATATATGATAGTTAAGGTACATATTACATTAAATTTATGAACGTAACTACAGTACAGTACTAATTTTGTTCTGGGTATTATTTATGGATATCTCACTACTGTAATTTGACCAAAGTGTACAAATTGGCTAGTCCATCTTTGCTTTACTTCCTGGAGATCTATCATGGGGTACTCACAGGCTGACTCATGTTTTACCATACAAACGACATACAGTAACATCCTTTATAACCTTACCTTACCACATGGCACACTCAAACCTTAACTTAGTCACACTCAACCACTTTGTCATCCTACATTATTCCCCCGACTATAAGAATCAATGGGGCTTACACCATGCCATTGTATTGCTAAACAACGAGAATCCCTTCCTTAATCCACTAACCCCAGGTCATGTCAATAAAAACGCACATTTTGCCCTGCTCTATTCTAGCCTTGAATGGCATCTGGTAGATGAGACTCACCTACATAGCTATGATCAAGTGAGAATTTCTGATGCCATGTTGAGCCTCTAACCTTAATTAGGCCTACCCTATGCCTCCTTGGTAATTTTTGAGCTCCCAGAGGGCCAAAAATTCCAAATAATTAACTCAACACATTAGGAGTAAAACAGCTACAGAGGAATATGTGGTGTCTATTTAGAGCTTCAATAAGTTAATCCATCTTGAGCTAGGTCTACTTATATTTTTCTATAACCCCTTCATTCAGAGTGAAGAAAAGTGGTTGAAGATAACACAAAATGTCAAAATTCCCAGGGTCAAGGAATCAATTAATCTGTTGGTAACAGGATTAAGGTTATGAACATATATAATCCATCCAAAAAGGGTAGCAGAGATACCTTCTACCCTTCCGACTTAATACAAAAAAAATCTAAGCAGTACAGTATATTAGTATCGGAATCTGGGTTTCCACTACAAGTTATTTTAACTTTCATTACTAGAACCAACATCCTATTCTTGAGCCAGAAGAAAGTCATCAATTATCCTTTACACATTTTCACTCCCAGATCCCAGGCATTTTGATTTTTTTTTGTCATCTTTATCCCATTTTTCTCTCTGAATGAAGGGGTTAGAGAAAAAACTAATTAGCTCACAATCAAGGTACTGTATTAATTTAAGCTGTACAAAGACACCACAAACTGTTCTGTAGCTGACTTAATTTCTTTAACGCCAAAATAATCCTCCACTAACAACATGCTTCCATGATGCCGGCTTTAAACTTATTACTTTTAAGGCAGCGTCATAAGGGCAGTCTTTTAAACAAAAATTGTAGCCTGCTACTGATTTTAGCTATTACTTTTGACCACATTATTGCTGATTTTGCTTTCAAGTACAGTACCTGATTTATATACGATTATCATCAACTCTAGGTACCTATAGCCAGATACTAGAGTGAATTAATCAACCTGTATGACTATCTTAAAAGATTTAGTATCCAAGAATCACAATTGTAAATCGGATATCAAATAGTAAAAACACAAAAATGCCTATGCGACGCCACCTTTACAACCCCCCCTCCACACACCCCTACCTGGACACACTTGCCAGATGCTTGAGATCAGTGGCGTTAACAGTACAGTTGCCTACAGTAAAACAACTTGAAAACATGGACACATACTTGGACATATTTCACTGGGCCACAAGGCATTTTTGGTGTGTTCTGTTAGTGAGTGTACAGTTACCAAGACCTGAATCTGGGGAAAAAGCGGCAAATGAGTGGCAGGATTGTATGCTCCCACTGGTTGATATATACAGTAGTTTGAATATGGATAATAATATTGCTTGAAGTTAACCCACTGAGCCCCAGCTAGTTTATAATAAATGTACCACCAGGGACCAGCAGGTTTTGAAAAAAAAAAAAAAATTCCAGAAATAGGGAATGGGTTAGGAATGAAGGAAAAACAAACAAAAACCGATCCCCTAGGTCAAAAAGGGGTCCTACGGTGCGCCCGAAAGTCGATTTTACAAGAGGGGAAAATTGAAGGCAAAAACATCCAAAAACAGGTTTTTGCACGCGCACGCGGTTGGACTTTGAGAGTTTTCAACCATCGGCATGGCTGCGTGGGATACTTACACAGTTCCCATACAAATCTGAGCCCTCTAGGTGCCATAGGACCAGAGTAATTAACATTGACGACACGTTGTCGTCAGTATACCATGACATATTCTGTACTTTTATTCTGGTTATTATTAGAAAATTGTATTAAGTATATATAGGGTCTGTGGGAGTTAAAAGGCTAATTGAGATATATTTACCCCTTTGATCGCTAGAAGTCCTTCCTAAGCTGTATAATATCATCTACTGTTAGCACGATTAAAATGCAAATAAACGTCATCATCCTGAAAGAGTTAACCATAGATCTGTGTAGCATTCATTGTTTTGTATCTTTCCCAATCATCTTAACCTATTATATCTGGGCTGCCATTATCACTATCACAATCCTCAACAGCCTGAATAACTGCAGAACAAACCTTTATCCCAGCTTATTACAGTTTGATCAAATTGCTTTATATCATGTATAATCCAAACCTTAGTAATTCCTCCGCCTATTCCTTCGACGCCTCTTACGGCACTTTTCTGGTGGGATGCAGGCGCCACGATGCAGGACGGAGGGCGGGGGACAGTAGCAACCGGCACGACATTTACGCATGTGGCAACGAGGATTTGGTGTGGGGTTGCGGCAGGTGGCGCGGCATGGTGGAGCGCACGTCATGAACTCCGCTCCACGAGGACACTCTAAGCCTGAGATGCAATAGAAAAGTTAAATGAGAAGGGTATAATAATAATAATAATAATAATAATAATAATAATAATAATAATAATAATTCTTTATTCCAGACACATAAGATAGATACAGTATAAATACAGTACGACCTAATGGTCCATATCACATACACTTCTCGTGAGAGCACAGATAATAATTATACACAAAGATATATTAATAAAGAAACAATAAAATAAAATATACAGTAGGCCTATTTACAGAATAGAGCACATATCACATTTTGTCACAATATAACACAGATAGGCTAACTAAGGCTATTGCTCAATGTTGGTTAACACCTATTGCACAGATCATTGCTCATAGTTCAATTAGACCTATATATTACATTACATACTATGTGTGCAGCAGCTTCTGCCAGTGAGATATAATACGGGATTAATAGATATGATCACTAGACCAAAGAGCTACAATCAGCGTGTTACTGGAGGATTGCAGTCGCTGCGAAAAGCTGTACACCAGTCTCCTGATGACAGCCCGACAGCACTGCACATCCAACAGTGTGCACACCATACTAGTGCTTTCATATTTAGAGAGACCAATGAACATCTTGAGTATATTATGATAGGATGTACACAGACCATTTATGGTGGCTCTCTTATACTTCCACCACAAATGGGCCGTGTACATAGAGGAACAATATGTCCAGAACAAAGTGACTTTAGTTTCCCAATTACACATGTGGAATTTTCTCAAGATGGTGTTACCACGTAAATATAGCTGTCTGCGCTGACGGCCGATATCTGCATCATCTGAGCAATCGTTTGAGATAATGTGTCCCAGGTATTTTATTTTGTTTACTTCTTGAATAATTTGATTATTGAGTGAGAAATTTGGCAGTTTACTTTTATACAGTAATTTTGATCTAAATATAAGAACAGCACTTTTCAGTGGGTTGAATTTAACACAATGTTTACTACCAAAAGATTCACATATATCAAGAAGTTTGCTCAGACCCGCAGAAGACGGTGCAATAATGACCAGATCATCAGCATACATGAGATGGTTGATGATTTTATTCCCACCATAACATCCAATCTGCTCTTTATTCAATTTATCACTTAATTCATCCATATATACATTGAATAAGTAAGGTGAGAGAATACTACCCTGTCTCACTCCATTGGTTACTGTAAAGGAATCCAAAATAATGTTACCCCATCTTACATTAATGTTTGATTGGTGTACCAGTACTTCAAGATTCTCAGTATATAGGATGGCACTCCCCTTGTTGCTAATTTATCAAACAGGATATTGTGGCAGACTCTGTCAAATGCCTTACTAGCATCAAGAAAGCATGCAAAAATAGAGCTGTTCATTTTGATGTACCCATCCACTAGCTCCTTCAGAGTGTAGATGCACTGGTCCGTACCATGATTCTTTTTAAAACCAAATTGATTACTATTAGTTGAGATATACACTAAGATTCTGTCTAAAATGATTAACTCTAGTATCTTACTTACAATACTGGCAGGGCAATAGGTCTATAGTTGTCTTTTGATGTAATTTTGCCAGCCTTGTCTTTAATTACTGGTATCAAGGTAACGGACATCATAGATTCTGGTAGGAAACCATGGATTAGAAAGCTGGTAAAGCAACTGCTGAGTTTCTCCAAGAGGAGAGTGGAGGAGTACTTCAAATGTTCAGCATATATACCATCAAAACCACAGGATTTGTTAGCATCTAGCCTACTTATTGCAGCCTTGATTTTTTCACTTGTAACTTTAATTGTGTCATATTTTTCTTCTTTGTTACACTCTGTTGTAGCAGCAATGGTATTTCCTAGGTGCCCAACAGAGTTAAACAAAGTTTGGTAATGTGTTTTCCAAAGATTGGCTATGTTATTAGTACCAGAGATCCCATCTACACTAACGGGTAGAGGTGTGCAGCTATTATGCATTTTTGTAATATCCTTCCAGAAGGCCAATGTGTCTTTGCTAGCAAAGTTTTTGGCCAATGCTTCTCTTCTTAATACATTTTCATTGTTTTTTATATATCTGATTGCATACTTGCATCTAGCCTTTAGTCTGGTGAACATGTCAAAAATGGGTCCCTGTCTCGGTTTGTTATGATCCAGCCATACACTACGAGCATCTCGGGATGCCTGGTATAGTTCTGAAACATGGTCATTCCACCCAGGTTTGTTAAAAGAGTAATTTTTGTTATGCTTGTGAAATACTATGTCACTAGCCTTAGTAAGACAAGATATAATATTATTGTACAGCTTGCTGACCTCTTCTCGATGACTAGCATTAACACAATTGGGGTCTTCACAGGTAATGGCATCCTCACTGCCAGGATCAAGCTCAGAAAGGAGAGTGTGTGTTAAAGTGCAAAATTGCTCACACTCCTCCTCGTCAAGCCCGCCCCATGGCAGTTTTGGATTTACACTATTGTTTGACTGGGTTAATTCTGGCACTCTTTCCAAACTAGCTGTTAAGGTCAATGGGATATGATCTTCATCTGTATATGTATACTGAATTTCCATATTTGTTATCATATCATGGAAATCAGCACTAGCTACGGTATGATCTAGCCAAGACGTTGAGCCCCATGCTGCACTGACACATGTGTAACTACTATGAGGGAGCATGAGCTGAGAAGAGATAATTAGATCATGCTCACCACAGAAGTTAGTCATATGACTAGCAAACAGAGAGTTACTCATGTCCTTCAGATTAGCATTCCAGTCCCCTATTACAGAGTAGCAGGTGGTATTTAGTTCTTGTAAAAGAGCACTTAGCTCTCCAAGGCATTCCAGGTATTGTTCTTCATTTTCATTACATTGGTAGGGCAAGTACACACTAAGAATAACTACTTTCCGTTGGATATCTTCTATTTCTATACCTGTACACCATGGTAAATTTGTTACAAGTGGTTTAACCCGGCTGTCTAAAGAGTCCCTCCACAAAATAGCTACTCCTCCCGGTGGGTTACCTGCTACTAGACCATCCATAGTATCGGTTGTCGAGACCCCAAACCCATGAAAATTATCACAGATAGTACTGAGGTTACCCAAATCCTGTTTAAAATACCAAGTCTCCTGCAGGCACACAATATCACTGGTATTAAATACGTCTACTACATCAGGGCGTAGGAGAAGCCCTCTGTTGGTTTTAGGGAGCCCCCTACAGTTATAAGTAGCAATACGCAAATTGTTGGGAGATGAAGTAGACTTTATATCCATGATTAAGAGTTGTTGGGAGGGTGGGTTACCGTAGTTATAGAGTCCTCATTTGTTGGTACCGGTACCGGTACCTGTGCCCTACGTTCTCTCCACCAGTACACCGATGCTTCCTCTGGCCAAAGTTCTTCATCCATAAACACCTCGGGATTTGGACACTCACAGTTTATTCTGAATGAAATATATGTGTGCCTATCAGACCAGGGAATAATTGGTTCAACATCCATACTAAGACTGAGTTTATTGGAGAGATATTCTTTCAAGTCGGATGCCGTCACTCCTGGCTTAAAACCTGTCGCGAATACTTTGGCTATGCGTGATCTTTTCACTTTTTTAACTGTACTTATCCCCGTACTTTTATTTTTACCCTTAATCCCCTGATGCATAAAGTTCCTAGGTTGAATTTGCACAGCCATAGAATTCCTAACATTGTTTGTGGTACCAGTACCGGTACCTCCATTCAGCCTCTGTTCCCCCTCAGGTATGTTGCATAGTACTGTATCTAGCAAAATTTATAAAAAATAATGGCTTGTTCTATTATCTTCACTTTTGTGTTTAACCCTTTCGTTGCGGGTGACGTTCTGGAACGTCCTGGCAAGTTACAGCAATTTCCAGGCTTTAAATGCCTGTAAAAACCGTAAAAATCAAGTGTCAGTGGGCGGGAGCGCGAGGGGCCCACCTCCGACCCTCAGAGCACCGAGCGGCTCACTGAGGTACACTGTGTCTCGCGCGGGTCTCTCTCTGTGTCTCACAGCAGTGTAGCCAAGCGAGCGTGTGCTACCAAATAGCGGATTTCCCGCATTTCACTGGCACCACTGCGGGTGAACCAGACCACGTACGGGGCCCGTTCTGGTCTCATTTTGAAGCTATTTTCGTCTAGTTTTCGGCAGAATACACTTCATTTAATGCAGATGCTTGATTTATCATTCAGGAGTGCCTGAATATGCCCTAAATAGCCCAAACATAGCCACAGCCAATGGGTTAAAGGATGCAAATACAAGAGCCTACTATGGTTGGGAAATGTTCGTCCACAAGGCCATTGTACCTGCCCACCAGAATAGGATAGATAACCTGTAGTAATCTTTCAATATCATGATGCATTTCTCAATATTTTTCTGGTTATCAGTACACAATTTTTCTCCACTTACAAAGGATCTCTAGGAATCAAAGAGATAAAAACTATCTCAATTAACCCTTCGACTCCCACAGAACCTTCCAAAAACAAAAAATATGTCTAATACCATAATAAATTGAGAGAATGTGTTGTGGTATACTGAAAGGGTTAACTATGACAAAGTGGTGATGGGCTGATCTATCAGAGTGAGAGCTGAGCGTTCTCTGCCATACCCATAGCTTACTCTGACTGTTCCTTTTACTTATTTATTTTCTAGATCTCAAGTGACGGCGTCTCTTCCGTGGATTGACCTCCCTACTGCCAACCTAGAGGTTGGCAGATTGGGAGCCAAAGTGTCACATTTTTCCACCCCCCTCAACTTTCCCTTCATAATTGCTGAGGGGTACAGGGCCTTGGGTGGGGCTTTGGTTTCCCGGGCCTCTCCGCAACTTCCTCAGCTCCCAGCCTTGGAGTGGCTTTGGTTACCTGAGTTTTTTTTTTTTTTTTTTTTTTTTTTTTTAATTGAAATCTTTTTATTTAGACTTTAGTACATAATACAATTTTGCTTACAAATGATTCGTTAAAAAATAAAAATATATAATAATAATAAACAAAAATAAGGCTGAGCCTTTTGAGAGATGTCTCTCTTAACCCGGCAAGCGCGATAGGCCTCACGGAAGGCTTCCTATAGGGAACGCGATAGGCCTCACGGAAGCAAGACCATAAAAAAAGCCTTCCAAAAAAAAAAAAAAGGGCCTATCAAAACAAAGGAATTTGTCTCTAGGTGAGATAATTCCCCTCTAGTACTCATCCATGTGTTTCTCACCCCCTCCCCTCCTTCCCCACCTTATTCCCCCCTCCTCCTCAATTATCACCTATTTTTCCTCTTATTATCATCATTTATCGGTTATTTTTCTCTCCCGCGATAATGTAGCACAAGTGGGTTGCATAAAAGATCGTTATGCAACACCCAGACACCGGCACACACTGCCCCACTCGTCTCAGTTGACTCACAGACAGCGAGAGGGGAGGGTTGCCTGTGGCTCTCTCGCCTGAGATTATGACCGGGTGGCCAATATCTTTGTTTTTCACCACCCAAATGCTTTTCCAACTTATTTTAGCACTCTTGAAGGTTCATATATACATCATATATGTAAAATAAAAGCATACCGAAAACAAATAATGCTCTATATTGTAAATATAACGAATTCTGTCAGAATCCAAGGCTAGAAATGCACAAATAACTACCCTAGCCCCTAGGTCTATATCGCGCTTGTCAGGTTAAAGGCACCTGGCTATAACTCGATCTATCAAAATGCAATTGTATATAATATACTTAGTCACAGCTATGTGCCCTGGGAACTACGTGTTGTAAAGAATTTTCTAACTTCGAAAAGGGATGTATGTGGGCAAAATATAATAAAATAAAATAAAATAAATTAAATTAGTGTGATTAACATTGAGGTTACACTCACTTCCCAGAGCTCACAGCTGATTGTTTTTTATCACAATTACCTATGTAATACCATTTACAAAATTGAATATATATTAGTGGTAAGCAGGGAGGGTTTTATGGGGGCGCTCGGTTATGGCCTTGGCCTTACTCGGGACTTTGGGGCTGCTCGGCCAGACAGCCTGGGGAACAGCAACAATAACAACAAAACTATGACAAAGTGCCTCCCCAGACAGAGTGTAACATTGTCAGGATAAAAAGTGAATAATTAAAGAAAGTAGAGGAGCTTTGCTGTAGTCGGGTGACAGTCAGTATTATGTTAACCCCTTCCGACATATGACGCGATTTTGAGCCTATTAGGGATACTTTAAAGCCTTTGTTACCATCAGGGGTATTTAGAAACCTTTAGTTTAGTTACTTCAACCTCTGCAGTTGTCTTTGAGTTAGCTGTGGGCAGAAAACTAATTTTGGAGAGGTAATTATAAGAGTGAGAGAACTCTATTTCTTATTGCTAATCTGGCAACCTCTGCGTCATATGAGTCTGAAAGGGTTAAAAGTTTGATGATTTTCTGTTTAGGCCCCTCTCAGTATGGGAGTTCCCAAGAAGGGTACAAGAAAAAGAGATATAGAGAAACAGAATATTACTTACCCCCACACTTGCTGGTGTGGCGCCATCCATCCACTGCTATGCCGAGGTGCTGGCATTGACGAGCGTAGGCCAAAATGGTGTCGCACTCACAGCGACGCACACCACACTCACACATGCCCTTTATGCATGATCTGTAGTCAAAGTTAAATATTAATTGTTAAAGTTTCATTCATGAAAATTACGCCTAAGTTTAAGAAAATTAATTATTAACAAGAATTAAGGTGCATATTTCTAAAATAAATGTTTTGGTAGTAAACTATATGCACAAAAATAATAATACATTTTGTAAAAAAATAAAAGGCATGTCATTGCTTACTCATAGAACATGTCAACTGGCACATGACTGTGACAGGCATGAAACACAGTAGCATTGAGAAGTCCGCACTGTTCCACAGTACGACTGTGTGATGTTCTGCAACTGCGTGCAGCACGGGGTCTGGCCGGTGCACCTGCTGATGAAGACAGACTGGCATCTAAAGACATGGCATGGTTTGTGGAGCCTATTGACTCTCTGGCAACGACACGACGACGACACTGTCTTGCCCGTCCAGTTGACCAGGAAGCTGCCATTCTGTCGGCACTCTTGACTAGTCGCCCTTTGCGCGTGGTGAGATCATCTGTTGCATTGCCATTATAGTTGCCACACAAGCCACACATCCGCCCTTCCATCCAAACTGGCACCTGTACCTCTGTGTAGCTCCACCCGTCCCACACCACACCCACTCCTGTAACAAATCACCAGGTTCACCAATTTTAGTAACATGGCGGATTTTTTCATTACATTCTTGCTAATACTAGAAGATTTTGTACAGCTTTGGAAGGACCTCTAGCAATCAAAGTGTTAAATCTATTTCACTTCTCCTTTAAATCCACAGACCCATTCTATACTTTATAATATTGTCTAATAATAGCCAGAAGACTGTAAATTCAATGAATAGGTAACAATTTACTGAAAAGGTTATGAACAACTAAGTTGATAGAATGGGTATAAGTAGCTTTTGAAGAAAAGTACATTAACCCCTTGAGTACCAGCAACGCACGTTATGCGTCGCCTATGTAACCCTAAACCCCAGCGACGCAATGGTTGTGTTCGTCTTAATTACTCTTGTCCTATGGCACCTAGAGCAGCATTTCCCAACCTGGGGGAAATTTGAAGCTACCAGGGGGGAAATAATTACATGATTACACTGCCTACTACTACTACTACTACTAGCAATACAAAAAAAAATCTCGGAGATGGATTTTCTCATGCCCAAGAGAGAGAGAGAGTGTAGTCACAGTGTGTTTCGACTACTCTTTCCCTTGTCCACATGAAGGGGGAAATCTGGATGGTTGAACTGGTTGAAGGGGGAAATGACAGAAAAAAGGTTGGGAATCGCTGCCTAGAGGGTTCAGATTTGTATAGGAACTACTTTAGGATCCCATGGAACAATACCGATGGTTGGCAACCCTCCCAGCCGCGTGCGTGTGGGCGCATGCGAGAGTGACTTTCCAGTGTATTGCCTACCAATCACCCCATGTTAATTGTGACTTTCCACTGCCCTCCAGGACCCCTAAATGACGTAGTTGAGCGGGGTTTTTTCTTCCCCATCCCAAGTGTTTAAAAAAAAATATTAAAAAAAAAATTACAAGTGGTTGGTCCCACGTTGGACATTTATTATAAATCAGCCAGTGCTCTGTGGGTTAAAGACCTGAATTAAAAAGAGAAACATTGTCATTAAAGTGCTAATTTTTTTAGTGGGTATTTTTTTATTGATTTTACATGGCAAATGGAACCAACGCATACAAATTGGTTAGTCCAGCCTCTACAAGTCTATGTGGTTATGGTCGAGAGAACCTACCTTGTGGTGTGGTGAGAGAGAGAGCCTGGCCGATACGAGTGAGGTTGAACACGCCAGGATGGGTGTAAGGGGGCTGGACCATCTTCCCGTTTACTTTAATTCGAAGTTTCTGACACATTTTAACCTGAAAAGGATAATTCAAATGCAATGTATACAGTACGATTAATCCACACGTCAACAACATAATAGTTGCCACATGCCTTATAATTTATTTTTAATAATTTCACTTCAACACCAAACACCTCCCAAAGAAATTAATGAAAACAACCAGGTGATCCACCGGGATTCGAACCTGGGTAACCTGGGTTACCACATACAGATTTTAAACACTAATCATTACACCATCAAGGCAGTTACCAGTATGGTATGTACGTACAAGTATTAAGAATATCAGCGAGATATGCGCACAAGCACCATTACCATTAGGTTTCTTGTGACTAATAATGTTAGGATGCTTGAATTATCAATAATTATTTCTTGGGGTGGCTTTTAGGACAGGTAGAGACTTTAGTGTTGCTGAAACTATAATCATCATAAATAACATTAATTTTGGTAGATGTCAAGCTCGGGCAACTTGACCTAGCGATTCGTGACAAATGCCTGATATTCATGTCCACCCTTTCTCTGGAATTACGGCATCTGGCAAAAAAACAACAGTAATTTTGAGTCACAAGAGAACTCTCTTATCACCAACTTTCTGTAACGTACCTTGACACTCGGCAGCCTAAGAGTGAGGCTGCGAGTACGAGCATATGAAGGGTTCCGGGCGAGGGCATTGGAGTGAGTAGAAGGGCGAGGGGCGTCATTGCTTACTCTCAAGCTGAAGTTATTCTTATGGCCACATTCTTCTGCTAGCGTGTAACGACAAGCTCCCTAGGGAACACAAGTACAGTAGTTAGATTTTGGTTAGGTACAGTATATAATTACTGAATATATTTTGTTAGGTATATAATTACTGAATATATTTACCTTAGTACAGTAATGGCTAGGAAATAAATTTGTATTACCTTGTATTACCAGTATGTGGTTATGAAATGAAGAATATATTATAATAAGGTGATTTCTGTTGAGCTAAAATTTACAGAATAGGCTTAAATTAAATAAGTTTGTTACAGTATTTTGATATTTCAAAATTTCATTATTATTTTTGCAGGTAACTCAACTAAGAGAAGGAGAACCGTGAACAAGAAACAGTCAAACAGTCACTTTGGCCTAACATTTGAGTTCATGGACAATCTCAAGTCTCCGAAAATGTCTAATACATCGATCGTTAACAGACTTGGAGAGATACATAACTCTTTTGGTACAAAATGCCTTTGCAGGATCAAGGTCTACTGCTGATAGGACCACATATTAAACCAGAGCCTACTCTCTAAAACTGATGCAAGACATATTGGTTGTTTGGTTTGTGAACTATTCAGCCACAGCTAGGGAATGTCCCATCTTCAGCAGATGAGTATAAATTGAAAAGAGTAAGAACTTCCTATCCCAGCAATAGAATGTAAAAGTACAGTAAAAGAAAAATAATTGAATATGCTATCTCTACCTTTAGATACTTCACTAAAGATGTTATACTATCAAACATCTAGGTCACTACACAAATAAGAGCAACTTCTATTTTTGTAAATATTTACTAACCTGGAATGTGTAGAGGAGGCCATCAAAGGTGCGGTAGTGAGGGTCACCAAAGACTACACAGGTTCCTGGTGGTTTCTCACACCGGGGGCAGCATTCACTCTCTGACTCAACTCGCTGGAACACATACACAATACATAAAGGGGTATCCCAATACTGTACCTAAGTGTTTATTAATATATGGACCAGAATATATGTAGAAGGTGGACTATCATTAGTATTGCACCATGGAGGTAATTGAGGTTGCAATTTTTTTTTTTTTCCCCATTAGTTTAACCCGACCACTGAGCTCCGATCTGGAACTCTCACAGGGGTGGCTGTGGCAACATGAAGACACTAACCTTTAGTCCAGGTGGGCAGGCCCTGTTGATATATTCACATGGTTCAATTTCGCAGTGGACTGTACCACTCTCACATCCACAAGTTGTGCACTGATCTAGCTTCCACTTCTCCCCAGGTAGATGTGTGAGGCCATGTACTACACAGGAACTCTCCAGCTCTGGATGGACCGGGGCACTGCACGTGGGGCAACACTCACCTTCGCGAGTTACCTACAGAGGAAAAACACTTGTAATAATAACTTACAGTACAAGGCAAATGGGCATTAGGAGCATTAGTGAGAAAATACAGATGAATGGCCTTAAATAGTATAGTCACAGTGAAAAACACAGGATGAAGAAAAACATGTCTGTGAACATGAGAGAAGTCACACAGACAGGAAGACAGAGGAATAGTGGGATCAGGTCTTGAGATATAATTTCACAGCTAAAAGATTAACAAGAAATGTTGTCAGAGATAGTCAGCTTGGAGTACCACCATCAAGTAAAACAAATATATATATGTATATTAATAAAACAAATCTTGTCACACCTTCCAAACAAACCTCAATTTTCCTCAGCATTTGCTACCACATTTCACTCCACATTTTCTTTATCTTATTTTTGTTTTCAAGAAAAAAATAGCTGAACATTATGACAAACATAATACAGTAATGCCTGGGGATTTGGGGTTAATGCAGAGGTGACTTCACTCCATCTTATCCTTTCATACACCATTCTATCATATCCAATACTTCTTAATGCAACTTGCCTTTCTACATCCGCTACCACAACTTAAGCTTTCCTACAACAGCCCTATTTTCACATTGTTTACTATCCATGTTAAAGCAGTCACACAAGAGCTTTCCTGGAAATTCTTATTGCCATTTGTGGCATTTAAGTTTCTGAATAAAAATATTCTATAAATTCAGCTACCTAAAATAATATAACTTCAGTCTGATTGCCATTACCAGTCTGATTGCCATTACCAATGTAAAATAACCAATACAAATTTCAGAAAATTTTGTTGATCAACAGTTGAAGGAAATTTTGCAGAGCGTTGACTCTGCCTGAAACCTTATAAAATTATGACATAAATGTCCTTATATTTTAAATCAATGCTATACATTTTAGGAAGGACTGCAGGGAATCGGATGAGTATAAACTAATTATAATACGTGTAATGGTAGATGGCCTTTATTCTCAATTTCATTCAATAAATGCTGGTGTTCCCCAGGGATCAGTTTTGGCCCCAACTCTGTTCTTCATTCATATCAATGATCTCATATCTACCACTCATAATCCAATACATTCCTACGCAGATGACTCAACACTCCACAGTTCCTTCACATTTACCAATTCTTTCACCCAACCTGATCTTATAAATTCAAAAATAAACACTGCAATTTCTCTGAACCAGGACCTTTCTAGAATTAATGAATGGGGACAAAAGAATCTAGTTTCCTTTAATGCACAGAAAACCAAGTACATTCAATTTTCTAACCGACAGAATCTCACTGACTCCCATATATTTGTTAATGATGTAAATATTCCCACTTCCCCTAGTATTGACATTCTCGGTGTAACATTAACTACTAACTTGAGCTGCACACATTATGTTAGAAGCATTGCTAAGAATGCCTCTAAAAAACTGGGACTCCTGTATAGAGTTCGAGAATTCTTCACTGGCGAGCAGTTGGCCGTAATATATAAAAGTCATGTGCGTTCTCAGATGGATTACTGTTCACCTCTGTGGGGTGGAAGTGGAGTGGTTGCATTGAGGCAGTTGGACAAAATTCAAAATAAAGCTATTAGATTAATCAATAACCCTGCAATCACACAGGACCTTCCTACATTATCCATACGAAGAAACGTTGCATCCCTTGCATTATTCTACAGATATTTTCACAGAAATTGTTCCGAGGAACTTGCTTCAATTGTGCCGCCTCTCCACATCTTTCCCCGTAGAACTAGGGCAGCTGAGAGCGCCCATGAATTTACACTTTCTCCTCCACAATGCAGAACTTCTGCTTATCAAAATTCATTTATCCCCAGAACTACTACTCTTTGGAATTCACTTCCCTCGAATTGCTTTCCACAAATCTTTACTTTGCATTTGTAGACCTGGAGAAGGCCTTTGATAGGGTGCCTAGAGATGTTGTGCAGTGGGCTATGAGGAAACTTGGTGTGGAAGAGTGGCTGGTGCGTGTGATAATGAAGGATTCGCAAAGTTCGGTGAAGGTGAAGGGTGTACTGAGTGATGAGTTTGCAGTCCGTGTTGGAGTCCATCAGGGTTCAGTGTTAAGCCCCCTCCTCTTTATTATGGTCTTGGAGGCGCTGTCTAGAGTTTTTAGAGGCGGACTCCCGTTGGAACTGTTTTATGCAGACGATTTAGTCCTAATAGCTGACAGTATGCAGGATGCTGAGGCCAAATTCAGAGAGTGGAGAGAGGGCATGGCGAGCAAGGGTTTAAGAGTCAATATTAACAAAACCAAGGTTATGCATTGTAGATTGAGACGAGGCAATGTGGAAAAGAGCGGTGCATACCCATGTGCAGTGTGTGGAAAGGGAGTGGGCGTTAACTCAATTCAATGTAGCATCTGTCGATGTTGGGTACACCATGGGAGTAAGCGCTGTAGTAGAATAAAGGGGCCCCTGCCGAAGATTAAGTCAGAAATAGAGAAATTTGAGTGCGTAGTGTGCAAAGGCGAGCTTGTGTTAAGTGATGATCCTGTGGCTGTGAATTTTGGAAATGAGTCTTTGGAGCTGGTGAACAAGTTTTGTTACCTAGGAGATACAATCTCTGCCGGTGGTGGGGCCGAGGCTGCCACTGTTGCTAGAATTAGGTGCGGCTGGGGGAAGTTCAGAGAATTGATGCCAATCCTGACCATGAAAAGAATGCCTCTTCCCCTGAAGGGAAAGGTGTATGCCTCATGTGTTAGAAGTGCAATGACGTATGCCTCAGAAACATGGGCCATTAAAGTAGAGGATGTCAACAGAATGGAGCGTAATGAGATGAGAATGGTGAGATGGATTTGTGGGGCCAGGCTACAGGATAGAATAACAAATGATGAGCTGAGGAGACGTTTAGGTATAAAGAGTATTAGCGAGGTGATGCGTACAAGTAGACTGGGATGGTATGGACATGTGGAGAGAATGGATGAACAAAATTGGGTGAAAAAATACAGGTCTGTGATTGTGGAGGGAGCTGCACCAAGGGGTGGACCGAGGAAGACCTGGGATCGGACTATACGCGCCGATCTCAAATCCAAGAACTTGACAAGTGAAGCAGCCCTTAACAGGGTTGCCTGGAACTCCGCCATTAGGACAAGAGACTGAAACTGCACTTATGTGTGGAACACTCAGTCTTAAAATTTTATGTATGTATATGCATGTAAACTTACAATCTACAAATGTTTAAATCCAGTTGTTACAAACATTTTATGAATGGAGGATGCTTTTAGGCACATGGACCTTTTTGTTTTATCTGTGTTTTTCCTTCCTCCGTTCATTGTCTCTTTAAAAAAAAAAAAAAAAAAAAAACATTAACCCTATAACTCACATAGATGTTCCTTAAATTGTATAAAATTATCTAAAGTTAGCCAGAAACACATGCTTTACCCCTTACATATGATGCCACCTTCTTCCTTTCATTCTGGCTATTGGTAAGTGGGGATGCCCATTATCCACATTCTGTGGCCAATATGTTGGTTAGATATTGCAATCTTTGCTGGAAAGTGTATTGGGTCATTAACCAGTTATACTTTCTTGCATCAATCAAGGTAGTTGACAATATAACCCAGTAAGCCAGTATGTGTAGGGAGGAGGCTGTGGATAGCCAACACCTTCTTCCGACACAGAATGATCCACAGGTGCACGTGGAAACGGGTGTGGACGATGGAGGATGAGACAGTGGTGGAACGAAAGTCATTGATTGATTATGTATGTGTGGATGAACGAATGAAGAAATTTGTGATGGATGCTAGGGTGTATAGGGGTATTGGAGGGGGTCTGTCTGATCATTATGTAGTGGTAGCTAAGGTTAAGATACAAAAGAAGTGGGTGAGGAGAGATGGAGGGAGGCGAGAGGAGGGTGGAATGGTGAGGAGGGTGGAGAGGTTGCAGGAGGAGGAAGTCAGGAAGGAGTACAGGAGAGCAGTGGAAAGACGACTAGGTGGGTTCAACCTGGAAGTTATGGAGGAAGTGGAGGAGATGAGCAAGGTGTTTAAGGATGAGATCTGTGCAGCATGTGAGGAGGAGTGAGGAGAAGAGGGAGGGGAGTGAAAGGTACAGCATGGTCGACAGAAGAGGTAAGAATAGCTGTGGAAGAAAAGAAGAAAGCATATACAGTAGAGAGTGGTTGGGTAGTAGAGGGAATGAAGATTTCGAGAGACAGAAACGAGCGAGGTACGTGGAGAGTAAGAGGGTGGTGAAGAGAGTAGTGAAGGAAGAGAAGAGTAGATGAGGAATTTGGAAGGAATCTGAGTGTAAAATGGAGGGAGAGTAGGAAACTGTTCTGGAAAGAAGTCAAGAAAGTTAGGGAAGGTAGCAAGGGAAACAGTAAGGGTGTGCAAGATAAGAATGGGAGAATGCTAGGCGAGAAGCAAGAGAGAGTCGAAAGATGGAGGGAGTACTTCAATGAGTTGCTAAATGTAAGGAATGAAGAGCCAGCAAACATAGCTGGATATGGTATGGGAGGGAGAAGAAGAGAAGTAGTAGAGGAGGAGGTGGGGATCAGGAGGTCAGAAGTGTGGGAAGCCATGAAAAGAGTGAAGTTGGGGAAAGCACCAGGAACAGATGGAGTGTGTG
This sequence comes from Paralithodes platypus, assembly GCA_032716605.1. Taxonomy (NCBI): domain Eukaryota; kingdom Metazoa; phylum Arthropoda; class Malacostraca; order Decapoda; family Lithodidae; genus Paralithodes; species Paralithodes platypus. The sequence continues at coordinate 31,094,138 of CM064499.1, forward strand.
GGGAAATGTTGAGGTATGGTGGTGAGATAGTGATCGAATGGGTATGGAAAATGTGCAAACTAGCATGGGAGAAGGGGAGTGCACCCGATGACTGGAAGACTGGCATAATAGTCTCCCTATATAAGGGCAAAGGGGAAAGAGGAGTGTGTGGTAACCACCGAGGAATATGTCTTCTAAGCGTAGTAGGGAAGGTATAAAGTAGGGTAGTGATTGAGAGAGTGAGAGTGAGAGTGAGAACGGAGAAATGGATAGGCGACGAGCAGGGAGGTTTTAAGAAGGGAAGAGGATGTGTAGATCAGATTTTTACCCTGAATTGTGTTGTGGAGAAATATCTGGAGAAGAAACAAAAGGTGTATGTTGCCTTTATGGACTTGGAGAAGGCCTATGACAGAGTGGATAGAGAAGGTTTGTGGAAAGTACTTAGAATATACGGAGTAGATGGCAAGTTGCTGAAAGCAGTGAAGAGCATGTATGAGGGTGCAAAGGCGGCAGTACATGTGGAGAGTGAGCAGAGCGAGTTCTTTGACCTGAATGTTGGTTTGAAACAGGGGTGTGTGATGTCCCCGTGGTTGTTTACTGTATATATGGATGGAGTCATGAAAGAAATACTATCAAGAGCAGTGGATGTTGGTGTATCGCTGAAAAGGGAGGGAATTGAGTGGAAGCTACCTATACTGCTGTTTGCGGATGATACAGTTCTGATGAGTGATAATGAATGGAAGTTGCAGGATCTGGTAAATGAGTTTGGAACAGTGTGCGAAAAACGGAATTTGAAGGTAAATGCGGGGAAGAGCAAGGTTATGGTCTTCGAAAGGGGTGAAGTCACAGAGTGTGAGGTGAAGCTGAACGGTCAGGCTATGGAGATCGTCAACTCTTTTAAGTATCTGGGCAGTGTGTTGAGTAAAGATGGGACTATGGATGAAGAAGTGTGGGAGAGGGTACAACAGGGGCAGAGGGTTGTAGGAATGCTGAAAGCAGTAACAAGAAATAGGGTGGTCAGTATGGAAGTAAAGAAGTCCTTGCATGACAGTGTGGTAATCCCGACACGGACTTACGGAAGCGAAGCATGGACGTTGGTTGAGAGACTCAGACCAAGAGTGAGAGCAGTGGAAATTAATTACTTAAGAAGTGCGTGCGGAGTTACATGGAGGGATAGACAGACTAATGAGGAAGTAAGAAGGAGGTGTGGTGTGGAGGTAGATGTGCTGGAAAGTGTGAAAAGGAACAACTTGAGATGGTTCGGCCATATGGAACGTATGGAAAGCGAGAGAATGACTAAGAGGGTGTACGAGAGCGAGGTGGAGGGACAGAGAGGGAGAGGTAGACCGAATGAGAGGTGGAAGGATGGAGTGAGGAAATATATGAACGAAGGCGGTGCTGGTTGGGGGGAGGGGCGTCGACTGACTGGGGACAGAGGTGCATGGGGGCGGTTCGTTCATGGCCACCCCTTCGGGGATCACAGCGTCGGGCAATAGATAGATAGATAGAACTCCAGCTCTGTATACCTGATGATGGTGAGAGCAGTTGAGGATGGGGCAGGAGGTGCTATGACAGGTAAGGAAGCCGTCATGACAGGCACAGGTGGTACACGGGTCCAGCTCCTTCTCCATGCCCGTCCTGTACAGGAAGCTGTTTAGGAAGCACCGACCTCCGGGGGGCGATATGAGCTCTCGAGACCCTGGAAACAATGGCATGTTAGGCATTTTTAAACAGTATTTGTTATTACTGGTATACTTTTCCTTGGTAAGTCATGAATATTTAACTTGGCAAATCATGAACATTTACATTATCAAATCATGAATGCCTATCGCAGTTCTTTTATTTTATATTTATTTCTTTGCTGAAAATAAGCCTGCGTACATGAGTAAGATAACGTGACTAGATATGGTTAAATGTGGTACATCAGATAGAAATAGAATAAAATTTCAGTTACAAGATAGTAATTATATCAGGGCTTGCGGATCGCTCATCGTCGTCACTTGCAGGTGGTGAACTCTACAATAGATACAATAGAGAGATTGCTAGTAGAGGCATTGAAGGTAGTTACTGTACAATACTGCTAGTATAATTAATAATAATAATAATAATAATAATAATAATAATAGTAGTAAAATAATAATACTGTACCTATATGTGCTAGTACCAATATAAGGAGAAACAATTCCAGTCATCATACAGTACTAGTAACAAAGATGTTGCAAACTTAAACGAGGCTGTAGGTAAGAAACTCAGATTTTGTTTTCTATGTGTATGAAGGAGATTATTCAATGTGTGCTTTGTTGTGTCAATGGTACCATTAGACTGGAGGAGTGCATGTATTGTGCCGTTGTACAAGGGGAAGGGAGACCAGCAGGAATGTTTTAAGTTATAGAGGTAGGCTATTAGTTTATTGTCAGTTGTTGGAAAGCTGTATGGCAGGGTGCTGATAGAGAGGATAATATAGGGTACAGAAGGTGCAATACGAGAAGAGCAGTGCGGTATAAGGAGGGGAAGAGGGTGTGTGGATCAGATTATTGCAGTAAGACAGCTATGCGAGAAGTATTCAGAGAACAGTAAGGAGGTATTTTTGGCTTTTATAGATTTGGAAAAAAACATATGATTGTGTGGATAGAGAAGCAATGTGGAAGGTGCTAAGGATTTATTGGAGGAAATTTATTAAGAGCAGTAAAGAGTTTTTATGGGTGTGAAAGGGATCTGCCGTGTGTGGGCGAATTGGCTTTTTCCATTTTCTTAGTCACTAGTGTTTACCTTGCCAAGCCATGAAGAGATACCTCGGCAAGTCATATAAGTTTGCCTTACCAGATCATGAACACTTACCTCTGCAAGTCATACAGCAACCTCCAGGTGCTGGTACCTGACTGGAGGGCGGACACGAGAGGACTGGACAGGCCCTCTTGTGGCAGGTAAGGCGGCCCCCCACACACCGGCACTGGACACAAGGGTCTGCACGTGACGACACAACCTCACCCTCACCCACACGACGACCCTCTAGCCAACATCCTAAAAGTTCAAAGACAAGAAAGACAATTAAAAAAAAACCTAGCCAACATCCTAAAAGTTCAAAGAAAGACCAGAAAGACAATTTATAAAAAAAAAAATAGGATATGGTTAGTAATGCTGTCATAATCATCATCATCAGTAAATTTTGTGCATCCATCAACTTAATAAAAGTCAAGTTAAACCAAACTTAAGTTACGTAATTTATGCTTCAATGACTAAGGGGAGTCCCCACGACCAATGCACTGAATTGAATACTGATTAGTACTGTACAGTAATTCAATTAGAGGTACAGTAACACTCATTTATGATTACATACAGTATATAATAATACAGAGCACAATAAATTCCAGACCCTTCTGTCAGAAGTCAGACGCGCTACAGACCCTGCCACGGCTCTTGAGTTTATACTCTATAAAGAGGCAAAATAAAGTTAGGGCCTTATGCCAAGCTGCACTTGGCCACGGCACTCATCTCTGTATTATTGCCCTTTGGAGCCTGTGGTGGGTAACTTGGGTGAGGTATCCAGCCTGGTACCCAGAAGCTACTACATATTATCCTGGTTACCACAGTTTACTTTACTGAATGGGACGTCAAAAATGTCCAATAGCACCAACTCCAGGTTTCCATATACAACAAAGTGACCAGAGTTGTAGAGAGTAAGGAGACCATCCATCCATCTCGCTCTGCCCGGAAAATGGTCAGTTTATAGTTTCAGATCCTCTAGGAACTCTATATTCATATTACCATAAGTTTGCCTTATAGGCTACACCCATTCCTACTCGTAAAACCATGTGAAATTGCTCTCAAATGAAAATATTTTTAAACGACTTCATGGGAAAATATGAGCCGTGGCAAGAGTCGGACACCATATGGAGCCTGATTTTCATTCGTGGGCACTTATTTTTGCATTGTTTGTCCACTGAAGGTAAGGTATAGATTAGTTTAGGGTAAGTTAACCCTTTCGCTGCGGGTGACGTTCTGGAATGTTTTGGCAAGTTACAGCAATTTCCAGGCTTTAAAAGCCTGCAAGTGTACAGTTAGTCAAAGTTCCAGCTGACCCACCCTCGCTCTGGGGCTCGCAGAATTAGCTGGCAATACTGGTGTAGTGGTGCAGGGATACCACTTGCCATTAATGTGTTACCTGTGTCTGTCCTGTATATTACTGCGAATTAGACTATGTAATGTTCACGTTGTGAAGACTAAATGCTCCTTCATTAAGCAGACCAATAACACAGAAATATGTATTCATATAAAATTGAGTAAAGTATGTTGTGGCAGCTAGCAGGTTTTATATGCGTTGCCAATCAGTAGATATAATAACTTTAATATTTAAGCAAATCTACGAACTTTGGGTGAATGTTCGGGATCATACATAGCGATGTATGCATTTTTATTTGAGATAGGCTTACTTTCCCTTGTTTAGTATATGTTCTAAATATGATATAGCCGAAATCAGCTCTACCAATCCCAATCTTTGTAAGACACACCTCCTTCCTATACCAGTATTGCCAGATAATTATGCGAGCCCCAGAGCGAAGGTGGGTCAGCTGGAATTTTGACCAACTGTACATATGTGCACTGTAGCCTACAGTACAGTATGTATGTGTGTGTGTGTGTGTGAGATATATATATATATACTGTACACACACATCCATGACAAACCCCTTCTACTTACTTGGGCATGTTTGGCAGCAGGTACCGTCCTGAGCAGGCATTGGCTGGACGCATGGAAGGTGGCATTGTTCCTGTGACACTGTTAGCACCCCAGCCTGGCACTGGTAGTTTACACAACCCTCCGACCACCTGGCTCCATGTGGGTACTCGGCTCCGTGGTGTACGCAGCCTGTGGGAGGGTTCGGGGTTACCTACAAGATCATGGAAGGGTTAATAGCTCTCTCTAGTGATAGGTAGGGTTTTGGGTTACTTACACGATCATGGAAGGGATAATAGCCTTATCTCGTCATAAGTAGGGTTCGGGGTTACCTAGATCATGGCAGGGTTAATAGTTCTCTCTAGTGATAAGGTAGGGTTTTGGGGTTACCTACAAGCTCATGGAAGGGAAAATAGCTCTCTCTCGCCATAGTTAGGGTTCTTGGTTGCCTATAAAATCATGGAAGGAATTATAGCTCTCTCTCGCTCTCTCGTGATAGGTAGGGTTATGGGATACCTAGAAGATCATGGATGGGATAATAGCTCTCTCTCTCTCGTGACAGGTAGGGTTCTGGGTTAACCGGGTGAGGTATAATATCTGTCTTGATTGAAGGTTCCAGGTAGGGTATAATAGCTCCGACTGGTTGGGCTGTAAGATATAATAAACAATCATAGCTCTGACTGGTGATAGGGTTGAGTTGCTAGATATAAGGTACAATAGCTCTGACAGGTGATTGGTTGGGCTGTAAGGTATAATAAAGTATAATCTTATCATTTGCCTATATCAAGAGAGGAATAATGAGGGTGAAGTTGTGAAGGTGAACCATGACTATTGCTCGGGACTATACATGTAGTTACTCTCCTGGTGACTATCCTACCTTTTACTATCCTTGTTCCTATCCTACCTTTTACTATCCTTGTTACTACTCTACTTCTTACTATCCTACCTTTAACCATCCTTGTGACTATACTACCTTTTACTATCCTGGTGACTACCCTACTTTTTACTATCCTTATTAGTATCATACCTTTTACCATCCTTGTGACTATCGTACCCTTTACTATCCTGGTGACTATCCTACCTTTTACTATCCTTATTACTATCCTACCTCAATTCCTGGCAGCAGCCTCCACGAACCAAGACCACCCACTAAACTACATGGCAACACACCCACAGACACCAAGAAATATCAAAACAACACCCAGCACACGGTATCACACACAATTATTGTCCTCTCTCCCTCCCTGCCCACCCCGAACCAACTTCCAGAAGCACATCCATACTCATATCTCTCACCGATCCATCCACTCACTCACAGACAACACACAGCTGCATGCACGACCTCCCGAAATCCATCCTTCCGAATCCTCCCTTCCTCGCGAGGACAGAGTCCACCTGGCCAGGCTGAGATGCGGACACCATCCAGCTCTCCTGAGCTATCAGAAGAGACTGGATGACTCCGTTGTCGACGCCTGCCCGGGATGTAACACAGCACCCCATACCATTAAACACATCATAGAAGACTGCATTTCACACAACCACTTACGCCAACAACACAATCTACACTCAATGAGAGCTCTGTGGGAAAGCCCGATCGTGGCCATGGCCTTTCTCAGGGACTCGGGGCTGTTCGGCCAGGCAGCTTAGGGAACAACAACAACAACTATCCTACCTTTCACCATCCTTGTGACTATCCTACCGTTTACTATCTTGGTGACTCTCCTACCTTTACAGACTTGACAGCACTTCCCCGGGGCGGTCTGCAGCTTCCAGTAACACCCCTCCAGTTTTGGGCACTCCTTCTTGCGACACATCACACGACCATCCTGAGACACAAAGAAAAAGAACAAGTTAACACATTTAGTTTTCGAGGATGCTTTTCTTCCTTATATTCCGGCTATTATTAAACGGTGTTATGCATTTTTAAAGTACATCAAGGAATATAAGGGATCTATAGTAACTCTATGGACGAGCTCACTTGTAATAATAATCGGTAAAATTCGAGCCGGCAGCCAATGAGGCTGAAAATACACAGACTTAACCTAGAGCTTATCCTAAGGGATCAATAGACTGATCCTGGCTGCTAACCAGAGCGCCTACATACCCCCGAGGAAGTAGGACGTGGGCAGTAGACTTTGTGGGTCCCCAGAGACTGGTCTGTCCAGACCTAGCCTTCACGACAAGGGAAAGTTTTTTTTAGAGAAACTTCCCCTGCCGGCTCATGAGATCGAACGCCCGACAGCAGAGCCATCTTTCCCAGTACAGTGATTAACCCCTTCAGACTCATATGACGCAGAGGTTGCCATCAGATTAGCAATAATAAATAGAGTTCTCTCACTCTTATAATTACCTCTCCAAAATTAGTTTTCTGCCCACAGCTAACTCAAAGACAACTGCAGAGGTTGAAGTAAGTAAACTAAAGGTTTCTAAATACCCCTGATGGTAACAAAGGCTTTAAAGTATCCCCAATAGGCTCAAAATCGCGTCATATGTCGGAGAGGGTTAAGAGCGCTCGGCTACCGTGACCGTAAAACTGTAGAACATGTCTGCAATTTCATGTCCTATTGATGACTAGCTATGGGCCTAGTGGTATCTCTTGAATTTAGCTCTCTGGCACTATTTTGGCTTTGGGGGAGACACTCGTTACAGGCAGCCTTTTTTTTTAGTAGAAAACATGTCTAGGTCAAAGGCCGGTCTTTCCTAAATTACAGGTCTGCTGTCGCTCGACCAAAAAAATATAGGGCATCAGATTGGGGCAAAACATCTTATAACCACTGCTTATAACCACCAAACTAATGGAGTAAAGCTTAAGAAAATTATAATTGCCAAACTAATGACTCAATGAGGCAAAACAAGAGAGGGGAGTGAGATCTAAAATGACCTCCCCCGGATAGATAGGTTTAATAGGCCCCACAGTCAGACGAACACACCTTCACTTCTAAGAGTCTTGTTAATTAAGAACTGCTATACGCCTCTTCCAAGAAAGGTCACCTCACCACACAGGGAAATAACTCACAAACAGAAAGGAGGGTGGAATATTAAGGGGACATTTATATGCATTTGTTAATATTTTTGCAAGTATTATTATTTGTATGTTCTTTAGTTTCCTCCTTGGACCTCCATCAAGCTTACTTAAAGTAATAACCCCAAGACTCCCCTTCGAGACAAATTTGTGCATTTTTCGGTAGAAAAATGACTCAATCGAAGGCCAGTTCCTCCTAAATTGTAGGGAAATATTCGACACTTACATGAGACGAAAGGTTTCAAAATCGCCAAACTAATAATGGGGCGAATGTCTTAAAATCTCAAAACTAATAGGGTTAAACACGAGGGAATCCAGAAAATCCAGAGAATCCAGCCTCCAGAAAATCCCCCCTTCAGATGGACAAACCACAAAGCCAAACCTAGAAACCTAGAAGGATAATGAATTACACCACATAAAGTAGGCAGTGTGGAGGAGGAATTAATTAATGCCATCACTCACACCCACATGCAGTAAAAAAAAAAAAAAACATAAGAAAACAAATACGAGGATATACATTCATTTTTGTCTATTAATTCAATGGTTACTCGTGTGGTGATAAGTGTCCATACTCGTGTGGTGATAAGTGTCCATATTTTGTTTGCGATAGTAGTAGATTATGGGTGAATTGTGGTGATTCTGGGGTGAGTGTGGTCATTAATATAGTGGTGGCGGTGATGCAGACTTATAATTAAACCGTTCAAAATGATGTTGACCATTATAATACTGTACTGTATATCGTGTTTTAAATGATCACCGGATAATTTTGTTCACTTTAGAAAGGACGTCTCGATTACAGTATATATATATATATATATATATATATATATATATATATATATATATATATATATATATATATATATATATATCATCATCATCAATCATCATCAAATCTGACGCCTCGCTTCCAGAGGAAGCGCCCCAAAAGGGATGGCCATGGCAGAAACTGCCTCCAGGCTCCCAGACATGCCCCGACTGACCCACTCCACAGTGCCACTTCCACTAAGTGGATTATAACCATGAACACTGAAGGAGCAGACCCAGAGCAGTCCCTCACCCGGATGGCAGTTCCACCACTGTTTTGCTATTTTATTTACCCCAGTGGGGCCCTGGCTGGAAGCATACCAAGCACAGGAATTTTCTGGAAATAGGAACCAGTGGTCCACTGCTCCAGAGGCTGATTGCACCACCAAAGTGGCGGGCGGTGGGGTCGCCGCATCCCTACGCCAGAGAGAGAAAGGCCAACTTGTGCCAGTGGGCTGTGAGAGTAAGACACTAGGGAAACATGGGGCACACCATTATGGCCCCACTGCCTTCACCACTCTCAAGAAAAAGTTAGAAATAAGAATTATGATAAAGGTACAGTCAGAAAACGGCTATGGGAAGTAGAGGACACCAACCCTCACTCTGATAGATCCAGCCCACCACCATAATATATATATATATATATACATATATATATATACCGGTATATATTATATATATATATATATAATATATATATATATTTTTTTTCTATGTGATTGAGGGAGGCAAAAGGCATAACTGCCTATAGCGAGTGCCTCCCCCATAGTTGAAAGAGTGACAGGGCCAAAATCAAGGGACGTTCGAGCCAAAATGCCTGGACACACGGAGTTTGAAGCAATTTCAGTCATAGGAAGAGGGAAAGACTGATTCTGGGAGAGAGTTCCAGAGCTCAGATGTTGAGTAGAAGAAAGTTTGAGAGTAATGTTTCACTCTTGGGTTGGAGAGTTGCACAGAGTAGGGGTGGGATTGAGTTGCAAGACGGGTACCACGTGCCCTACGTAAAGGAGGTGGTATGCACTGGGATAGCTCTGAGGAACACTGATTATTATAGTAGTGATAGAATAGCGAGAGAGATGCAACATTGTGGCGGAGAGAGAGAGATTGCAGAGAGTTGGTGAGTGGACGGGAGTTAATGATACGAAAGGCCTTCCTTTCAACTTTGTCTAGGAGAGCGGTGTGAGAGGAACCTCCCCACATATGTGAACAATACTCAATACAAGGGCGCACTATGCCCCTGTACAGAGCAAGAAGCTGTGCAGGGGAAAAGAACCCCCTAAGGCGGTTGAGCACACCCAGCTTCTGGGAGGCTGCCTTAGCAAGACTGGTAATATGGTCCTTCATATATATATATATATATATATATATAAAATGCATATATACATAGATTGATTGGTATAGGAATATGTAAGAAATACAACATACAGTGCACATTGTCATTTCCTCACGTGATAATCAAGGTATACACATTAGTTTGGCGATTTGAAGACCTTTCGCCCCAATTCTTTGTCAATATTAAAACTGTTCGTGTTATTTAGGTTTCGATTTTTCATGGCGAGCAATACCGAGCCTCTAATTTAAGAGGAAGGGAATTTTTTCTATCGAAAAATGTACACATTTATCTTGAAGGAGGGTCGGGGGGCTTGATGGAGGTCTAGGGAGGAAACTAAACAAAATATTAAAATAATAAATAAATGAGCAAATACATACGCCCATCTTCCCTTAAACCAATAGTGTTTGTTTACTGTAGTGTGAGTATACAGGTGTGGTCTGTGCGGAAGTAATAGTGTTTCCATTCCACCCAGCAACAGCGTAGCCTACCAACACGTGGCTTTGTTTACATCCCGCCTCACGACCACAAACCTCACTACGTTTTCTTTGCCGTTTTCCGTGTTGGCTTAGCTCGGTGTGGTGGTTGTTGTTGTTACTGATCTTTATTATTCCTTTCCACCTGTCTACCTGTGCTACAGTTCCGCCTTAAACATTTTTTTGTGATTACTGACATGGCTACTCTTGATCCATCTTATTATATTACAGTACTTATCTATAATCACACTAACAAAAAGGTATAGTCTGTTCATTCTAGGTTGGGCAGAAATTGTAACCCCTAACCTCTCATAACTCACAAAGGACTAGAGTAATCGAGCTAATATTTCTACCAAATAGGAAGACTTGGCTAGGGAATAGGTGTATAAATTGACAGCTCATTTGCTCTAGCCCTTTATGAGTTACAGAGGTTAGAAGTTACGATTTCTGCCCAACCTAGAATGAACCGACTATAGTAGTGTACTTGTATTATTCAGCATTATTCGATATTTGATTATATTTAGATGAACAATGACAAGTGATCAAGCTAGGCAAGAACTAGGACGAATCTTATCGAATTAAAAGTATAAATAACACACAGCAAATAACATCCATACATGTACTGTATGTGTAATAATTATCTTTGATCTTGATCATTCCATAAATTCACTTTTTGGTCGACTTTTTCATTTATTAATTATTTTTTCTAGTTTCCTCCGTAGACTTCAATCAAACTTTTAAAAAACATCCATTAGATCCCACTTTTAGATTAATTTGTAAATTTCCCGGCCAGAGGCCGGTTCTTCCAAAATTACAGGCTCACTATCGTTCGCCAGGAAAAAAATCGACACCTAAATAGCACGAAAGGTCTTACCATTGACAAGGAAATGGGGCGGAAGTTATTAAAATCGACAAATTAACGGGGCAAACATCTTAAAATCTGAAAACTAATGGGGCTAAGCATGAGGGAGAAGGGGATCTAGAAAAACGACCCATCTCCCCTTAAAGAAAAGTAGGAACTACCTTGAAGGTTTAACATTATGCAAGTTACTAAAATGGGGTAGAATATTAAGCATGTTTAATTGAATAATGCCAACAGGAGTTCGGTTCCAATATTAATTCAAGTTGAGAACATTTGAATATATAATAAGTCATCTGTGGAGAGGGGTGAAAGTCAGATTTAACCGCTTCATATGTTAGCATGATACTGTATATATATTATATTGTGGTTAACACTACTATAGGAAATGTTTTCAATTTTTGCAGAACCTCGAGGAATCAGTGATGAAAACTCTCAATTAACCCATAGATTTGTCCGAACTGGAATAAATTCGCCTAAAGTTATTAAATAAAAATAGCAAAAAATTAGTCACGGCACTACAACGGTTCTATCTATCTATTGCCGGACGCCTTACTCCCCTTATGAGGGTGGCCATACACAGAATGCCCCCATGCGGACCTATTCCCTGTGAGAGGGACAACCCGAGCCAGTTTAGTGAAGGACTTACAGGATTGACCACTCAATTTAGGATCCGTCCGACTCCGAGGCCCTCTGTGTATCTTCACTATCTTGTTAGCACTATTTTTCTACAGTGGTATTTGGCTAATCCATCCACTAACCTGCCTTACCCTTAGGTAAGCAGTACGGATTTGTATCAGGTTTACTCCCCTAGACAGGTTGCCAACCAAGGCTGACGAGTCCCTTCCACCCGGATTTGTATAAGGTTGTCTCCCCTAGATGAGTTGCCGACCAAGGCTAACGAGTCCCATCCACCCGGAATGGAACTACAACGGTTAAGGAGAGGTTATTTAGTTGCTGCCTAGACTCCCATCAAGCTTAATAGAATACCCCCTTCGAGATAAATTTGTAAATATGTTTAGTTATTGTTCGCAAAAAAAAAAAAAAAAAAAAAAAATGCCACACATGGTATTAATATTGACAAAGAAATGGGACGAAAGGTTTCAATAATCGCCAAACTAATGGGGCGAACGATTTAAAATGTCAAAACTAAAGGGGCTAAACATGAGGGAGAAGGGGTCCAGAAAAAAAAAACTTAAACCAGGGAAAAGGTTCGGTCTCCCCGTCCAATATTGATAATCCTTACAGCATTGGATGACGCGTTTTTATGTGTTGTTTTGGTCACCAGTAGACGATTATATTCAGTACCTGTATATAAATGAATGTATCTTTACTCCAGCCATCGGTTGGTCGGTGGTATTATTTAATTATTCTACTTATCATTTATTCTACTCATATTCTAAGTATCTTAAATTCTACGGTACTTATCTTATATTTTACTTATCTTTTATTCTATTTACCATTTATTCTGTTTATGTTAATCTTTCATTTGGTTGGCACTTATTCTATGGTTAGTATTTATTCTGTTCCAAGTTTGTCATTTATACTACGTTTATTATATATTACGAGTTTGTCATAATAATAGTCCATGTATATCTCTCTTCTGTGTTTATCTCTATTTTATATTTATATCTTTCTTTATCGTTTTGCATGTTTTCTATATTTCCGATTATTCCTCTCTCTCTCACACCTCCCCACCTGAACTCGTCGACCCAACTTCCCTCTGAGTCATCTCTCTCTCTCTCTCTCTCTCTCTCGCTCTCTCTCTCTCTCTCTCTCTCTCTCTCTCCGTAGTCAAGTGTCTGGTACTTCATGTGCTTATGTAATGTACATGCAGTGCATTTTAAACAACTCAAATTAACTATTATTCCTCACACATTATTTGTTTCTCATATTCGAGAGAGAGAGAGAGAGAGAGAGAGAGAGAGAGAGAGAGAGAGAGAGAGAGAGAGAGAGAGAATTTGAGTTGGTTGTTTTATTGGGAGAAGTACACATGTTACACAAGTATCTTAATTAGATCAGCTCAAAAGGGCGAAGGTGCGTACGCAATCTTCACCCTAATTCTAGCTTAAACGAGAGAGAGTACAAAGGAGTACAAAGGAAATCAAGCAACAACAGGTCTGGTGACCCTTCTAGGCTGCTTGTCCTCCAAAACACTGAGGATCAATTGTCCAAACAGTGGTTTAGAGTGGGTAAGGGAACATTGGAAAGGGAACTAATGTCCGTGGCAGGAATAGGAAGTTAGTAGGGGACAGATGGGTTAGTAACTGAGGGGGGGATAAAATAAAGTTATTAATTTACAAACGCAGTCAGTCGCGGGTTTGATGCAAGATATTTGTCTAGGCAAAGTTTAAATGAATCAACGGTGCTGCAGTCTATAACGTCTCGGGGAAGCCTATTCCACAAGTTGACAACTCAATTGAAGAAGAAATTCTTAGATTCGTGTGAGTTAAAAGATTTGCCGACAAATTTGCACCCGTTTCCCAGCGTGTAATTAGATTGGTCGATAGTGAAGTACTTACTACAGTTCATATTGTCGATGCCTTTGATGATTTTGAACACTTGAATTAAGTCGCCTCGTAATCTGCGCTGGGTTAAAGGAAATAGATTTAATTCTCTAAGACGCTCCTCGTATGGTGTGTTCTTTAGGCTAGGTATCATTTTGGTAACTCTACGTTGAACTCGTTCTAGCTTGTCTATATCTTTTTGGTAATAAGGGCACCAGGATTGAACGCAGTATTCCAGAAGAGGGCGGACTAAGGAATTGTGAAGGGTTAGAATTACTTCTTTGGATTTATGCTCAAATGACCTGCCTATAAAGCCAATTATTTTGAGAGAGAGAGAGAGAGAGAGAGAGAGAGAGAGAGAGAGAGAGAGAGAGAGAGAGAGAGAGAGAGAGAGAGAAAAAAAAAGAGAGAAAAAGAGAGAGAGAGAGAGAGAGACTAAACAGCACACACTATACAGCCCCCCCCCCCCCCCCCCCCCAATCAGTGTAAAGTGTTTAAAGCCCCCCCGCGCTGGCCTCTTAAAAGGTAATAACAACCACATTAGGCCAGCGATGAAGGAAAGCAGGAGTGTGTGAGAGAGAGTGTGAGAGTTTGTGCGAGAGAGCAAGAGTGAGAGAGTGTGAGTATGAGTGTGTTAATGCGTTGTAAATATAACAAATTGTCGTGAGGCTGAAAAACTAGAGAGCTTTTTTGAACCTAGGTACAATACAATACTTACTCTACCTTTACTACAAGGTCACATGCGACCTTTGGCGACCGTGAGGTGCCGAGGTCCCACCATCGTACAGTACGTACGCAATTGCACTGGTAAGAAGTATGTGTAGGCTAACACAAGCTGAAAGTTGAGCAGCTTGGCTAGGGAGGAACCACGATACAATCCTCTCCATCGAGATAGCTGACAAAACTATTAGGCTTCCGGAGGATTCGAATCCTCGACCTTGCAGTCAGCGCAAAGCACCTTACCCACTTGGGTAACCCGACCAATGCCTTCTCTACACACCCAGTCTGGCCTCCTAAACGGTAATAATAACAACCGCATTAGAGCCGCGATGAGGGAAAGCAGGAGCACCTTATTTATCAAGGGCAACCCACTTCTCACCTTTGGTGTACTTCACATAAATAAGAGAGGGGGATTCTGGACCCCCTTCTACCTCATGTTTAGCCACATTAGGTTTGAGTGGCGCAATGCATAAGGTGTTGATTTTCGGTGTGAGCGTCCTGGGTTCGAATCCACGAACTGCCACATGTGTTTGTTAAATTTCATTAATCGATTTTAGGAGTAGAGTTGGTTGTTGGAAAGAACATAATAATATTAAGACATTCGTCCCACCCATTTGGCCAGGTGAGCGATAGGGAGCCTGCAATTAAGGAGCCGGGGCCTTGTTCTACCGAAAAATGCAGAGATTCATCTCGAAGGGGGGTCTTGGAGGTAATTTTTTTTAACCTTGATGTTGATCTAAGGAACACACTTTAAAAAAAATCCCTTTAATGTCCTATTGCTCAAACTGCAATGTTAAACATCAAGGTATATAATAAAGGTATATAACATAACATAACAGGATGGTGAATATGATTTTACTTTCTATCCATATAATCAAAAGAGTGGGTTACTACTACCAAAATACTTTCAATAGGGTATATAATAGAGTACACTTTAACCCATTCTGTAAAAATTCCGTATCATTTTCATTTAATGTAGCTACTATTAGACAATTTTATTCAGTTTAAAATGGGCCTCCAGCAAATAACAGGCTTTGAACCATCTCACTAAACCCTGTCTACTATGGTGGATCCTTCTTAAGCTGCACAAAATCGTCTAAAAATAGCTAGAATAAAATTTAAAAGACGTCGCCGGTACAAAAGGGGTTAATTACCCTCTTCACACCTTTAAACTCATAATTTTAATTGGTGTGGGTTGCCAGAAATAATCCCGCCGCGATATAAAATACGAGCTCTTATCTTTAAGAACGGTCCTGTTCGGTGTTTAGTCTGGCCTGGATTATTTCTACATAAGGGTATACTATTTTCTACATAAGGGTATACTATTTTATACATAAGGGTATACTATTTTCTACATAAGGGTATAATATTTTCTACATAAGGGTATACTATTTTCTACATAAGGGTATACTATTTTCTACATAAGGGTATACTATTTTCTACATAAGGGTATACAATTTTCTACATAAGGGTATACTATTTTCTACATAAGGGTATAATATTTTCTACATAAGGGTATACTATTTTCTACATAAGGGTATACAATTTTCTACATAAGGGTATACTATTTTCTAGATAATATTATGCTATTTTCTACATAAGGGTATATATTTTGTACAATTTCAATACCCTTTTCATATCTTCCTTAAACCCACAATTTTCGACGGTGTGGGTTGCTAAAAACAATCCCTCTTATTATTATTATTATTGTTGCGGGTGGCTTGATGGGTCATTCACAGGGGACAAAAATGAAATGAGCGAACTCTTACGCCGACAGTATGAAATGGCCTTTAGTGAGCCTGACGAAACAAAAGCCATCAGAGACCACAATTAATTGTTCATGGAAAACTCCCCTACACCCCCCAGATTCTGGATATTGATTTCAGTCCATAAGGCATAGAAGAGGCCATTTCCAACATGCCATCCCACTTGGCACCAGGCCTGGACTCATGGAATTCGATCCTAATGAAGAAATGTAAGGACAACCTCTCAAAACCCCTGGCTATAATGTGGAGAAGGAGTCTAGACACTGGTGAAATACAAGATAGCTTGAAAAACACAATAATTGCCCCTCTGCATAAAGCAGGGAGTAAAGCACTACCAACAAATTACACCCTGGTAGCACTAACTTCTCACATCATTAAAGTTTTCGAGCTCGTAAACCGGAAACAATACGTAGCAGTAAATCAAGTCACATCTGAGTCTTCGTATGTCAAAAGCTCAGTTCCCCAAGGAACAGTGTTAGCTCAGACACCTGGGACCACAAGGCATACAAGCACTCACTAACATATCAAACTACAGCTATTCACACAACACAATACCAGACATTTGGAAGCATGGTATCATCATCACATTCCCCAAACCCAACAAAGACCCCACGCTACCCTCCTCGCACCGCCCCATCACACTCCTTTGCTCCCCCTCCAAAGTCATGGAACGCCTAGTATTACAACTAATTACACCTGACCTACCCCTAGCTCCAACACAACATGGCTTTAGGCCACTGCACTCCACAAACACTCTTCTCACAGACCTTACACAAAGAGCTTTCGACGGCATCAATTCAGCTAGACCACCACACAGATCACTATTAGCCACACTCGACATTAGTAAAGCCTTCGATGCCATCCCCCATCCCCGCCACAACCTAACAAACAAAATCTACAACACAAACATGCACAACAACACAAAACGGTGGCTGGCCAACTTCCTAGCAGGCAGATGTGCACACGTATCTTTTGCCGGTCAGTCCTCTAAAATCAGAAACTTTCCAAACGGAGTCCCACAAGGATCCGTCCTATCGCCCGCACTCTTCAATCTGTACATGCACGATATAACTACACCCAGTACGGCCCCAAAAACTTAGCCTCCTATGTAAATGACATAACACTCACATGCACACACCATGACCCAAAAAGAGCAACAGATCTCCTTCAACCCTATCTCAACACACTACATGGCTGGTGCACTACAAACAGACTTAATCTAGCCCCAGCCAAATCCACCGCAACCCTGCTCACAAGTTGGACAGGAGAACACGAATACATCCCTCAACTCACCATAAACAACACCCCTAACACATACACACACACCCAAAATCCTAGGAGTAACATATGATACTCATATGACATTCAAACAGCACACCACAAACATTAAAAGAAACTGACACCCAGACTTAACGCCCTCAGGTCACTTGCTCACACAAAATTTGGACACAACAAAGAAACTACCACCACAGTATATAAACAATACATAAGATCAGTGATGGAATACGCAAGCCCAGCCTGGGCTTCTAACCTAGCTGAAACACATCATAAGACCTTACAGACTATTCAAAACAAAGCCCTGAAGATCATTACAGGCTGCACAGCTACTGCACCCACAGATCACCTACATCAAGAAACCAAAATCCTCAAAGTCAAAGACCATCTGGACATGAGAGGCACTCAATTCCTGGCAGCAGCCTCCACGAACCAAGACCACCCACTAAACTACATGGCAACACACCCACAGACACCAAGAAATATCAAAACAACACCCAGCACACGGTATCACACACAATTATTGTCCTCTCTCCCTCCCTGCCCACCCCGAACCAACTTCCAGAAGCACATCCATACTCATATCTCTCACCGATCCATCCACTCACTCACAGACAACACGCAGCTGCATGCACGACCTCCCGAAATCCATCCTTCCGAATCCTCCTTCCTCGCGAGGACAGAGTCCACCTGGCCAGGCTGAGATGCGGACACCATCCAGCTCTCCTGAGCTATCAGAAGAGACTGGATGACTCCGTTGTCGACACCTGCCCGGGATGTAACACAGCACCCCATACCATTAAACACATCATAGAAGACTGCATTTCACACAACCACTTACGCCAACAACACAATCTACACTCAATGAGAGCTCTGTGGGAAAGCCCGATCGTGGCCATGGCCTTTCTCAGGGACTCGGGGCTGTTCGGCCAGGCAGCTTAGGGAACAACAACAACAACAACAACAGTGTTAGCGCCCCTTCTTTTCTTCATTCTAATTAATGACATAGATGCGAACCCAAGACACAGTACGGTGTCTTCTTTTGCTGATGACACAAAACTAAGCTGGAAGTGGAGTGGTTGCATTGAGGCAGTTGGACAAAATTCAAAATAAAGCTATTAGATTAATCAATAACCCTGCAATCACGCAGGACCTTCCTACATTATCCATACGAAGAAACGTTGCATCACTTGCATTATTCTACAGATATTTTCACAGCAATTGTTCCGAGGAACTTGCTTCAATTGTGCCGCCTCTCCACATCTTTCCCCGTAGAACTAGGGCAGCTGAGAGCGCCCATGAATTTACACTTTCTCCTCCACAATGCAGAACTTCTGCTTATCAGAATTAATTTATCCCCAGAGCTACTACTCTTTGGAATTCACTTCCCTCGAATTGCTTTCCACAAACTTACAATCTACAAATGTTTAAATCCAGTCGTTACAAACATTTTATGAATGGAGGATGCCTTTAGGCACATGGACCTTTTTGTTTTATCTGTGTTTTTCCTTCCTCCGTTCATTGTCTCTTTAACCCGTGGAGCCCCGGCTAGTTTTGTAATGTTTGCGCACCAGAACCCGGCCGGTTTTCAAAAAATGGTTTTATTCCAGAAACAATAGCGAATGGGTTAGGAATGAAGGAAAAACCACGAAAAATCGCTCAAAAAGCTTAAAAAATGGTCCTACAGAGCCCCCGAAAATGGATTTTACAAGAGTAAAAAATTGAAGGCAAATATCCCAAAAAAACAGGTTATTGCGCGCTCACGCGCACGCACGTGGACTTTGAGAGTTTTCAACCATCGGCACGGTTGCGTGGGATACGTACACAGTTCCCATACAAATCTGAGCCCTCTTGAGTGTACAAAGGAGTACAAAGGAGTACAAAGGAAATCAAGCAACAACAGATCTAGTGACCCTTCTAGGTTGCTTGTCCTCCAAAACACTGAGGATCAAGTGTCCAAACAGTGGTTTAGAGTGGGTAAGGGAACATTGGAAAGGGAACTACTGCCCTGCCACTAACGTGGCAGGACTAGGAAGTTAGTAGGGGACATATGGGTTAGTAACTGAGGGGAGGATAAAGTTATTCATTTACAAACGCAGTCAGTCGCGGGTTTGATGCGAGATATTTGTCTAGGCGGAATTTAAATGAATCAACGGTGCTGCAGTCTATAACGTCTCGGGGAAGCCCATTCCACAAGTTGACAACTCGATTGAAGAAGAAATTCTTAGATTCGTGCGAGTTAAAAGATTTACCAATAATTTTGCAACCGTTTCCCCGCGTGTAATTAGATTGGTCGATAGTGAAGTACTTACTACAGTTCATATTGTCGATGCCTTTGATGATTTTGAACACTTGAATTAAGTCGCCTCTTAATCTGCGCTGGGTTAAAGGAAATAGATTTAATTCTCTAAGACGCTCTTCGTATGGTTTGTTCTTTAGGCTAGGTATCATTTTGGTAACTCTACGTTGAACTCGTTCTAGCTTGTTTATATCTTTTTGGTAATAAGGGCACCAGGATTGAACGCAGTATTCCAGAAGAGGGCGGACTAAGGAATTGTAAAGGGTTAGGATAACTTCTTTGGATTTATGCTCAAATGACCTGCCTATAAAGCCAATTATTTTGTTTGCCTTCTTAACAACTTCTGAACATTGTTGACTCGGTTTTAGGTTACTCGATATTGTTACTCCCAGATCAGTTTCTCTGTTTACATTCTTAAGCTGAGTGCCATTCATCGAATAGTTTGCTTTCTCATTTAGGTATCCGACATGTAGTACTTTACATTTATCCGCATTGAAACTCATTTGCCAAATTTGGGCCCAACATGACAATTTATCTAGATTGTGTTGCATATCGTCAACTTGTTCTTTTGAGAGTACGCTATTTGCAATTTTTGTATCGTCAGCAAATTTTGAGATTGTGCAGGTGAGACCCTCATCTATGTCGTTGATGTAAATTAGAAAGAGAATTGGTCCTAGTACCGATCCCTGGGGTACCCCGCTACTTACATTGGTCCATTTAGATGCCTTACCGTTTATGACTACCCTTTGCTTTCTGTTGCTGAGCCAATTTTCTATCCATTTCAACACACCGTCTTGTATTCCATGCGCTTTTAGTTTTAGCAGTAAACGTTTGTGGGGAACTTTGTCAAAGGCCTTTTGAAAATCAAGGTATATAATATCTACAGCTTTACTCTCATCGTAGAGGTTGAGGATATCGTGGAAGAAGTCTAAGAGGTTTGTTAAACAGGAACGTTTTTACGAAAGCCGTGTTGAGTATCTTTAAGTATGTTATTTTCCTCCAAGTGATTTACGAGTCTGTCTCGTATGACCGTTTCTAGCATTTTACATACAACTGAGGTTAAGCTAATTGGACGATAGTTACTGGGTAGGGATTTGCTGCCTTTTTTGAATATCGGTGTTACGTTGGCTAGCTTCCACTGATCAGGCATAGTTCCAGACTGCAAGGATTTATTGAATAGTAATGTCAGTGGTTTGGAGAGCTCATTCTTAGCTTCCTTTAGAACTCTAGGCGAGATTGTATCAGGTCCTGGCGTTTTATTTACCTTGAGTTTATCTAAACAATTCAATACTTCTCTCTCTGTAACGGTGATATTGCTTAGAACATCTGAATTATCAATCTGAATCGGCGATGGTGTAGGGATATCACTGAGGTCTTCTGTTGTAAAAACTGATGCAAAGAAGGTATTGAGGGCATTACTCATTTGTACTTCGTCTTTGGTGTATTCTCCTTTTTCATCGACTAACGGTCCAACAGTTGAAGTAACTACTTTTTTCTTTCTGATATAACTATAGAATTCTTTCGGGTTTGTTTTACTTTGATTCGCAATATGTAACTCTAAGGTCTTTTTACTTTGCTTAATTAACTTTTTGGCTTTGCGTCGTAGCTCTACAAATTTCACCCGTTCTTCGTCATTTTGTGAGGATTTTAATCTATCATTAGCACATTTTTTAGCAAGCAGGCAGTTTGAAATATCTTTATTCCACCATTTGGGCTTATTATTATGGCCTGGACGCCGTATTTTCGATGGTATGCAGTCTTGCACTGCTTTTAGGTAAGTGGTTTCGAATAACTTCCAAGATGTATTTATGTCGTTATTGTTAATTAAAAAGCTCCAGTCAGTTTCTTTAAACATAGCTCTAAGTTTATGGAAGTTTGCTTTCTTGAAATTAGGGACTTTTTCGATGCTACTATTTGGTTCGTTACTAGTAAACTTTAAAGTGAAAGTTATCGTACGATGGTCGCTGTTACTGAATTCATCACCAACATTCAAATTCTCTATCAATTCTTCTTTTGTTGCAAGTACAATGTCAAGAACGTTATTACCACGGGTCGGCATTCGAACAAATTGATAAAGCGAACTCTCTTGCAAGTTCGTATACAAGTCATGTCCGGAGTGTGAAGTAAGAGTATCGCCCCACTTGGTCACAGGTAAATTAAAGTCGCCAAAAATTACGGTATCTTGTGAGTTACTTACATCTGCAATTTGTTCGTAAATTTCTCGGTCAGTTTGCACTGATTGAGCTGGAGGTCTGTATATTAACGCAAGTATTATTTTTGTACCTTTATTATTCTTTATTAGCACAAAAGATGTGTCGACGTTCACAATTTGAGGTTTTGACACGAGGGTCGGGTTAAGACTTTCTTTGATATAAAATAAAACGCCACCTCCATTTTTATTTATTCGGCTGTTCTCAAACATTACATAACCGGGAAGTGAATACTCTGCTAAAAAGTCTCTATCTTGTGTATTGAGCCAAGATTCTGTTATGCCAATCACATCATAATTTTCTGTAAACACTAGTTCCTCTAAATCTGAAAATTTATTGCGTATGCTACGAGCGTTTGCATAGAAAACCTTTAAAGTTGCGGTTTTAGAACTCGCAGATCGTTCTTTCATCGAATTTTTGGTTCTGGTCGGATCTACATTTACATTCATGGCTGTCCTCGGTCCTCGGTCGTTATCCCTGACGGTTTTGAATTTGGGTCGTGTTGGTGGAGCTTTATCCAAATTCGCGGTTCTTGACGGATTAGTATTTAATTCCTTTGTAGATTGCCGTCCTCGCTGTCTTCGGTCCTCCTTCCTGGTTGTCCTGTGCTGAGTCGATTTCTTCTCCGAAAATCCTTCACCGCATCGTTGAGAAGACGCCCAAAACGCGCTGCTCCCACCTGGTTCAGATGAACTCCATCATCCGAAAACAAATAGTCATCGTAGTAGAAATTGTCCCAGGTGTCGACGAATCCCACGTTCTCCTTCCTGCAGAGGTTTGCTAGACAACGATTTGTGCTGGTGGCTATGTTGTAAAATCGGCTCTCTACACCGAGCCGGGGGACGATTCCTGAGACGATGATCCTTGATGACTTCTCCTTAAACGACTTGATCAGCTGCTGGTACTTTAAAAGCAAATCTTCCGACCGGGTTCGCTGTATATCGTTGGATCCAACGTGGATGACGTACATTGTATTTGCAGGGGCCAGCTTTGATACTTCGTCAACTGCTGCAACTACGTCATCCACACCACCTACAGTGGCTACACCTGAGGTCACGGTCGGCGCAATTAGGGTGACGCGCCAGGCGCGTCTCTGGGGCTGTGCGTTACATACATCGCCGACGCGTCAGGCGCGTCGCTGGGGCTGTACGGGTTAAAAAAAAAAAAAAAAAAAAAAAAAAAAAAAAAAAGCATGATAGTAATCACACAGGACAAAGGCCGGCTGCAAGAAGACATAAATGTAGTGTTCCAGTGGACCAGAGAAAACAACATGACGTTCAATAAAGACAAATTCCAATTAATACGATACGGAGATGATAATGTCGTTAAAGAGAATACACATTACACAACATAATCCAACCACATAATAGAACGTAAAGACAGTGTGAAAGACCTCGGGGTGTTAATGTCTGAAAATATGGGATTCAAAGAACATAGCCAGGTGAAAGTTGCAGCTGCGAAATGTCTAACAGGTTGGATTCTGCGTAAATTAAAAACACGCGCGGTGAATTGCCTATGATAACGCGCTTCAAATTTCTAGTGCTACCGCGGCTTGAATACTGTAACGTATTAACATCCCCATACAAAGCAGGCGAAATTTAGGATTTAGAGTGTACAAAGGAATTTCACCTCGCATATAAACTCGGTAAAACACCTACACTATTGGGAGCATTTAAGATAACTGAAACTGTACTCGTTGGAGCGTAAAAGAGAACGTTACCAAATAATATGCACATGGAAAATCGCAGAGGGTTTAGTACCAAACCTGCATATCTCGATAGTCATGAAATTCAGTGATAGGAGAGGCTGGGAATGCGATATCCCCCGGATGAATAACAGGGGTACTACGGGCTCTCTGCGAGAGGGCTGGTTATCACATAGAGGCCCACGTCTCTTCAACAAACTCTCACGACGAGTAAGAGACATGAGGGGTGTCTCGTTAGACAACTTCAAGAGAGCCCTCGATGTCGAACTGCAAAATGTGCCAGATGAGCCCATCTTCGCAGGGGAGCGTGCTGCCCCTTTGAACAGTTTGCTGCACCAAACCACCACCCAGAACGAGGGGCGGCGCGCTCCTCGGTGCCACTAGAAGAGTGGCGAACATAACCTTAGGTGACCTTAGGTAGGTAGGTTTAGCCCAATGATATGTATACTCAATAATACAAACAATAATACATAATTCGATGGTCTAGCCGCCGGAGTTCTCGCCCCAGTGTAAAATACTATCTCTCATTTTTTTCATATCGTGTCCTGTTCGGTATTATTTAAGGGTATACTATAAGGGCTAACTATTTTGTACACTTTAATTACTCTTTTCATAATTTCTTCAAACCTATACTTTCTGACGGGGTGGGTTGCCAGAAAAAATCCCTCATGACTCGCCGCCACGATGTAAATTATTGGCTCTCATTTTTCAGATCGGGTCGTGTTCTTGTTTAGTCTGGCCTGGATTCTTTGTATATGAAGATGCGGGAGAAAGGTGGCGGTACGTTTCCAAAGGCCGGTTCCTCCTAAAATACAGGCTCGCTATTGCTCGTCAGGAAAAAAATTGATACCAAAATGACACGAAACGTCTTAAAATCGCCAAACTAATGGAGCAAACTTCTTAAAATTTCAAAACTAATGGGGATAAATGAGAGGGAGAAGGGGACCCAGAAATAAACAAAAACCTTCTCATAAGTACATTATTATTGAAACTATACCGAACCCAAACAAGAGAAGTGATGTACTGGTCGACTAGTTTAAAAGGTCATACGTAATAATATATAGATTGTACAGCTTCTGAAAATATACTGCTTAAAGTTTTCCGAACCCAAACGAGACACAAAAGATCTTGCACAACAAAATATATAAATATACTGCTGAAAGATTACCGAATCCAAACGAGACACAAAACATATCTTACACACCAAAATATATAAATTGTACAGCTTCTAAAAATATACACCTACATTATTGCTAAAACTATACCGAACCCAAACGAGACAAAACAAATTTTACACAACAAAATATATAAAGTATACAGCTTCTAAAAATATAAAAGCACATTATTGCTGGAACTATACCGGACCCAAACGAGATAAGTGATGTACCGGTCCGCGAGAGATAGAGTTCCATAAAAAATCTCGCACCCTAATGACTAAAAGTGTAACGGACCCGCATGAGACACTCTGCCATCATTAATCATCGCTTAAGGGGAAATTTACATTTATTTATATATTTCTTATCATTATTATTATTATATATTTTTTTAGTTTCCTCCTTAGACCCCCATCAAGCTTTAAAAATACCCACAAACCCCCCTTCGATATCTATCTATCTATCTATCTATCTATCTATCTATCTATCTATATATATATATATATATATATATGTATCACCTGGGGTTTGGATAAAGTACAATGTGTTATCTATGTACACTCCTAAAACAATGGGATCACTTGTTACCCTATATAATACCGTATAAGTAGGCCAGATATCCCTACTCCAATCTCTCGTAACTCAATTTGTAATGGAGCTGCTTTCTCTACCATTTGGAAAGGATTATCCTGTAAATAGTTGTGGAAAATTACAGCCCGTTTGCTTCTACCCTCCCTGATTTAAGAGAGGTTAGGGGTAAAAATTCTAGCCTAATTACATATGCAGACGATAGTTATGCATGTTGTATTATGACCATCTTTCAGATAAAAATTAGAATATTGCCTCTACTTGCTACACTTATATTGTGCTCGCTCGCTCGCTCTCGCTCTCGCTCTCTCTCTCTTGCTTTTTTCCCTCCCTTCCATTTTTCCTTCCTGCCGACAGCCAGCAACAAGCAACGTCTGGCACCTCAGAGGGTCGAGTTGCTGAAGAGTAAATATTGTAAAATTTAAAAACCACGTGACCACCTGCCCCCCGCCAAGTCTGCGAAGGTAAATAAACTCTGCTTGCAGCTACAGCAGACTCCCTCATGACCATGTCAGACACGCACACAGACACGGCCTTCACATCAGACACGCACACAAGGTAAACGTTCATAAGCTGACCAAGCACTCACACGTCAAGCGCATTCATCATCTGATTTTATACGACTAAACGTCCATAAAGTTTGTTTATGAATGGATAAGATTTGAATATTCTTGAACCACAAAGATCATATAATACTGAACACTTTTTATACAGATGACTGATCGTACTGATGCTGACAAAGAGTCTTTTTCTTTCACAAAACTCATTACTAAATTAATAATGCCACCTATTCTATAAATGACCATGACACATACCATAACTGAGGGCTACTGTGTTAATATTTACTAGCATTACTACCATAGGACGCATATGTAGTATAGTAGTGTTTCTCTCACACTCTCAGAAGAATAATATAATTAGTGATGTAGGTTAGTAGGCTCTCTCGCTCTCTCTCTCTCTCTCTCTCTCTCTCTCTCTCTCTCTCTCTCTCTCTCTCTCTCTCTCTCTCCATTACCATAGCTCTCCCCCTTCCCACTTCACCCTCCGTTACACAAGGGGGAGAGGGGGGAGGTGACGCAAGGGGTGGTGTCGGGTGTCAGAAGGAGGATCCACCCCACCCCCACCCCTTCAACCCCCTTCACCCAGACCTCTTAATTCACTTTACTAGAACCGCGCATTTTTGGTTCACCTGATACACTCCCAGCTCCAGCTAGCTCGCTCGCTCTCGTT
The DNA here is from genome assembly GCA_032716605.1 of Paralithodes platypus. Lineage (NCBI taxonomy): Eukaryota > Metazoa > Arthropoda > Malacostraca > Decapoda > Lithodidae > Paralithodes > Paralithodes platypus. The sequence goes on from CM064499.1 coordinate 31,120,737, forward strand.
CTCTCTGTTCTCGTTCTCTCTCGTTCTCGTTCTCTCTCTAGTATGCCTATTCTATCTATCTATGCCTATTAGTAGGATCTCAACAAGCACGTTCTTACTCGTAATATTTTGAAGCTCTATCGCATTGGAATCAGAAACTAGAGTGAAGGTAGATTATAATTATAAGGAGGCTGAATTCTGACATAACTGAGATTTTAAAGCTGCCAAACTACAGTTGCTCGTAGGAATTGAAGGACAAAACGCTTGTGTGACACCGCCTGCTAAGTTGGTATTCTGTGGCAATTTACCCTTACACCACACACACCAGTCACCTATAACACACACACACACACACACACACACACACACACACACACACACACACACACCAATCACCTACACACATCACATTAACCTACAAAATGCCACACAACCATAACAAAGTTCCCCTCGTCTAAGATTGACCCAATGTCACGGGTCCACACTTTATAGCACAGTACCCGCCAACAATCCCACCGGGCTCCTGCAGGCTACACACTCAACACTATTAACAGAACACAAACACACTATGTTACCCATTATGTAGTACAAAATTAAATCCTCGGTGTCATTTCCTTAGAGTTTATGTTAAAAAGATAAAGACATAATTATGTGAAAACGACATAAATGCATATGTTCTACTTATCTTAATACACAAAGTTATAAAGGAACTCGTTAACCCTTTCTGTACCGGCGACATCTTTTGTATTTTACTCTACCTATATTTAGACGATTTTGTGCAGTTTATGAAGGATTTATGGTATAAAAAAAAAGAGTTAATGAGATAGTTCGAAGCCTGTTAATTGCTGGAGGCCATTTTTATACAGACTAAAAGCGTGTAATAATAGCCAGAATAAAGGCAACAAACGTCGCGGTACAGAAGGGTTTACTATGTGTATAACTGACCTGACACGAGCATCCGATACATGGGTTGTCCTTGCCTACCTCTGGTGGCACTGTCTGTGGCACTCCCTCACCGTCGCACCGGATATCGTCACCTGGGGAAGGAGCAGGGTATTTTATTAAGAGGGTACGGTTGGGAGGGTTCAATAAACAAAAAATATATACATAAATAAATAAGTAAATAAATAAATAATAATAAAAATAATAATATACAAAAATATTATAATAATAATAATAATAATAATAATAATAATTATAATAAATACTATAAAATCAAATAAATACAAAATAAATAAATACAAAATAACCACATAAAGATGAAGTGTGATATTCCTCAATCGACTGTATAATTATGCTTGTCAAACGTCAACGCAGAATCACAACAAAATTATCTAAATATATAAATTGGCTACCCCTTAAAAAACAAGGTATCTTTCTCTCATTAGATAGATAAATATATAAATATAGATAGATAGACAGACAGACAAAGACAGATATACAGGTATAGATAGATACTGTATATTCCTCACACTTACAAAACCATCCACATGTTATCCATGTGTCTAATTATTCATTACCATATGCTGTATAATTGACTGTGCCTTTTCCTAACTAGCAGACCAGATTCCGTAGAAGTCAAATACACGGTCATCATTCCCTCCTTCCTTCCATCTATCCATCCTTCCTTCGTTCGTTCCTTTCATTCATCCATCCATCGATCCTTCCTTCCATCCATCCATTCTTCCTTCCTTCTGTTCTTCCGTCCGTTCTGCCTGCCATCCATCCATCCATCCTTCCTTCTTTCCTTCCTACCCTTCTACATATCTCAGTGTGCTTTTTCCCAACGAGCAGACCAGAACATATAAAAGTCCAGTACACGCGGCCAGCATTGTTCTCCCTTCCCCCCTGGTGTTGTAGAGGGGGACCAGACCACTGTGTAAACTCTCTACTACAACCCCAGTAATGTTAGCAAGGTCATCATTCCTTCCTCCCTGCCTTCCTTCCACCTATCTTCCTTCCTTCATTCCTTCCATCCATGCTTCCTTCCACCGTTCCTTCCTTCCTTCTTTCCTGCCGCCCTTCCTTCCTTCCTTCCTACCCTTCTACATATCTAATTGAGGGTGCCTTTTCCTAACTACCAGACTAGATCCCGTAAAAGTCCACTACACACGTCCAGAATTGTTCTCCCTTCCCCCTGGTGTTGTAGAGGGAGACCATACCACTGTGTAAACTCTACTACAGCCCCAATCATGCTAGCAAGGTTATCAGTCCTTCCTTCCTGTCATCCTTCCTTCCTTCCTTCCATCCTTCCTTCCTGTCATCCTTCCTTCCTTCCTTCCTTCCATATCATCACCTACTGACTTATTAACTACTTCTTACAGATGTGTTATACAGTAGGTGTCTTGTGGATGTGTTACAAGCGTGTTATAGGTGTGTTATAGGTATAAGGCGTGTTATAGGTGTGTTATAGGTATAAGGCGTGTTATAGGTGTGTTATAGGTATAAGGCGTGTTATAGGTATAAGGCGTGTTATAGGTATAAGGCGTGTTATAGGTATAAGGTGTGTTATAGGTGTGTTATAGGTATAAGGCGTGTTATAGGTGTGTTATAGGTATAAGGCGTGTTATAGGTGTGTTATAGGTATAAGGCGTGTTATAGGTGTGTTATAGGTATAAGGCGTGTTATAGGTGTGTTATAGGTATAAGGTGTGTTATAGGTATAAGGCGTGTTATAGGTATAAGGCATGTTATAGGTGTGTTATAGGTATAAGGCGTGTTATAGGTATAAGGCGTGTTATAGGTGTGTTATAGGTATAAGGCGTGTTATAGGTGTGTTATAGGTATAAGGCGTGTTATAGGTATAAGGCGTGTTATAGGTGTGTTATAGGTATAAGGCGTGTTATAGGTGTGTTATAGGTATAAGGCGTGTTATAGGTGTGTTATAGGTATAAGGCGTGTTATAGGTATAAGGCATGTTATAGGTGTGTTATAGGTATAAGGCGTGTTATAGGTATAAGGCGTGTTATAGGTATAAGGCGTGTTATAGGTGTCTGGTAAAGAGGCCCACAACACAGTGTAAACTCTGCTACAGCCCAGTAACTATAACAAGGTCACGATCTCTCTCTCTCTCTCCGTCCCTCCCTCCCTCCTTCCTGCCTTCCTTCCTTCCTTCCTTCCCTTCTCCCTCCCTCCCTCCCTCCCTCCTTTCCTTTCCTTTCCTTTCTTTCCCTCCCTTCCTTCCTTCCTTAGCATCACCTATTAACTTACTAGGAATAAGGGGAGGTTTGTTTATATTTGTTAACGACTTCTCTTTCACTCTCTGTCATTCCTACCATGTATTTCAGTCATATACCTATACAAATTAATACACAATGTTACTTAATGCATAATATATTACACGCCCTCAATAACCCAGCCGATTATATTTGCCTATAGTCCGTTCATTCTAGGTTGGGCAGAAACCGTAACCTCTAACTTCTGTAACTCAAAAAGGGCTAGAGCAAATGAGCTGTCAATTTCCACATCTATTCCCTAGCCAAGTCATCCTATCTGGTAGAAATATTAGCTCGATGACTCTAGTCCGTTTTGAGTTATGAGAGGTTAGAGGTTACGATTTCTGTCCAACCTAGCATGAACGGACTATACTGAACCAGCCAAGGAAAACGAGGTGTTACGTAAAGGGTGGCGGGAGGGTAACTCTATATTAACCCTATCTACAAGACCATCACCACCACCACTTTATGTTCTACAATAATGCTCAAACACCCGTGCCTAATCTTAAGGGGAGGCAGTTGGTTTTTCGAGTCCTCCTCCTCCCTCATGTTTAGCCCTATTAGTTATGAGATTTCAAGACATTCGCCTCATTACTTTGGCGATTGTCAGACCTTTTCCCCCATTCCTTTGCCAATATTAAGACCTTTCGTGTCATTTAGGTGTAAAAAAAAATCCTGGCGAGCGATAGCGAGCCTGTATTTGAAGACGAATCGGCCTTCGGCCGGGACATTTTTCTACCGAAAAATTAAACAAAATATATCGAAGGGGGGTCTTGTGGGTGTTTTTTAAAGTTCGATAGAGGTTTAGAGAGCAAACTAAACCCCCTCCTTAAACCATTGAGCCGAACCAGTAAATTATGCTGCACAATACCGTCTGAGCTCCCGTAACGCTTTGTAGACAATGCTTTAGAGTTTAGACTCCATTTGTAAACTAATATATATCTACTGTAGGTTGCAGTATTAGTTAAGGAATTGAGCTGAAGTTTGACAAAAATGTCTGTAATATAGAAGGAATCGCCCTTCGGCCGGAGCATAATTTCTACCGAAAAATGTGCAAATTCATCTGGGGGTGTTTTTTAATAATAACAAAGTCAAAGAAGAAAACAGACAAAATAGAAAACAGAACAAAATACACGCACATATAAATAGGAGGACCACGAAGAGGCGGAGAGGAACTATTTAAAGAAAACAAATATGGACACCCAGATAAACTCCAACCAGCTCACCAGGACAGAGAGATGAGAGAGGGAGGAATAATTTAAGACCGATTACTGGAAAGAGAAATATATGCTGATGTTAATGGCTAGTGTAACAAAAATAATAATACAAATAATAATACTAATAACAATAATAATAATAAATAAATAACAATAATGGTAATACTAATATGACACATAGAAAGAGGAAATAATATAGAAATGAAAACAATGAAAAATTAAAATACATGAAAACAGAAAACAAGAAAAATTTATATAAATACAAATTACAGAGAAGAAATCGAAGAGGAGGAGGAAAGGTCGATAAAGAAGAATAAGGTCAAACAGATATACTCCTCCCAGCTCACTAGAAGAGAGGGAGGAATAATTTAGAGGCGATTATTGGAAAGAGAAATATAGAGTGAGGATAATAATGGGTGGTGTGCGAATAAGAACAGCAACCACCCAGTCGTCGGGGGGTCACCTTGAGGCGGTGATGGAGTTTGAAGGAACACCGATCAAGAAATATTATTCTGGTGGCCAGTGGATGGACTAAGCACTAGTCCATTCTTAGTCCATTGGCCATGGTAAAACACGGTATAATCAGATACAGGGCTTTCATCTACAATTATAATCTACTAGACATTTTATCTTTTATTTTTAGGACGTTCTTTCGATATGATAACTGTTATGCCTCAATTCAAAGATTCGTCACAATCACAATTCCCCACACATGAAGCTAGGGACAACAACGGCATGCCAAGGTCCTACTCACACCGTTCCTCCTTGCCTCTCTTGGCCTAAACGTGTGCCAAGCTGATGCAGCCACAAAACCCTACAGTACTTCAGCTATACCTACATTCAGTAGCTCCGTGAGTAGTGTTAATAATGATGGTGATGGTAGTCGATTTGGTAGTTGTGGTAGTATGAATGATGATAGTTGTGATAGATATCTCACTAGCACTGGCAACCACAGAACCCTCAATCAGCAACCATGGACAAGTAGGGTCCCCATCGGTGTCACATGAAGTGTACCAACAGCAGGGTGCCACAAAAAGTGCACCAGACAAGCAAGAGGTTACAAGGATACAAGAAGTACGGTACCTCAGACAACCGGGTGTCACAAGAAGGGCACAGCAGACAAGAGGATACTACCAATTTGTGTGATTTTGGGATCTGGATACTACCAATTTGTGTGATTTTGGGATCTGGCCTATCGACTATATCAGTACCTACAGTATATCACTCAAAAAGAAATTCCTTCAGTTGTTGCCTCTTAATCCTCAAATACATGGCCCGCCCTGTGAAAGTTCCAGGTCGGAACTCAGGGGTGATCTGGTTAAACTAATGAAAAAAAAAAAAAATAATAATAATAATCCTCATATACAGACAAATTACTCGTTTTGGGGTACAAGGAAAAAGTAGCACATAATAATGTGGATGACTCACTTAACCCTTTGAGTACCAGCAACGTGTATTATATTTTATTCTAGCTATATTTAGACGATATTATAAAACTTAGGAAGGATCTGTGGTAGTTAAAAGGGTTGAATGAGATGGTTTGAAGCCTTATTATTGCTAGAGATCCTTCCTAAGCTGAATGAAATCGTCTATTAGTTGCCAGAATATGATGAAAAGGACTTCTCTGGTACTGAATGGGTTAACTGACTTGTTCAGATATGAAGCGAACTACACAAGGGTTTGATTGCAAGAAATACAACAAATTCTAAAGCTGACACAGTTTCACAATTTATATTATTTTATGGCAGATCAATCCAAAAGTGTAATACACGACTGAAAAAGATTTGCTTAGATTTGATTGATTGAAACCGGTTTACATCAATACTTAAATTGCTTCAAACTCCGTGTGTCCAGGCAGTTAGGCTCGAACGTCCCTTGATTTTGGTCCTGTCACTCTTTCAACTCTGGGGGAGGCACTCGATACAGGCAGTTCTGCCTTTTGTCTCCCTCACACACACAAAAAAAAGAATAATGCCGTCAGGTTAATGACTTTTGCAAGAGAGTTCGCTTTATCAATTTGTTCGAATGCCGACCCGTGGTAATAACGTTCTTGACATTGTACTTGCAACAAAAGAAGAATTGATAGAGAATTTGAATGTTGGTGATGAATTCAGTAACAGCGACCATCGTACGATAACTTTCACTTTAAAGTTTACTAGTAACGAACCAAATAGTAGCATCGAAAAAGTCCCTAATTTCAAGAAAGCAAACTTCCATAAACTTAGAGCTATGTTTAAAGAAACTGACTGGAGCTTTTTAATTAACAATAACGACATAAATACATCTTGGAAGTTATTCGAAACCACTTACCTAAAAGCAGTGCAAGACTGCATACCATCGAAAATACGGCGTCCAGGCCATAATAATAAGCCCAAATGGTGGAATAAAGATATTTCAAACTGCCTGCTTGCTAAAAAAAATTGCTAATGATAGATTAAAATCCTCACAAAATGACGAAGAACGGGTGAAATTTGTAGAGCTACGACGCAAAGCCAAAAAGTTAATTAAGCAAAGTAAAAAGACCTTAGAGTTACATATTGCGAATCAAAGTAAAACAAACCCGAAATAATTCTATAGTTATATCAGAAAGAAAAATGTAGTTACTTCAACTGTTGGACCGTTAGTCGATGAAAAAGGAGAATACACCAAAGACGAAGTACAAATGAGTAATGCCCTCAATACCTTCTTTGCATCAGTTTTTACAACAGAAGACCTCAGTGATATCCCTACACCATCGCCGATTCAGATTGATAATTCAGATGTTCTAAGCAATATCACCGTTACAGAGAGAGAAGTATTGAATTGTTTAGATAAACTCAAGGTAAATAAAACGCCAGGACCTGATACAACCTAGCCTAGAGTTCTAAAGGAAGCTAAGAATGAGCTCTCCAAACCACTGACATTACTATTCAATAAATCCTTGCAGTCTGGAACTATGCCTGATCAGTGGAAGCTAGCCAACGTAACACCGATATTCAAAAAAGGCAGCAAATCCCTACCCAGTAACTATCGTCCAATTAGCTTAACCTCAGTTGTATGTAAAATGCTAGAAACGGTCATACGAGACAGACTCGTAAATCACTTAGAGGAAAATAACATACTTAAAGATACTCAACACGGCTTTCGTAAAAAACGTTCCTGTTTAACAAACCTCTTAGACTTCTTCCACGATATCTTCAACCTCTACGATGAGAGTAAAGCTGTAGATATTATATACCTTGATTTTCAAAAGGCCTTTGACAAAGTTCCCCATAAACGTTTACTGCTAAAACTAAAAGCGCATGGAATACAAGACGGTGTGTTGAAATGGATAGAAAATTGGCTCAGCAACAGAAAGCAAAGGGTAGTCATAAACGGTAAGGCATCTAAATGGACCAATGTAAGTAGCGGGGTACCCCAGGGATCGGTACTAGGACCAATTCTCTTTCTAATTTACATCAACGACATAGATGAGGGTCTCACCTGCACAATCTCAAAATTTGCTGACGATACAAAAATTGCAAATAGCGTACTATCAAAAGAACAAGTTGACGATATGCAACACAATCTAGATAAATTGTCATGTTGGGCCCAAATTTGGCAAATTAGTTTCAATGCGGATAAATGTAAAGTACTACATGTCGGATACCTAAATGAGAAAGCAAACTATTCGATGAATGGCACTCAGCTTAAGAATGTAAACAGAGAAACTGATCTGGGAGTAACAATATCGAGTAACCTAAAACCGAGTCAACAATGTTCAGAAGTTGTTAAGAAGGCAAACAAAATAATTGGCTTTATAGGCAGGTCATTTGAGCATAAATCCAAAGAAGTTATCCTAACCCTTTACAATTCCTTAGTCCGCCCTCTTCTGGAATACTGCGTTCAATCCTGGTGCCCTTATTACCAAAAAGATATAAACAAGCTAGAACGAGTTTCAACTTAGAGTTACCAAAATGATACCTAGCCTAAAGAACAAACCATACGAAGAGCGTCTTAGAGAATTAAATCTATTTCCTTTAACCCAGCGCAGATTAAGAGGCGACTTAATTCAAGTGTTCAAAATCATCAAAGGCATCGACAATATGAACTGTAGTAAGTACTTCACTATCGACCAATCTAATTACACGCGGGGAAACGGTTGCAAAATTATTGGTAAATCTTTTAACTCGCACGAATCTAAGAATTTCTTCTTCAATCGAGTTGTCAACTTGTGGAATGGGCTTCCCCGAGACGTTATAGACTGCAGCACCGTTGATTCATTTAAATTCCGCCTAGACAAATATCTCGCATCAAACCCGCGACTGACTGCGTTTGTAAATGAATAACTTTATCCTCCCCTCAGTTACTAACCCATATGTCCCCTACTAACTTCCTAGTCCTGCCACGTTAGTGGCAGGGCAGTAGTTCCCTTTCCAATGTTCCCTTACCCACTCTAAACCACTGTTTGGACACTTGATCCTCAGTGTTTTGGAGGACAAGCAACCTAGAAGGGTCACTAGACCTGTTGTTGCTTGATTTCCTTTGTACTCCTTTGTACTCCTTTGTACTTTCAACTATTTAATATGCTCCTATAGTCTATTTTTTCCAGCTGAGAGTAAATTGCCATGTTACTACCTTGGCTACTCAGCTATTGCGTAGATTTTGTAGCAAAATGTGTTGTTAATTATGAAAACTTGTCATTAATACGACACAGAGACATAATAGTTTCATAATTTTCCATTAAGTATCAAGAAATCAGCTGCAAAGAGATTCAATTTGCCATCAGCTGGAAAAAATAGAGTATAGTATGTTTGTTTTAGTACTGTATATTTTGTTTAGTATAGTATTTGTTTAGTATAGCATTTGTTTAGTATAGCATTTGTTTAGTATAGTATTTGTTTATTATAGTATTTGTTTAGTATAGTATTTGTTTAGTATAGTATTTGTTTAGTATAGTATTTGTTTAGTATAGCATTTGTTTAGTATAGTATTTGTTTAGTATAGTATTTGTTTAGTATAGTATTTGTTTAGTATAGTATTTGTTTAGTATAGTATTGTTTAGTATAGTATTGTTTAGTATAGTATTTTTAGTATAGTATTGTTAGTATAGCATTTGTTTAGTATAGTATTTGTTTAGTATAGTATTTGTTTAGTATAGTATTTGTTTAGTATAGTATTTGTTTAGTATAGTATTTGTTTAGTATAGTATTTGTTTAGTATAGTATTTGTTTAGTATAGTATTTGTTTAGTATAGTATTTGTTTAGTATAGTATTTGTTTAGTATAGTATTTGTTTAGTATAGTATTTGTTTAGTATATTCCTTGTAATCCTTCTTTGAACTGTCTCCAGTTTGTCAGTGTTGTTTCAATATGAAAACAAATAATGATCTGATACAATCATTTAACCCTCGAATAATTGTAGAGTCTGTTAAGCTCCTCATAATTCTATAGCTCAAGAAGAAGAAGACGAAGAAGTAGAAGAAGACTAAGAAAGAAGAAAAAGAAGAAGAAGAAGAAGAAAGAAGAAGATGAAGAAGACGAAGAAGAAAAGAAAAGAAGAAGACGAAGAAAAAGAAAAGAAGAAAAAGAAGAAGGGAGAGGCAGATGAAACGAAGATGGAAGAGACGGAACAGGGGAAGGCAGGCGAATATGCAGAAGACATAAATTCAAGCCCCCATAATATTAAGACGCAGCACAACTCTTAAATCATTTATAATAAGAAAAGCACGAGACTTTGAAATAGCAGACCAGACAACATAATAAAGACGAGGCAAGCTATATTAATGGTTTAAAAAAATACAATAATTGTACAATATAAATAAATGAAAAAGGACGAGACCAATAATAGTAATCAGATTATTATGTTATAAAGAATACAGTATATATACTGTATATCCTTAGCAGGTTCGTAGTATATCGCGAGGATATACTGTATACTGGTATACTGTATACCGGTATATATGGGAATTAACTATATATCAATGCTTGGTATAGCCTAGACACAGACTGATTATGATGCAATTCTCTTCAGATAATTTAATTTAATTAACAAAACAAAATGTAAATGCAAACAATAAAACAACAAATAAATACAAAATAACACCAACCCTGAAAATAAACAGGAATGCGGACGAGGAATAAGAGGAAACATATAATAAAATACAATGATAATGACAAATAATGAAAGGAGGAAAGAGGGAACTGTAAAAGTATGAACAAGTGGAATAAAGAAAGAAACCGACAAGACAAGAGACAAATTAACTGTCTAATCCAGGGGTGGTCTTTTGGATTACCCTGTTTCGCCCCAATAGTCTGGGAATTCTAAGACGTTTCGCCCCATTAGTTTGGCCATTATAAAACTGTTCGCCACATTCAGGTGTCGATTCTCTCTGGGCAGCTGAAGGCCAGTTCCCCTTAAATTGCAGGCTCGCTATCTCTCCCCAGGAAAATATCGACACCTAAATGGCAAGAAAGGTCACTACGATAAAAAGACAAACAGAAGAACACCCCCCCCCAAAAAAAAAAAAAAAAAATACGGTACAAAGACAAACATAAGTATACACCGTGAAAATCTACAATAGGACTGGAAGAAACATTAAAAGCCAGCACTGGAACATTCCTACTGGGAATTACTATATTACTGATGCCACCATTAGAAAACGCGGTTGTGGTGAGAATGGTTGTGTTTTTTTGTGTTTTGTTTTTCTTCTATATTCCAACTACTCCCTCTTGGGCATAGGCTGACAGCCTGTACATTCAACCGTGCATTCAACGGTGAAGCCCGTGTGGTCTCGTTTCAGTCTAGGGAGTGAGACATGTGAAGCACTTTGACATGCCCCTGCTATCTTGCCTTTGCAAGATGCACGGGGCCCGGTTGCCCACCCATGGCTCGAAGCAGCCACATCTCTGAAGCTGCCTCGCCCCAGTGCTTCACTGTCTTACCAGCTAGACTCGGACCCTCACTCTCATAACACCACCTATTGAGCAATAAACTCACTAGGCATTGCCCCCTTGTAGCATATTTTGAATATGGGAATATTCATACAGTGCTATTTAATCAGGGAACAATGTGGGTATTTTTTTGGGCGTTTTTGGTGGGTTTTGTGGTAATGCACTGATACTGGGTACAGCACAAATTCCATGCCAATAATATCTTCCCATTGATACATCGGAATTCGAACCCGGGACCATTGGATTAACAGTCCACTACACCTCCCCTGTAGTTGTGGTAGTTGTGATGGTTGTGGTTGATGTGGTGGTTACTGAGGTGGTAGTTGTGGTGGTTGTGGTTGATGTGGTGGTTACTGAGGTGGTAGTAGTGGTAGTGGGTGTGGTAGAAACCCGTGTCACCATCAATACCAGTCAAACAAAACTGTGGTTACCTTACTCCTTTTGTGGGCATTACTAACCGCTCACCCCCTTAAAAAAAAATATAATTGTCATTGCTGATACCGACTTGTGGGGAGCGCAAGATTTTGTTCCGTCTCTCTCTTCACTTTCCATAAGTCTTTTATGGATATAATGCAATTCACCTGTTCAGCTGAATACTGATACTACTAATACTGACAACTATAGTCAGTTTCGTTCCAGATGACGGTAAATTGCAATGTCCTCACCTTAATTACTCAGCTAATATGTAGATTTTGTGGCAAAATATGTTGTTAATTATGAAAACTTTGTATTTGTATGAAGCAGAGACGCAAATGATTCATATTTGTTTATTAAGTATCGATAAATCAGTTGTTAAGGGATTCAATTTACCATCAGCTGGAAAAATAACAGACTATGATAATTCACTAATAGTTGCGATACTTCTCCTATTTTGTATTGTTTATTAACATCAAAATACTTCTTTCAATTATATTTACATATTCTGATTGTATTGTATCTCATAATCTAACTTATATATCATACAACCAATACAACTATTGATAGTATAACTACCACAATTACTAGGAATACAATTTGTTAAAGAAAATATTTCCATGATGGATGATTAATGCGTTATAAAAAGTCTCATATCTAATAAACACAACAAACCTTTTGTATTATAAAATTAGTAAAGAGATTATTTGTGTTTCATAATCAAACCTACAATGACCCTCAAACTACTACTACTATTACTACTACTACTACTACTACTACTACTACTTTGTTTGATTTGTATCTAATATTGTACATTCATTATATTTTACAAACATCAGATATTACTCTATTCCTAATACTCTTCTACTACTACTACAACTACTACTACTACTACTACAACTACTATTTTTTTCGTCGTACAAGATTGGGTCCGCTCCGATAATGATGTGAGCCTTCGAGGAAACCATTAAATGTAGTAAAGGTTTGGGTGTATTCCATCATTTGGGAGTACAGGTTCTCTTCTCTTCTTGGCTATTATACTACCTCTGTCTTTATCTGCCTCTCCTCCTCCTCCTCCTCCTCCTCCTCTCTCTCTCTGCTTCATTCTCAGAGAGAGAGAGAGAGAGAGCGACTCCCTTCTCCCTAATGTTTAGCCCCATTAGTGTTGAGATTTTAAGACGTTCGGCCCATTAGTTTTGTGTTTTTAACACCTTTCGCCCTATTTCATAGTCAATTTTAAGACCTTTAGGTGTCGATTTTTCCCTGGCGAGCGATAGCGAGCCTGTAAATGTAAAAGGAACTGAAATATTAGCTCGATTACTCTAGTTATTTGTGAGTTATAGGTTAATGTTCCACAATGTTGGCCTACTTGCTTGGAACAAGTTATAATCGGCTTATCTATTAAAAAAAAAAAAAAAAAAAAAAAAACACAGCAACTGTTTGAAACCATTTCTAAATATACTATATATTACTAAGTGAACACGTGATCTTAACAACGCATTCTTCCAACATATTTTATTGGACTGGTGTGACTATGCATTAAAACAGGTTTATTTGAACTTGCATAAACCCTGTCCGTCAAATAACCTTTAGATTATTTAAGGGGATATTTTTTAGTTTGCTCCTTAGACCCCTATACAAAAAAAATGTTAAATACCCCCAAGACCCCCCCATTCGATATAAATGTGTACATTTTTCAATAGAAAAATTTCCCGGCCGATGCCCGGTTCCCCCTAAATTACAGGCTCGCTATTGCTCGTCAGGAATAAATCGACAGCTAATTGGCACGAAAGGTCTTACAATTGACAGAAATGTCTTAAAATCGCTAAACTAACGAGGCGCACGTCTTAAAACATCAAAACTAATGGGGCTAAAAATGAGGAAGTTCGGAACAAAATCCCTTAAGTGAAAATCTCCCCTATATATTAGTTACAACCAGGCGATTATATATAGTTTATGATGAGCCTCGCGTAGTTCAGATGTTTTGTTGTTTAGTATTCTGTTGTTTTGGGGTATATTTAATCCTTCAAAACTTATGATGGTAATAGCTCTCTCTCTCTCTCTCTCTCTCTCTCTCTCTCTCTCTCTCTCTCTCTCTCATTCTCTCTCTCTCTCTCTCTCTCTCTCTCTCTCTCTCTCTCTCTCATTCTCTCTCTCTCTCTTTCTCTCTCTCTCTCTCTCTCTCTCTCTCTCTCTCTCTCTCTCTCTCTCTCTCTCTCTCTCTCTCTCTCTATGTCAATTAACAAGTAAAGCTCCACCGAAAAAGTCATATATCAGGATTCATATACTGTACACTGGTCAAAGTTATCTATCTGTTAATCTATCTACCCATCTATATCTATCTAAATGACCAACGTAATAAACAAAGCAGAAATCTGTATCTTAGACTTGGGTATTAATTTGCAAAATGTATGTTCATCATGTCTATGTTTTTCTTCGCTAGGAATACAATAATATTGTATCATCCTTACTGACACATCCATGACGTCATAATGGTGTTGCCATATCAATTACCATGACTATTTCGATGTATTATATTATCTAATTAACTACATTGAGAGGTCTAAAAGGTACTGGTATACTGTATATTCTGGTATACCCGGTACTGTCTTGATGGTGTAACGGTTATAGAGTGTTTGAGATCTGTATGTGGTAACCAAGGTTCGAATCCAAGTAGGATCACATGCTTTTATAAATTTCATTGGGAGGTGTTTGGTGTTGGGAGTGAAATTAATAAATTAGATTTATACAATTCAATGGCGTACTGTAGAATAAACAACATCGGTTACTTGGTGTCAGTGGCCCTGTACACATGTTCAAAGTATCAGTATGGCACATAAGATAGGTAGCGAATCACATGATGCAGCGTTAGTGACCCGTCGCTCAACTATGTATGTGTGTGTGTGTTGGGGGGGGGGGGGGGGTAAAGTCCACGAGAACGAATTAATGGATGTTAACGAAACTTGGTCAGTATTGTATTTGTTACCGGGAGGGATATGTTTAACTTCTAATTAACGTTGGAGACGCCCGTGCACCATACACTCTTTTTTGAAGACCCTCACCATTCTAACGACACTAAAATTCGGCCTCAGATCAAACTACACTCAGCGCGCAATGGAATGCATCCTCCTACGACGCACAGTTATTTATATTTATATATATATATATATATATATATATATATATATATATATGCCTATAATGTTTCATAGTTAAGGGTTTATTTCTATCGGTGCTTGTATGTTTATATCTGTAATGTTTTATGATGGCTTATACTTTTATTCGATATGATTAAGTTTGCTTCTTCCTCTCCCCCACCCATCTCTCACTCTATCTCCCTCCCTCCCTCCCTCCCCCTCGCAACAGGAGGGTATATTTTCCAACTGTATCCACGCCAGCGTTCTGGAGGGAGTGGTGGGTGGGAAGGAGCCTTCAGCTTTACAATCAATTTTTCCACCTAGTAGTTAGCTTAGCAGTGTAGCTATCCAAACTGCGAAGTAAGTTGCAGTTTGTATTCCTTTCTATCCCTTTGTATTCCTTTGTATCCCTTTGCATTCCTTGATATCCCTTTGTATTCCTTTATATTCCTATATATTCCTTTGTATTCCTTTCTATCAGTTTGTATTCATTTTTATCCCTTTGTATTCCTTTCTATCCCTTTGTATTCCTTTCGATCCCTTTCTATCCATTTGTTCTATCTCTTTGTATTCCTATATATCCCTTTGTATTCCTTTCTATCCCATTGTATTCCTTTGTATTCTTTTCTATCCCTTTGTATTCCGTTCTATCCCTTTGCATTCCTTTCTATCCCTTTGTATTCATTTATATCCCTTTGCATTCCTTTTTATCCCTTTGTATTCCTTTCAATAAGTTTGTATTCCTTTATATCCCTTTGTATTCTTTTCTATCCCTTTGTATTCCGTTATATCCCTTTGCATTCCTTTTTATCCCTTTGTATTCCTTTCAATAAGTTTGTATTCCTTTATATCCCTTTGTATTCCTTTCTATCCCTTTGCATTCCTTTTTAATATCTCCTTTGTATTCCTTTTTATATCCCTTTGTATTCCTTTATATCCCTTTGTATTCCTTTCTATCCCTTTGCATTCCTTTCTATCCCTTTATATTATGTAGTATTCCTTTGTATTCCTATGTATTCCTTTGTATTCCTATGTATTCCTTTGTATTCCTATGTATTCCTTTTATATTCCGTTGTATTCCTTTGTATTCTTATATATTCCGTTGTATTCCTTTGAATTTTTTTATATTCCTATATATTCCTTTGTAAGAACAACAGTAGGACGGGCAGGACGGGTGGGTACCTCCAAGGTCACTAGACTCCTTCATTCCTCCTTCACTCCTCCTCCTCCTCACCCTCCTTATCTCTTCTCTCTCTCCTTCATTCCTCCTTCACTCCTCCTCCTCCTCACCCTCCCTATCTCTTCTATTTCTTTTCCATTCCTCCTTCACTCCTCCTAACCCTCCTTATCCCTTCTCTCTCTTCTTCATTCTTTCTTTCGTTTTTCTTCTCCATGCCTCCATACTTGTAATTCCTCCTTACTCCTCCGTCTTTACTCCTTTGTTTCCTCCGTTCTCTTCCTTCTTTATTCTCCTCTTTCTGTTTTCATTGTATTTTTTCTTCAGTTATTTTTGCTCCTCCTCTTTCTCCTCCACATTTGTTTCATTACTCCTCCACCTCCTTCATCCCTCCACCGTTTTTGTCCTTCTCTAATTTCCTCTCTCTCTCTCTCTCTCTCTCCTCATCCTCCTCCCTCCTCCACTTCCTCCTCACGTCAAGTACCAGCCCCCTCCCTCCCCCCCCCCCAATCCCTCTAACCTACTGGCTTATCTTGCAAACTTTACATTAAATACAATTAACATGAAAATAAAAATACCATCTTTATTATATACACCTATAAGCCTGTCATTATACCTCTCAATTCAGCAACCCCCCCCCCCCCCCTTCCTCTCCTCATTCCTTCCTCCTTAATCCTCAGCCTCTTTCATTCCCCCTTACTCATCCTCACCCCCCCCCCCCCATCTAATGGGGCGAACGTCGTAACATTTCAAAACTAATGGGGATAAACATGAGGGAAAATGGGGTCCAGAAAACAACCCCGCCCCCTTAAGAACGTTGTACATTTTGCTGGGTGCTATATTTGGTGTACTGGCTTGCATATCTCACTGTGTGTATATGTTATTGTCTTTATATATATATAAATATACACACATTGGTATTTGACCTTGGTGCCATATATCTACTCTCACCACCTATATTCTCTCTCTCTCTCTCTCGTTCACTTACCCTTACTCATTCAGTCACACACTCTTTCACTCTCTCTCACACACACACACACACACACACACACACACACACACACACACACACACACACACACACACACACACACACACCACTATCTATCTCTCCACCCTACCTGTTAGTCTGCATACTTACCTGTCTAATTACTAGCTTGCCTGTCTGGCCAGTTACAGTACTTGTTTCTCAACCAATATGTTTATTTTCTAGCTTTAACCTGTCTAACTATATATATCGCATTATCTATCTATATATATTTATTTATCTATCTATATCTGTCTATCTATCTACTGTACATAGCAACCCACCTAGCCTACCTACCTACTTAATTACTGTCAATCCTACCTACCCACCTACCTACTTAATTACTGTCAATCTTACCTAACTACCTACCTACTTAATTACTGTCAACCCTACCTACCTACCTACCTACCTACTTAATTACTGTCAGTCCTACATACCTACTGCCCCTAACAACTCAAATCCCTACCCACCAAGCCTTTCAACCCTACCTACTTAGCCACTCACTATCAACCCTACCTACTTACCCACTCACTCCTATCCCTACCTACTTACCATGCCTGCAAATTTGTAGTAGGCATCGGCCTTTGGCGCTTTTTTCTCCAGAAAAAATGCACAATTTTGTCTCGAAGAGGGGTTTTGGGAGCATTTTTTTAAGCTTGATGAACGTCTAGGGAGGATACTAAAAAATAGTAAATAAACAAATAAATACAACTCTTCCCTTAGCCTCTTAAATCCAAACCTACTAACCTACTTATCTGCCTATCATCTCACTCAGTCCACATTAACCCCCAAAGCCTCTATATTCCCACTGTTCGTGCCTACCACTCCACTGAACTACTTATGGGATGATCCTATAGACACACACTTAAGTCCATGGTCTAGTCACTCAGTTACTTACATACTCAAGGCGGTCACACACTAGCGATAATTCCGTCAATTTGTATGAGCAATTGTAGTCTGGCAGTTTCAAAATTAAAGTTCCATAAGCATTAACTAGCTAACATAATCTACCATCGTTCTAGTTTCCGATTCCAATGCGAAAGAGCTTCAAAAGAGTAAGAGAAAAAATGTGTTCTTCGAAAATTGCCGAAGAAAAAACGCTCGTGTGACACTGCCTTCATACCTACTGTACACCTGCACCGAGGCATGCACAGTCGCTCATAAAAACTCGAGGATCTCACCTATCTCTAATTATTGTGGTTGCATAACTCTGGAAACGAATTTATGAACATATTTTTCTATATATCAACTACGAAGCCCTATATACTATTTATTGAAAAGAAAGTTCCTTCCCGAAATAAATCCAAATAGTCAAAATTGCAAAAATAAAAACATAGGGGGTCCACGAATTTTTATAAGTGACTAAACCAACCACTTATTCATTTACCTTGCTAGTTACCCATAAATTCATTCATTCACCTTCCTTGTTACCCATTTATTCATTCATTTACCTTGCTAGTTACCCATCCATTCATTTATTCACCTTCCTTGTTACCCATTCATTCATTTATTCACCTTGATAGTTACCTATCCATTCATTCATTCATTCACCTTCCTTGTTACCCATCCATTCATTCATTTACCTTGCTAGTTACCCACCATTCATTCATTTACCTTGCTAGTTACCCATCCATTCATTCATTTAACCACTTACTTGCATACTTATCCACTCACTAAACTACTTACCCACTCCATGACCTATCTATCCACTTCCTCACCTATCTACTTATCTACCCACTCAGTCATCCATACACCTATCCCTTCACACACTCATTCAATCACCTATTCACTTTCGCACCTATACACTTAGTCACACACCTATCTCACCTATCCCCTCATGCACACACCTACCCCTTCAGTTACCTAACACCCCACCCACTAATACACCTATCCACTCACGCACACACCCACCCACCCACTCATACACCTATCCACTCAGTCACCTAACAACCCAACCACTCATACACCTATCCACTCAGTCACCTAACAACCTACCCACTCATACACCTATCCACTCAGTCACAACGACCCACCCACTCATACACCTACCCACCCACTTACCTAATAACCTACCCACTCACTCATACACAACAGAAGACCTCAGTGATATCCCTACACCATCGCCAATTCAGATTGATAATTCAGATGTTCTAAGCAATATCACCGTTACAGAGAGAGAAGTATTGAATTGTTTAGATAAACTCAAGATAAATAAAACGCCTGGACCGGATACAATCTCGCCTAGAGTTCTAAAGGAAGCTAAGGATGAGCTCTCCAAACCACTGACATTACTATTCAATAAATCCTTGCAGTCTGGAACTATGCCTGATCAGTGGAAGCTAGCCAACGTACACCGATATTCAAAAAAGGCAGCAAATCCCTCCAGTAACTATCGTCCAATTAGCTTAACCTCAGTTGTATGTAAAATGCTAGAAACGGTCATACGAGACAGACTCGTAAATCACTTAGAGGAAAATAACATACTTAAAGATACTCAACACAGCTTTCGTAAAAAACGTTCCTGTTTAACAAACCTCTTAGACTTCTTCCACGATATCCTCAACCTCTACGATGAGAGTAAAGCTGTAGATATTATATACCTTGATTTTCAAAAGGCCTTTGACAAAGTTCCCCACAAACGTTTACTGCTAAAACTAAAAGCGCATGGAATACAAGACGGTGTGTTGAAATGGATAGAAAATTGGCTCAGCAACAGAAAGCAAAGAGTAGTCATAAACGGTAAGGCATCTAAATGGACCAATGTAAGTAGCGGGTACCCCAGGGATCGGTACTAGGACCAATTCTCTTTCTAATTTACATCAACGACATAGATGAGGGTCTCACCTGTACAATCTCAAAATTTGCTGACGATACAAAAATTGCAAATAGCGTACTCTCAAAAGAACAAGTTGACGATATGCAACACAATCTAGATAAATTGTCATGTTGGGCCCAAATTTGGCAAATGAGTTTCAATGCGGATAAATGTAAAGTACTACATATCGGATACCTAAACGAGAAAGCAAACTATTCGATGAATGGCACTCAGCTTAAGAATGTAAACAGAGAAACCGATCTGGGAGAAACAATATCGAGTAACCTAAAACCGAGTCAACAATGTTCAGAAGTTGTTAAGAAGGCAAACAAAATAATTGGCTTTATAGGCAGGTCATTTGAGCATAAATCCAAAGAAGTTATCCTAACCCTTTACAATTCCTTAGTCCGCCCTCTTCTGGAATACTGCGTTCAATCCTGGTGCCCTTATTACCAAAAAGATATAAACAAGCTAGAACGAGTTCAACGTAGAGTTACCAAAATGATACCTAGCCTAAAGAACAAACCATACGAAGAGCGTCTTAGAGAATTAAATCTATTTCCTTTAACCCAGCGCAGATTAAGAGGTGACTTAATTCAAGTGTTCAAAATCATCAAAGGCATCGACAATATGAACTGTAGTAAGTACTTCACTATCGACCAATCTAATTACACGCGGGGAAACGGTTGCAAAATTATTGGTAAATCTTTTAACTCACACGAATCTAAGAATTTCTTCTTCAATCGAGTTGTCAACTTGTGGAATGGGCTTCCCCGAAACGTTATAGACTGCATCACCGTTGATTCATTTAAACTCCGCCTTGACAAATATCTCGCATCAAACCCGCGACTGACTGCGTTTGTAATGAATAACTTTATTTTATCCCCCCCTCAGTTACTAACCCATCTGTCCCCTACTAATTTCCTAATCCTGCCACGGACATTAGTTCCAGGGCAGTAATTCCCTTTCCAATGTTCCCTTACCCACTCTAAACCACTGTTTGGACACTTGATCCTCAGTGTTTTGGAGGACAAGCAACCTAGAAGGGTCACTAGACCTGTTGTTGCTTGATTTCCTTTGTACTCCTTTGTACCTACCCACCCACTTACCTAACAACCCACCCACTCATACACCTATCCACTCACGTACCTACCCACCCACCCACTCACACACAGCCCGTAGCCTAGTACTGTAGGTAGAGCTCTCGTCTCACACACGAGGGGTCGGGGGTTCAATCCCCGGCCGGGCGGAGACAAATTGGGCTTGTCTCCTTTCATGTGTTAGCCTCAGTTCACCTAGCTGTAAATAGGTACCTGGGATAAGTGGACGACGTTGTGACGTCCCATCTGGGGTTGGCAAAAATGGTACAAGGCGAGATGGGTATCATATGGTTCACCTAAGCTGATGGCTACCTAAGCCTTCGGGCGAGACGGTACCGTCTATAGTGAGAATGGTACCATACAGATCCACCCTAAGCCTTCGTTTCCGATGTCGCCAATTGGCTAAATACAGACTACACACACATCCACAGCCATTCCAACAGTACATAAAACACTTAACATGCATTTCACGCAATACATTCCCAGTTAAGGAGGCGCGATAATAATGAGCTTAGCTCGCATTGCGTGGATTCCCCTTGACGAACAAGTAACTGAGTAACACACAGCTATCCACTCACCTACCCATATCATGTAAAGAGCCCAGTACTGTAGTGGGGGTTCATTACTGTGGATGCCTAGAAGTGTGGGGGATCAGATTATATAAGGACCCCAGTAATGTAGGTGGGGGGGGGGGGGGGGCTAGTACTGTGGGGGCCTAGTAGAGTGCGGGATCATATAATATAAGGACCACAGTGGGGGCCAAGTACTGTAGTGGGGGCCCAGTACTGTAGTGAGGCCCTAGTCAATCAATCAATCAATAAATTCCTTTATTTCGCAATACATATGTACAGTACACAGTACAAAACACACACATTACATAATCCAATAAAAATTATAGTAAAGTTAAATAAAAATGTATTAAACATTCAAAATTATTTCATATATACAAACTATTTACAATATTAGCTTCTGATAGTCAGCATAAAATCATCAAATAAAATATTATAAAAAATATATGCATTCAAACCTCAATTATGAGGATGGAAGTCATTCGATAATGAAATTATCGAATACAATTAAAATGCAATTTCTAAAACGTATTTGTTGCCTACAACCGCTGTTAAAAAATAATAGTTACGCCCTTCTAGAGCTAAAACCCATAATAGAAACATGGACCTCGCCTGTCCTCATGCCCTTGTACCCACTCAATCAAAACATCTAGATTTTCTCCTAGTACCGGTACATCTACATTATAAGTTTTTCGAAACAAATTTACCACATTTTGAACCATGAAACCTTCTTTAATAATAGGAATATTATGCCTAATTATAGGATTTTGAGACCTTAATACTCTTTTGCAGTATCGTGCTTGAACTAATGCTGTATGATGATTGAGTAGCAATTGTTTGCATCGAGCTGCCGTGATATGGCTGCTGGCGTAGGGAGGTACGCCACAAATACGCTTAAGGGATTTATTAAATGCAACTGAAAATGCTTTAAAACCATTAGAATTAAAAGAACTGTCATGATTCCATAGGGGAAGTCCATAATCTGGTAGACAGTAAGAATTAAAAAGAAATAACATTGTATCTTTGTTCACTTGTTTGTAATTTCTAAAAATACTATTAAAAGATCCATAAAAAATATTTATTCTAAAAGTTGTCATCTGAGTCTTTAAAATTAAAAAAAATATTGTGGCCCAGATATTTGAATCCCTTCACCACCTCCAAGGTATCTCCGTTCAGCTCAATGCTCTGCGTCTGCTGATTATTATTGGTAGTAAATATCATGCATTTAGATTTATCTCTGTTAATTTTAAGTAAATGTTGATCAATACAAGAACATAATTTGCTATATAATATATCCATATCTTGAAAAGAATCAGCCAGGAGGACTATATCATCAGCGTAGGCTAATATGTTGCATCTCACATCTCCATATTTACATCCTGCATTAGTACCAGCCACTTCATTTATAATTTTGTCCATGTATAAATTGTATAGAAAGGGTGAGAGTATTCCACCTTGCCTCACACCTTTCTCAACATAAACATAGTTGCTATAAGAGTCTTGCCATCTTACATTCGCTTTCTGATTCCTTAGGTAATGCATTAAAATTAATATTACATCTACTGGTAGTGACAATTCTAATAATTGTTCCCTAAAATAAAATGGTCTACCCTATCAAAAGCTTTACTTAGGTCAATAAATGTAGCTACTGCATTGTTCTTACAATTCGAGTATTTTTTCATAATGTCTTTAAGAATAAAACAAGTATCTGTGGTTGAAGACCCTGATTTAAACCCGAATTGTCTAAAGTTGAGAACCACTTTTTCAGATAAAATATCTAAAATAAATAATTCAAATAGTTTTAAAAGGCATGAGGACTGCATAATGGGTCTGTAATTATCTGACTCTGTAATATTTTTCCTACTGTCTTTTATAATAGGTGTAATAGTACCCTTCAGCAAGTCACCAGGGAGATAGCAGTGGATAAAACAAGTATTTAAAAAATTAGCAATATTTTCCAAAAAAGACCAAGATGCATTCTTTAAAAAAATTGTGTGAATAAAATCATGACCTTCACCAAAGTTAAGACGCATTAACAATTGTTTTATAGTGTGACTAGAGATCTTTAAACGCATTTTTCTACCTTCAGGCCACGCTTGCTTAATATCATTTAAGAAGTCTCTCTCAGCGTTAGGATTATTTGGAGGTTGACTTAAAATAAATGTTTCTTTAAATACTTTAGTTATATTAGAATTGCCACTCTGGCCATTTATAAAACTTGATACCTTTTTACACCCTTTCTTTCTTTTTATTTCATTCCAAAATTCACTCTTATTCTTATATAAAAACTTTTCCGTTATTGAATTACAAATTTATCTCTGTTCGTTAATTTTACATTCATTTAGTGCCTTTTTAAATTCCTTCCGACTGTCTAACATATCTCTATGAATACCTGTTCCTCGTATCCTGCCATTCCTCACCCAGGTTAAGAATTTCTCCCTGGCAATAGTGTGTTTCGCCTTAATACACCGGTTCCATCCTGGTATCACTTTATATTTGTTCTTTTTAATATTAGCACGTGCATAGTCTCTACTAGCGCTCACAATGCTGGTCGTGATTAGTGAATACAATTTATCAATCCTTCTTAGATGACTGGGATCCCGGCACCCTAACCTATGACAATCATGAATAGGGAAGGAATAAATTTTGTGTAAAAGATTGTCAACCCTCTGATTAATATGATTAATTTCTTGCATGCTTAACCTTTGCCAGTTAACACGAGTTTGATTATTGTCAGCAAGTAAGCCAAAATCTTTAATCTTTTGACCTCCCCTAGTAAATTTTAAAGTAGCTTCCATTGGCAAGTGGTCCGATCCTATAATGTGTTGAAGTATTTTTATGTTGTTAATTGTAATATGATTGTGCACCTTGCCTATTACATGATACACCCATCTGGTGACGGAATCCCCATATCCAACAAATGTATAGGAGTCATTATCCAATATATCCACATCATAACACCTCAGTGAGTTTCTATTCATAAATTCTGACAAATTTCGCCAGGCTCTACCTGAGAAAGGGTCGGCATTGAAGTCCCCTATCAGAAAAATTTCATCGTAATTAATATTGCTGATATGATCCTCCACTACTGATAAGGACTCTAAATATTTATTTAAAGTTTCAGCTCTCCATACGTCACTATTCTGTCACTAGTACTGTAGTGGGGGCCCAGTACTGTAGTGGGACCCTAATACAGTAGTGGGGACCCAGTACTGTAGTGGGGCCCTAGTAGAGTGTGGGAATCGTATCATATAAGGACCCCAGTACTGTAGTGGGGGCCCAGTACTGTGGGGGCCCTAGTAGAGTGTGGGGGGATCATATCATATAAGGACCCCAGTACTGTAGTGGGGGCCTCCAGACAAGCACCCTGGTTGTTACACCAATTTAAATTCAGCACACCTCCTCACAATTTCCTCTGCCTACCCACCAGTCCTCCTCCTGGACAGTATAATGTGAACCAAGATCAACTACATACTTTTATTATACTTCCTCCTGGACAGTATAATGTGAACCAAGATCAACTATACTGTATACTTTTATTTGCCAGAATTGTTTGCTTTCTTTCTTTCGTGTGTGTGTGTGTGTGTGTGTGTGTGTGTGTGTGTGTGTGTGTGTGTGTGTGTGTGTGTGTGTGTGTGTGTTTTAGTAGCATTCTCATCATCTCTCTCTCTCTCTCTCTCTCTCTCTCTCTCTCTCTCTCTCTCTCTCTCTCTCTCTCTCTCTCTCTCTCTCTCTCTCCGCTCCCCTTCCCGTCCATGTTTAAGTACTTCCCTTGCTACATTTTTATCTTGATTCTGATTCTGTCATTCTCACTCTCTCTCTCTCTCTCTCTTTTAAGACTTTTCGTCCCATGTCTTTATCAATATCATGACCTTTCGTGCCATTTAGGTATCGATTTTTTTTCCTGGCGAGCGATAACGAGTCTGTAATTATGGACAAAATGGCCTCGGAATATTTTTCAACCAAAAAATGTACACATTTATCTTGAAGGGAAATCTTAAGGATAATGTATAAAGCTTGATGGAGGTCTAGGGAGGAAAATAAAATAAAAATAAATAAATAAATGAACTAATACATAATACCAACCTCTTAAATTCAATGAATGCCAGATAATAGCATGTCTCTGTCAGTTAGATGATAAAGTGCACAGAGTGAAGTGACCAATTAATAAACAGGTTATGTTGTTCAATTGATCCTTGCTGTCAGTCAGTTCATGGATGGAGCAAGTCGATTGATCCACTCAAAACATAGGACTGCTTTTTTCAGTTACATATTTATGGTTTAGTTTACACAAAATCCATCTATCTATCTATCTATCCAGAGATGACAAAAAAAGACAATCTCGGAGTGCAAGAGCCAACACAGTCGGTAGAGGGTCATCTCATCCCTCCAATAAGTATCATCTCCTTCAATTATCATCTCTTCCTCCCTCCAACAATTATCATCTCTCTCAATTATCATCTCCTCCTCCCTCAATTATCATCTCCTCCTCCCTCTCTCATTTCCTCCCCCTTGTATCATATCCTATTCCCTTTATTACCACCTCCACCTCCACCTCCCCCTCCCCCTCCTCCTCCCCCCTCACGCCCATCAAAACAAAGGCCAAGAAGAAGAAGAGCGCCTCTCGTTTTCTGACACTTCCCGATTTTTATGTGGCCCTGACCTTGGGGGTGGGGTTGGTCCGGGGGGAGGGGGCTCTTCCAACACACCCATGCCAGTCTGTCTTCCCAGGACCAGACACATACACACACACACACACACACACACACAGATAATACCACTCACACACACACACACACACACAGACTTGCTGACGTCACGGAGGTTCTCTACACGTACTTGGGTGAGGAATTTACGAGTCTTAGAACACACATACGCCGACCTATTACCACAACACGCTCAAACACACCGACACCGTCACACATACACACTATACACACACAAATAAACAAACACACACACACAAATAATAAAACACAGACACACCCTATACATACACACACACACCAATAAGCAAACACACACACCCTAAATACACACACACACCGGTTACTACAGTGCCAATAAAGAAAGGTTCTGTAGCCAGAAGTGCCGCTGTGTGCCATATTAGTGTATCTCTCTCCACACACACACATACAACACACACACACACCCTATACACACACACACACACACCGCTATGGGCCCTATTAGTGTCAAGGTCGGAGTTAACCCTTTCAATTATCAGGACACCCCTCTCAATTGGCGAGCCCACAGATGCGGATCTTGTGTTCGAGTCATGTGATAAGTGGCTTAAACTAAAGAACATACTGTATACCTGTTGACCTCATTCCTTAGCTTCCAATTGCTCAACGACGCCATCAAAGATCAAAAGCTAGAGATATTAAGGTTCGTAATTAACACACATATACACACACACACTCAATCTAGCCACCAATCAAATACAAAAATGTAAAAAACAAACCAAAACAGGAACGGCACAAAAGAACAAAAGAACAAAAGAACTTATAAAAATCACAATGTGGAATAAACTCTTTGGACAGTAAATTGCGGACATGAGCTACGTGTGGGCTCGCCTATTGATTATTTTAACCCCTTCGGTAAACCATGACGACGCTTTTCTTGCTTTTATTCTGGCTATCATTAAACAATTTCATATAGATTACGAAGGCCCCGTGGGAATAATACAAGTTAATAATATATCAACAACACTCTGGTTCCTGCCAGTCCTTCCTAAACTGATTAAAATCGCTCACACATAGCGAGCATAAGAGTAAGGAAAACGTCATGGTACTGGGTAATTGGGAGTGGTCGTGCTTAGCCTATTATCAAAGGGGATATTTTAGTTTGCTCCCTCAACCTCTATAAAGCTTAATAAAACACCCCCAATTCTAGATAAATTTGCACATTTTTGAAGAAGAAAATGTTCCGGCCAAAGGCCGATCCCTCCTAAATTACAGGTTCGGTATCGATCACCAGAAAAAAGCGATTCCTTAAATGGCACAAAAGGTCTTAATATTGAATCCCTTAGCAATTAATTTATCGATACGTATTAATATTCAACATGCGAAGGACCAGTCTCTCTTGTATATTTACAAATTTGACCTTCTTTAGCCCTTCTGTTCCTTGAGGGTCTTCCTAAGTTGCGTACATTTTGTGGCCTGAAGTATTATTATGGGAGATTTGTATGTATATATTTATGTATTAATATACTCATTTAGTTAATACTTCTGTTTAGTTTTTCCCCTAGACTTCAATAACGCTTAAAAAAAAAAAAAAAAAAAAAAAATATATATATATATATATAAAATAGAAACAAATAATTTTCATAATGCTAATAAGTCATACCAACAATACAGCTGAAAATATCTACTAAACAGCATTTTCCTGGTACTAATCTATATGATCCAAGAATGTATTAAACGTTCTTATATACGAGACAGGCAAAGAAAGGAGCGTCTATACGGTTTTATACACTACAGTAAAACCAGTACTAGACACGATAACAAGTCCTGGCTTATCATATTAACATTTCATTATGTATCTTGTGAAAAAGATAAATACATAAAAAACATAAATACATACATTTATGAATGAATGAATACAAACTACATAAATTAATAGACAAATTAATAAATCTATAATTATATGAATGAATTAATACAAAAGATAAATTAATAAACAAGTGAATAAATAAATAAATAAATAAATATATAAATGAATGAATCAATCAATAACATAAATTAAACGAAAAATTCAAACTCGTACATATTTCTGGCCATTTGGAAATCAGAATAACCTATCCCAAACTAAAAAAAAAAAAAAAAAATTTACCCCGACCACTTCATAACCACCATGACGTATAGTTGTCATCATATTCTGGTTACCATTAGACGATTTTCATTAGCTTATAATATACCTCTAGGACACTCAAGAAGTATATAATATGATCTCAATAAACCCTCTGACTAACATTGACCGTTTAAGGGGAGATCTCCACTAGAGGGATTTTTTTCTTGACCCCTTTCTCCCTCATGTTTAGCCCCATTGCTTTTGATATTATAAAACGTTCGCCCCGTTAGTTTGGCGATTTTAAGAACTTTCACCCTATTTTGAGACCTTTCGTGCCATTCAGGTGTCGATTATATCCTGGCGAGCGATAGCGAGCCTGTAACTTAAGAGGAAACGGCCTTCGGCCGGGACATTTTTTAATTAATCTTGAAAGGGACTCAAGGGGGTGTAATCTTAAGCTTGCTGGAGGTCTAGGGAACAAACTAAATACCTCCCCTTAAGCTACAAAGAATCGTCTAATTTTAGCCTGAATCAAAGGTAAAAAGGCGTCATTATTCTGAAGGGGTTAAGGGTTTTAGGTGCTATTTATTTGTTAATGTATTTATATATTTATTTATTATTGTTTTAGTTTCCTCCCTAGACCTTCCATCAAGCTTAATAAATTATCCTCAAGATCCTCCTTCGAGATAAATCTGTATATTTTTCGGTAGGAAAAGTCCCGGTCAAACCTTCAAAATTACGGGCTTGCTATCGCTCGCCAGGAAAATATCGACACCCAAATGGCACAAACGGTCATGAAATTTATAAAGAAATGAGGCAGAGGGTCCTAAAATCGAAAAAAATAATGAGGCGAACGTCTTAAAATCTCAAAACTAATGGGGGATGTCTTGGGGATTTTTTATTTTTTTTAAAGTTTGATGGAGGTCTTGGGAGGAAACTATTAAAACAATAAATACATGACCATTTCGACCAGGAAGTAAACCCTCCCCCCATAAAGTGAGAGTACCGGGAATCTCTGCCTGCACGTGAAATAATCCAACCCACAAACCCGTCTGAGGCATTCGGTGAGGTAAGACCCCAACCCACAAACCCGTCTGTGGCATTCAGAGAGGTAAGAATCCAACCCACCAACCCGTCTGTGGCATTCAGAGAGGTAAGAATCCAACCCACAAACCCGTCTGTGGTAGTCGGAGAGGTAAGAATCCAACCCACAAACCCGTCTGTGGTAGTCGGAGGTAAGAATCCAACCCACAAACCCGTCTGTGGTAGTCGGAGAGGTAAGAATCCAACCCACAAACCCGTCTGTGGTAGTCGGAGAGGTAAGAATCCAAACCACAAACCCGTCTGTGGTAGTCGGAGAGGTAAGAATCCAACCCACAAACCCGTCTGTGGTAGTCGGAGATGTAAGAATCCAACCCACAAACCCGTCTGTGGTAGTCGGAGAGGTAAGAATCCAACCCACAAACCCGTCTGTGGTAGTCGGAGAGGTAAGAATCCAACCCACAAACCCGTCTGTGGTAGTCGGAGAGGTAAGAATCTAACCCACAAACCCGTCTGTGGTAGTCGGAGAGGTAAGAATCCAAACCCACAAACCCGTCTGTGGTAGTCGGAGAGGTAAGACTCCAACCCACAAACCCGTCTGTGGTAGTCGGAGAGGTAAGAATCCAAACCCACACACCCGTCTGTGGTAGTCGGAGAGGTAAGAATCCAAACCACAAACCCGTCTGTGGTTCTTGCTCAAGGGGAGACGGTAACCGTTGGCTATATCCCAGAAAAACATTTCAATCTGAACGGGGATTGAACCCAAGACTGCAAGATGGGAAACAGACACGCTATCAACTGAGCCAAGTAAATTTATCAAGTAAATAACCTATCAAAGGTTATTCTTTTGTAAATAATCTTAAGGGGGGGATGGTTCACTTTTTGGGGCGAATTTTTCATGTATAGTATTTATTATTTATCTAGTTTCCTCCCTAGACCTCCATCAAATATAAAAAAAACATCCATTAGATCCCCCTTCTAGATTAATTTGTACAATTTTCGGTAGAAAATTTCCCGGCCCAACATTACAGGCTCACTATCGTTCGCCAAGGAAAAAATCGACACCTAAATAGCACGAAAGGTCTAAATATTGACGAAGAAATGGGGCGAAATGTCTTAAAATTGACTAACTAATGGGGCAAACATCTTAACATCGGAAATCTAATGGGGCTAAACATGAGGAAGAAAGTGGTCCAGAAAACCGGCCCATCCCCCCTTAAACGTATAAATAACCTATTCCTTCATGTATATATTGCATCCTTTCCATAATTCACTATTAACCCGTTCTGTACCGGCGACGTCTTTTTAATATTACTCTTGGTATATTCAGGCGATTTTATGCAGCTTAGGAAGGATCTCTGGCAGTTATAAGGCTTCGAACTATCTCCATCAGCCTTTTTAGCTACCATAGATCCTTCCTAAACTGCGTAACATCTCCTAAATGTAGCTAAAATAAAATGTAACA
This sequence comes from Paralithodes platypus, assembly GCA_032716605.1. NCBI lineage: Eukaryota > Metazoa > Arthropoda > Malacostraca > Decapoda > Lithodidae > Paralithodes > Paralithodes platypus. The sequence goes on from CM064499.1 coordinate 31,151,595, forward strand.
GATGTCGCTGGAACAGAAAGGGTTAATATTATGTATTCTGTTGCTTGTATATTATTATGTATTTGATGTTGCAAGTGATATTCTTGTTGTATTACCTCCTGTTAACCCCTTCTGTACCGCTGACGTCTCTTTAACTGTATGCTGGCTACTTTTAGACGATTGTATTCTGTTTAAAATGGGCCTCTAACAATTAACAGGCTTCGAACTATCTCGCTTAACCCTTTTCACCAGCACACATACTTCCTAAACTGCACAAAATCGTCTAAATATACCAAGAATAAAATTGACAAAACGTCGTCGGTACAGAAGGGGTTAATAGAAAACTGCTTTGTATTATTAGTATAACTTTATTTCCATGTGTTTAATCGTAATTGTATACCACTAAAGCCGGTATCACACGAACGCTTTTTCACTCAACCTTTATCTGTCAGCTTATGTGGTCATCATATAAAATATTTCGGTACCGGTAACCTAAATTAATCTGTCATCAGTCTAGTTTCCGACACCAGTGCAAAATATTCTAGAAATGTTGCCAGAATTTTTTTGATCATCAAATGTTGACTATAGAAGCTCTCGTGTGATACCGGTTTTACTTGTACTTAACCCGTTGAGTGAAGTTCATAAGAAGACCAGAAATATCCTAGCATAATAACCCCTTGAAGCTCTGACGCGTTTTAACAGTTTATTTTGGTTATCATTAGACGATTTTATGCAGCTTAGGAAGGATCTGTGTGTATTAAAAGGACAAATACTATCTCAAATCAACCCTTTGACTTCCGTATACCGTTACTAATCTGAATACAATCGTCTAATAGTAGCCAGAAAACAGAACACAAACGCGTATTGGAGTTTGAAAGGGTTAATAGGTATGTGTATGTCTGAATTTCGACGATATTACTTGTGGGCAAAGTGGCAATAAAGTGCATCTTATCCCAGCCGCGATAGACTTCTCCAACTTCTCCATCTCTCTATAAATTGATGGAACGTATTCTTGTCATCGCACTTAAGGGGGGACGGGCTGGTTTTTCTGGGCCCCCTTTCTTCCTCATGTTTAACCCCATTAGTTTTCTGATTTTAAGATGTTTGCCCCATTAGTTTGTCGATTTTAAGACCTTCCGCCTCATTTCCTTGTCAATATTAAGACCTTTCGTGCCATTTAGGTGTCGATAATTTTCCTGGCGAGCGACAGCGAGCCTGTAATTTTAAAAGGAGCCGGCCTTTGGCCGGCACATTTTACGAGAAAAATAATGGATGTTTTTTTTTTTTTAAGTTTGATGGAAGTCTTTGGAGGAAACTAGAAAAATAATTAATAAATAAAAACAAATCTACCAAAAAGTGAACCGTAAAAGCCGCCGTAAAAGCCGTCTACTGCCTTACCGCTATCCAGGTAATGCCTCATCCCACACACATAAAAGATACCTATAAACCCGCGGAATAGCCACACATTTGAATAATCCTTAATATATACTAGCCCCGGACTGGAGGCATTCCCAACATATTAAAATTCCTTTCGCATTATCATTGGGTAAAATTGCACAAAATATGTTTATATTTAGCTGCGATGAAACTATATAAGGAAATGACCGAATGCAAGCAATAAATTATACATAAAATCTAATTTATCTATCTATCTATTGGCCTACTCAGGCACACACCCCTCATTTTTTGTTTTGGCTGGGGGTGGCCGACTCGAGACAGAACCTTCTAATCCTAACGATCCTACAATCTAATACTAACAAAACAAAGTACATACAATACTTTTGAACATACGATAATCATGCACTATCATCATTCACTCGTTCGATTACTAAACAATTATGTTCACACACGCATGCATGCACACACACTTGTGCAAACAAATTAATGTACACGTTAAATCATTAAAGAAAGATATGCACACGTTGGCTACATACACAACTACACAAAAGGATAAAATCTTATGACTATTACACTTCGCATACACACATTCACAAAAATATGTATGAACAAAGAGTGCATCTATCACACAAACATAATAATACGTCTTATCCACATCCAAACCCACCAACACACCCACTCATACACAGCACACACACCTATTAACAAACACACATACCTATGCCACACATAACACCAACACCCACAAAACCACCACCATCATTACCACTACCACAAGTTAGTAAGCTCTAGAACTCTCTCCCTAAATCTGTCTTTCCCTTTTCCTATAACTTACACTGCTTCAAGCTCCGTGTCCAGACATTTTGACTCTTAACATACCTTGAATATGGATATCTATAACTCTTTTTCAACTTGGGGGGGGGGGGGCTTGTTACAGGTAGCTTTGCCAATTATCTCTTTCACACACACATAGACAAAAATACACACCAACACACATACTACGCCAACAACATACACCTACGCCACACTACCCCCACC
>CM064499.1:31156509-31159009 GCA_032716605.1 Paralithodes platypus
CAAACATCTTAAAATCTGAAAACTAATGGGGCTAAACATGATGGAGAAGGGTGCCAGGAAAACCAGCCCATACCCTCTTATAAGTAGTAGTCTTTCAGTAGTAATTGTTATAGCTATTAGTCTCTCTTTACCTATCGTCGTAATATACTGTATACTGTATATAAGAACATAAGATATCGGAAAGAGAAAGAGAGAGAGAGAGAGAGAGAGAGTGAGAGTGAGAGAGAGGGGGGGAGACAGCTCTATAGGGGCATGGAGGAATGAATGGAAGAGTTACTACAGTATTCAGGTCACGTGTATCACCCCCCCCCCCCCCCTCTCTCTCTCTCTCTCTCTCTCTCTCTCTCTCTCTCTCTCTCTCTCTCTCTCTCTCTCTCTCTTTTTATCCACCTATCTATTTCACACACACTCATGCTCTTATAAATCTATATACATATATATATATATATTATTATTATTTGACATGAAAACATTTCAAACTTGGGCGCGTGCATATGTGTATGTAAATATTGATGTGATCTGTATGTGCGTATGGCTATGTTTATACAGAGATAATCGTGTGTACATATTTGCCCAACCCTAGCGTGATCGTGCTTGACCTACATAATTAATAGTCTCAGTACACACACACACATACATGCATACAGTATTATACCATTACACACAGATATACATACCCAAGCAACCCCCCCCCCCCCCTCCCACACACATATACAGTAGTACATACGCACATACAGTATTCAAGCACCACCACTCCACACTCAAAGAGAGAGAGAGAGGGTGGAGGAGGGAAGAGTACATATAGATAGATAGATAGACAGACAGACAGGCGGCTGGTTAAGGCATCAACACACCTGCAAGGGTGGGGTGTAACATGATAGCGCTCTCTCTATCTCTCTCTCTCTCTCTCTCTCTCTATGTCTCTCTCTCTCGCTCTGTCTCTCTCTCTCTCCCTCTCTCTCTCAAAAGAAGAAGACGGTTATTTAGGTTTGTAGGATCTGCCAAGACAAGATAGAGGAGGTAAAACAGAAGACAGTAGTAGTGACAGAGGTATCATTTAAGTTGCATGTTTTTGTTGCGGACTAGGCGTTAACATGTGAGCAGCTTCCCTCACTAACTCGGCTGGCTTCAGAGCGGATACGAGCGTCTTTTTTGTTTCGTTTCTTTTGTTCTATGTGGATGAGGGAGACAAAAGGCGAGTGCCTCCCACAGAGTTGAAAGAGTAACAGGGCCAAAATCAAGGAATGTTCGAGCCAAAATGTCTGGACACACGGAGTTTGAAACAATTTAAGTCATAGAATGAGGGAAAGGTGGATTCAGGAAGAGAGTTCCAGAGCTCTGCTGATTAATAGAAGAAAGATTGGGAGTATCGTTTCACTCTTGAATTGGAGTTGCACAGAGTAGAGGTGGGATTGTGTTGCAAGACGGGTACTACGTACCCTACGTAGAGGAGGTGGTATACACTGAAGAGTTCTGAGGAACAATGATTATTGTAGTAGCGATAGAATAGCGAGAGAGATTCAACATTGAGGCGAAGAGAGAGAGAGAGATTGCAGAGAGTCGGTGAGTGGACGGAAATTAGTGATACGAAAGGCTTTCCTTTCTATTTTGTCTAGAAGTGCGGTGTGAGAGAATCCCCCCCACACATGTGAACAATACTCAATACAAGGACGCACTGTGCCCCTCCCTGTACAGAGCAAGAAGCTGTGTAGGGGTAAAGCACTCCCTGAGGCGGTTGATCACACCCAGCTTCTGGGAGGCCGCCTTAGCAAGACTGATAATATCGTCCTTCCAAGAGAGAGCAGAAGAAAAAGAGACCGAGAATATTGAGAGAAGATGAAAGGTTTAGGTTTATTTTTGTATTGTTGAAGTATAAGGAATAGTCCTCTGGGAGTTCACGATGGGTAGATAAATGAAGAAATTGGGTTTTGGAAGCATTAAAATCAACAAGGTTTTCTCTGCCCCAATTGGAAATAGAAGTTAGATCAGAAGACATGTGTTGTATGGCTTCATTACGTTTGTTTTTGAGGGATTGCTTGCTGGGGCGTCTGTCTGTCTACAGACCGACATTCTTACTTTACTTACTTTTGATGTGTTCGCCACTCTTCTAGCGGCACCGAGGAGCGCGACGCCCCTCGTTATGGGTGGTGATTTGGTGCAGCAGACTGTTTGAAGCGACAGCTTGCTCCCTTGCGAAGATGGGCTCGTCTGGCACTTTTTGCAGTTCGACATTCGCAGGTCTAACCACTCTCTCCCTCTCTCTTGCTGCTATTATTGTTTTATATATTTTTTTTTGTGTGTTCTGCTATCTCTAATAGAATTTAGTCCTGATCATCCTCGCTTGGATCGTAAAGTCTGTGCGGCCAGTGTATCTGTGTAAATATAAGTAAATCTCTCTCTCTCTCTCTTTCTCTCTCATGATCATGCACCCACCAAATTCCTTTTAACTCATTCCCGCTGAAATTCATTCTCCCAAACTTTCTTAACATATATGCTCTCT
>CM064499.1:31164009-31171509 GCA_032716605.1 Paralithodes platypus
AGAGAGAGAGAGAGAGATAGAGAGATAGATAGATAGATAGATAGATAGATAGATAGAGAGAGAGAGAGTAAATAAGTGACCTGAACTGATGATATTGACACACCGAACCCAGAATGAACTAAATGAGGGACTCCATGGTGAATGAGGCCCAGGAACTAAATGGATACAAATACAAATATGTATTGTGTGTGTGGGGATGAGTCAAATAAAGTGATGAATATGAAGAGTAAAATAATCGTGTGTGTGTGTGTGTATATACGATACAGAGACACAGTACTTTCTCATGTTTTCAATAATAATCGAGAGATCAGCTGTTAATGGAGTAAAAGTTTCGACAGGTTAAAATAAATAAACTGTACAGTAGATATTTTTTTTTTCTATGTGAGGGAGGCAAAAGGCAGATCTGCCTATAGCGAGTGCCTCCCCCATAGTTGAAAGAGGCATATTTGCATGTTATATACGGCGTGAATCTTCCGTAGACTTATTTGATTACTATTGCAAAAAAAAAAAAAAAAAAAAAAAAAAAATCAATGCAGGTATAAAAAAAAAAAAGTGCCTTTATATAGAGAGTGGTGACAAAGGGGGTGCAGGGAGTCAGAAACAACATGGCGCTCGATGACTGATGATGATGATGGCTTGAGTAAAGTAGGAGATTGGAGAGTTTTGGAGAGAGGAAGATAAAGTGGAGAAGTGCGAAGTACAGTAGGAGATGAAAAGTTCTCGGGCTCAACCAAGAGTGCTTTTATATAGAGAGTGGTGACAAAGGGGGTGCAGGGAGTCAGAAACAACATGTCGCTCGAGGACTTAAGGTGTAGAGTGCCTTTATATAGAGTACTCTCTATATAAAGGCACTCTACACCTTAAGTCCTCGAGCGACAAAGGGGGTGCAGGGAGTCAGAAACAACATGGCGCTCGAGGACTTAAGGTGTAGAGTGCCTTTATATAGAGAGTGGTGACAAAGGGGGTGCAGGGAGTCAGAAACAACATGGCGCTCGAGGACTTAAGGTGTAGAGTGCCTTTATATAGAGAGTGGTGACAAAAGGGGTGCATAGAGCGAGTCAGAAACAATATGGCGCTCGAGGACTTAATGGAGAGTTACTCGCTTTTTCTGGACCCCCTTCTCCCTTATATTTAGACCCATTAGTTTTGCGATTTTTAGACTTTCGTTCACTAATTTGGCGATTTTGAGACCTTTCGCCCCATTATTTTGTCAATATTAAGATCTTTCGTGCCGTTTAGGTGTCGATTTTTTCCTGGCGAGCGATAGCAATCCTGTAATTATTTAAGGATCCGGCCTTCGGCCAAGACATTTTTCTACCGACAAATGTACAAATATATCTTGCAAGGAGATATAGGGGGTGTTTTGTTAAGCTTGATAGAGGTCTAACGAGGAAACTTATAATTAAATAAATACCGGTATATGAATAAGTAGCCCCCCAAAACAAGCACTACCTTAAGGGCCTGGATAGATATAGATTGATGGATAGCGAAATAAACAAAAGTATAAATAGAATAACAATAGGTACCGCAAGGGGTACCGTACACAAGCTGAAAATGAAGCGTAATAATAATGATACGCTATGGGGTAAACACAAAATGGCGGCCGAAGATAAAGGTGACCCTACTCTCTTATACAAGTGCCCCCAGTGTCCCTGATGTATAAGGTGTAATACTGCTATAATGACTGTCACTATAGAGGGGTATGGTGTATAAGGTGTAGTACTGCTATAATGACTGTCACTATAGAAGGGTATGATGTATAAGGTGTAATACTGCTATAATGATAGTCACTATAGAGGGGTATGGTGTATAAGGTGTAATACTGCTATAATGACTGTCACTATAGAGGGGTATGGTGTATAAGGTGTAATACTGCTATAATGACTGTCACTATAGAGGGGTATGGTGTATAAGGTGTAGTACTGCTATAATGACTGTCACTATAGAGGGGTATGGTCCCTAAGTGTCCCTGATGTATAAGGTGTAATACTGCTATAATGACTGTCACTATAGAGGGGTATGGTGTATAAGGTGTAATACTGCTATAATGACTGTCACTATAGAGGGGTATGGTGTATAAGGTGTAGTACTGCTATAATGACTGTCACTATAGAGGGGTATGGTCCCTAAGTGTCCCTGGTGTATAAGGTGTAATACTGCTATAATGACTGTCACTATAGAGGGGTATGGTGTATAAGGTGTAGTACTGCTATAATGACTGTCACTATAGAGGGGTATGGTCCATAAGTGTCCCTGATGTATAAGGTGTAATACTGCTATAATGACTGTCACAATAGAGGGGTATGGTGTATAAGGTGTAGTACTGCTATAATGACTGTCACTATAGAGGGGTATGGTCCCTAAGTATCCCTGGTGTATAAGGTGTAATACTGCTATAATGACTGTCACTATAGAGGGGTATAAGGTGTAGTACTGTTCTCAGGAATCTCGTGTCTCCCTGGATGAGTCCCAGATGCTGTCACGGACGAAGGGAGAGGCACACACACCCGGGGGGGGGGGGGGGGGGGGGAGGGAGGGAGAGAGAGAGAGAGAGAGAGAGAGAGAGAGAGAGAGAGAGAGAGAGAGAGAGAGAGAGAGAGAGAGAGAGAGAGAAGAGGAGGAGGAGGTGGTGGTGGGGAGGTAAATACAAAGAGGGGAGATGGATACAAAGAGGGGAGGTGGATACAAAGAGGGAAGGGCGAAGGGAGGCAGATACAAAGAGGGAAAGATGAAGGGAGGCAGATACAAAGAGGGAAGGATGAAGGGAGGCAGATACAACGAGGGGAGGGCGAAGGGAGGCAGATACAAAGAGGGAAGGATGAAGGGAGGCAGATACAAAGAAGGAAGGATGAAGGGAGGCAGATACAAAGAGGGAAGGATGAACGGAGGCAGATACAAAGAGGGAAGGATGAAGGGAGGCAGATACCGTACAAAGAGGGAAGGATGAAGGGAGGCAGATACAAAGAGGGAAGGATGAACGGAGGCAGATACAAAGAGGGAAGGATGAAGGGAGGCAGATACAAAGAGGGGAGGGAGAAGGGAGGCAGATACAAAGAGGGAAGGATGAAGGGAGGCAGATACAAAGAGGGGAGGGCGAAGGGAGGCAGATACAAAGAGGGAAAGATGAAGGGAGGCAGATACAAAGAGGGAAGGATGAAGGGAGGCAGATACAAAGAGGGAAGGATGAAGGGAGGCAGATACAAAGAGGGAAGGATGAAGGGAGGCAGATACAAAGAGGGAAGGATGAAGGGAGGCAGATACAAAGAGGAGAGACAGATATAAAGAGGGGAGGGTGAGGGGAAATAGATACACAACAAGGGGAGGGTGAGGGGATAGGGTTGACACACAGTGAGGGGAGTAACAAGAAGGCTGGAACACTGAGGGGAAACAAGAGGTAAACACAAGCACATAAACATTCCCAAGTGGGCCAGTCACAACCTTCTGGCTTACTCAGTCTTAAAAAAAGGTCTTCCTCTTTTTTTTTTTTTTTTTTTTTTTTCATTGTTTATAATATATACTGGTTAAATCTTGTCCACAGCTCTCTCGTACTAAGAACACATATTAGCAGCCCTTCTCTTCTCGTGTATGCTGACAGTTTCCTTTTCTTATGATCTTTCCAGAAAGTATGTATGTTCAAGAAACTCCGTTCGTCTTATTCATCGCGTTTCTCATTGTGCAAAGAGGAATAGTACAGTCGCGGACAGGAATATCTGTACAATATTTGGAGGAACAATTATCCTAAGCTGACGAAGTGTGTTGAACATATGATAACGGATCATCGGGTTTCACTAGGCATATATTTTTAAATCATGAGGAGGTGTTCAACTATTCTTGTCTACGACCTGTACCCCCCCCCCCCCCCCCACACCTCCTTCACCCCTCCTCCCAACCTCCTTCCCCTGTACAGGTATAGTGTATTGTTTGTAGATTTATGGGGGTGCTGCACTTTACTGGGGTAGTGCTTGGTTTTTGGTCTATATTTATGAATTAATCTATGTTTGCGTTTCCTCGCTAGACCTCCATCAATCTTAAAATCAAAACAAAAATAAACCCCCTTTCAAGATAAATTTGTAAATTTTTCGGTAGAAAAATTTCCAGGCCGAAGGCCGGTTCCTTCTAATATTACATGCTCGCTATCTCTCGCCAGGAAAAAATTGACATCTAAATGGCACGAAAATGTCTACATATTGACAAATAAATGGGGCGATAGGTCCTAAAATCGACAAACTAATGGAACGAACGTCTTAATCTCTCAAAACAAATATGCTTAACATGAGGAAGAAGGCGGTCCAGAAAAAACAACTACCTCCCCCTTAAGTGCTTCGTGAATGAGTACAATGAAAAGTATTTAGTATTATCAAATCTCCTGCACCTACAGTACACTTCCTCCTATCTCTTTCCGCTCACTTCCGTGTTGCGTCACTCTGCTTTATTGTTATTGCATTCAAGGATATTTTGAAAAGTTTGAGTGTTAGCATTTCCCCACACAGTAACCAGGGGGCAAGCACCTTTCTACATATTCTCACTATTATATATATTATTATTAGTAGTAGTATTATTATATGTGTGGATAAGGGAGACCAAAGGCAGAGGTGCTGGTGTTTCTCAGGTTTTCGCTTACACACCAACTAAAGTCTAAAGCTATAATCCCCTTGTCGAGTCTTATTTATAATCCCTACCAGTAATCTATTTCGAACTCGGTCACACCGAATTCATCAAAATGTATCTTGAATTGAACTACCACTAATCACTAGCTATACAACCATTATACAGCATTATCCTTCTTGTATCCTTTCACATTAAAAGAACAACAAAACACATACAATTGAAGAGGAAGAACAAACACACACACATACTCTCTCTCTCTCTCTCTCTCTCTCTCAGTAGAACGCACACGCACACTCCTTCCCAAGCACACACACACACACACACACACTCATTAGTACTGCAGCTGACGAAGGCCTTAAATATGTACCAACTCTGAAGGACGCGACTGTCAACATATACTGTATAATGTAACAGCATACGAGAGAGAGAGAGAGAGAGAGAGAGAGAGAGAGAGAGAGAGAGAGAGAGAGAGAGAGAGAGAGAGAGAGAGAGAGAGAGAGAGAGAGAGAGAGAGAGAGAGAGAGAGAGAGAGAGAGAGAGAGAGAGAGAGAATCACTGTACTTATTTATGTTTATTATGTTTAATCTATAGCACAATAATTAACAAGTTTGATTAACCCCTTCTGTACCGGCGACGTCTTTTTAACTTTATTATGGCTACTTTTGGACGATTGTATTCAATTTAAAAAGGGCCTCCAGCACTTATTAACAGGCTTCGAACTAACTCATCTAACCCTTTTTACTACCACAGATCTTTCTTAAGCTGCACAAAATCGTCTAAATATAGCTAGAATATAATGGCAAAGACGTCGTTGGTACAGAAAGGGTTATTAATACTATCACAAATTGTCGTGTAGTTCAGTAGAATATGCAGCAGGGTTTTCCACTTTGGGATTCCCTAACCCAGAACAATAATTGAGTTTATTATATAAGTGTTATTAGATTTGTAAATCAGTTTAGTTAACCCTTTGAGTACCAGTGACGTGTGGTATATTTTATTCTACATTTTTCTACCGAAAAATGTACAAATTAATCTACAAGGGGGATCTAATGGATGTTTTTTTTTTTTAAGTTTGATGGAGGTCTAGGGAGGAAACTAGAAAGAATAATGACTAAATGAAAAATCGATAAAAAACTGAACCATCCCCCCTTAGCACTTTGTTGATGGATAGAAACTGAACCATCCCCCCTTAGCACTTTGTTGACGGATAGAAACTGAACCATCCCCCCTTAGCACTTTGTTGATGGATAGAAACTGAACCATCCCCCCTTAGCACTTTGTTGACGGATAGAAACTGAACCATCCCCCCTTAGCACTTTGTTGACGGATAGAAACTGAACCATCCCCCCTTAGCACTTTGTTGATGGATAGAAACTGAACCATCCCCCCTTAGCACTTTGTTGACGGATAGAAACTGAACCATCCCCCCTTAGCACTTTGTTGACGGATAGAAACTAAACCATCCCCCCTTAGCACTTTGTTGACGGATAGAAACTGAACCATCCCCCCTTAGCACTTTGTTGATGGATAGAAACTGAACCATCCCCCCTTAGCACTTTGTTGACGGATAGAAACTGAACCATCCCCCCTTAGCACTTTGTTGATGGATAGAAACTGAATCATCCCCCCTTAGCACTTTGTTGACGGATAGAAACTGAACCATCCCCCCTTAGCACTTTGTTGACGGATAGAAACTTTAGGATGAGATAAGTGCAGTAATTAACACTGTCTGGTGGGAGGTGGGTCTTTTTTTAAACCCTCTCTGTTTCACTCAATTAGTTTTGAGGTATTAAGACGCCCTGCATATCTTTGCCAATATTATGACCTTTCTCGCCATTTATGTGTCGATTGTTTCCTGGCGAGCGATAGCGAGGCTGTAATTTAGGTGGAACCATCCTTCGGATGGCGCATTTTTTTGACAATTATAGAGCAAATCAACACTCATTTCCCAAGTCTTCGTTCGATATGGGGTAAGCAACAGTCTTCCTACATTTCTAAGAATTCGGTCGACCCAAATACAGAGAGGGAGAGAGGGAGCCAATAGTTCGTCTCGTTGCAAGGCTAGTTTAAAGGGGGGGGGGTTGCTTTTTCTGGACTACCTTCTCCCTCATGTTTAACACCATTAGTTTTGAGATTTGAAGACGTTCCTTCCATTAGTTTGGCGATTGTAAGAATGTTCACCTCATTGCTTTGTCAATATTTGGACATTTCGTGCAATTTAGGTATCGATGTCTTCCTGGCGAGCGATAGCGAGCTTGGAAGTTTAGGGGGAACCGGCCTTTGGCCGGAACATTTTCTACCAAAGAATGTACAAGTTTATCTCGAAGGGGGGTCTAAGGGGTGATTTTTTAATCTTGGTGGAGGTCTAGGGAGGAAACTAAAAAATAGATAAATCTATAAAAATAGGGCCCCCCCCCCCCCAAGTCAATGGTAAAGGAAACAAGGGAGTGTAAGAGAGCGACCCATGACTCACCAATAGGGACCTACACAACAGTCACCATATTGTCACATAGGGGTGGTACAAGGGTTCATTGAGGTCATCCAAAAGTTTTACCGGGACACATCAAGGTCATCCAAAGTCCTTACCATGTGAACATATCGATCTTGATGAATATGGGTGGCTTTAATGTAGCCCGGTAAAGCTTTTGGATGGTCACGATTGGTCCTGCATGAGTAGATACATACATACGTACATAAATATATATATATATATATATATATATATATATATATATATATATATATATATATATATATATATATATATATATATATATATATACACACACACACACACACGGTGAGAGGCTATCATAAGAGAGCCAAGGAAGGAAAGAGGGGCGAGACACTGTTCCCCCACCAACATGACCCTTTCCAAGGCTATTTGAAGAG
>CM064499.1:31176509-31240671 GCA_032716605.1 Paralithodes platypus
TAATTCTAGATTTTACTGCGTCAATGTCATTTTCCATTAAACATTCGATATTATAAATATTCAATAAAATATTCTTTACTTCCTTCATCAAATATAAGCTATCATCATTGTTAAGTAAACATTTTCTTAAAAAGATACAAGGCTTCAACCGTATTTTTTGCCAATTAATTAGATGAGTGAATGTCATTAACCCTGCTAAATCACATGCTTTGTGGTTGCTCTCCCAGTATTTAAGTTTTAAAATCTTCTTAGTGGCTTTGTGGTATCCAACCGCAAATTGTTTCAGAGGAACACCACACCGCTTATTGGAAAACCATAATTCTGTACCATAAAAACTTAAGCAATAACTATTAAATAGTTGAATAAAAACATTAATATTAACATTAGGGAATTTACGTAAAATACAATTGAATTCATTATAAAACTTATTTCTTGTCCTTATTACATCCTTATCATTATTTAGTTTATCATCAATAAACTGATAGATAGATAGATATATAGATAGATAAATAGTTAGATAGATAGATAATTCAATTCAGTCAGAAACTTATTGCAGCCAGTATTTCACCAACAATACCATTCTAGTCTTCCCCAACCCTCCACCCTGACACACCCTTTACACCGAGTGCTGGGAGACATACTCAATCAGGATGTACAGTCAACATAAACAGTAAGCCGTCAAACCCTGCTGTTATATTGTGCACATTTATGTTACTATGACAGTCCTGGTGGGTTTCTAAGAGGCCGTGACTAGGGGAAGCGTAAGGAAGAAAAAGAGGGGGATAGGAAGAAAAAGAGGGGGATAGGAAGAAAAAGAGGGCAAGTTTTAAGGGTCTTTCTCGCATATACAATATTTAGTCCCGACTTCCCCTGATATTTCCAAAAAATGAATTGGAAGATTGCACCAGGAAATAGGTGTGAATATTTACAGCCAGTTTGCTCTAGGCCCTTTTGAGTTACAGAGAGGTCAGATATCAAGATTATTGTCAAGTTCGTTGGATCTACCTATACCTACCTAAGTTCGCCTAAGTGGAGTTCGCCACTCTGCTAGTGGCACCGAGGAGCGCACCGCCCTTCGTTGTTGTTTGAAAAATGAACGATACTATGCGATAAACCTGGGACAGTGAACGTTGACTGAGGCATGGGGTTTAAGGGAAGGTTTCAAAATAGTTCATCAGTGTGTCAAAATAGTTCGAGATTATGGCCTATCGTTGTAGTGTACAGTTATAACCCAGAATACCTGCACACCCATTTGAATCTGTATGAAACCCAAGTGAGACAATCCAATGTTCTGTTATATCCCAGAGGCTTCACAACTTGGTTTAACCCCTTCACCACCATTACGTAATTGTCATCATATTCTGGTTACCATTAGACGATTTTCTTTAGTTTGTAATCTACCTGTACGACTCAAATGGGTAAATACAATCTCAATAAACCCTCACTCCATGGGTAGTCCTTTCACACACATACACACACACAAACAGTCACTCTCTCGCAGATATATTTATTGAAAGAGCAAATAAACAGCACTGCATATGCTACATTGCTCACTCTTAAACTGCATAAAATCATCTAATCTTAGCCATAATCAAAGGTAAAAATGTGTCATGGTGGTGAAGGGGTTAAAGATTCTACTATACAAATGAGTGTGCAGGTATTATGGTTGATGACTGTACCTGGCCAGCCATTGACGGTGGGTAAGAGTACACATGGAAGGTACACATCTACATAACAGGCCATTCACGTCCTATAGGTGACCAGTATAGGTACCGTATCTGCACCCTAGTGGCTTATTATACACTTGGGAATGGGCTACCTCTCTCTCTCTCTCTCTCTCTCTATTATAGTAGATAGTAGTTTGCAGCTCTGCATCAAGTGTAATGCACCATACAATCTCTCCTTTCCCACTTAGGGTATATCAGCAGAATGGACTGCAATTTTTCCTAGATCCAAAATATCTCTTGTAACTCCCTGCAACTTTATATATATTTGTTTTCTCTTTCTTTCAGGATGTTTTATTTGTATTCTTATTCTTATTCTTATTATTATTATTTTTTTTTTTTTTTTTTCGAAGGAGGGGAAGGGGTTGAGGATAAAGAAAGAGTTAGACAAGGAAGACATGGTATATGCTAAACGTAAATCAGTAGGAGGGAGGATATACTGGCAGGGTGTAGTTCTTCGGGGTGTGTCTCACTCTTGTTCACACCATGGGTAGTCCTTTCACACACACACACACACACACACACACACACACACACACACACACACACACACACACACACACACATACGTACACACACACACACACGCACACACACATCTCAATCCTGTAAAATACAATTGGGTAAATACACATGCACACTCAATCTCTCACACACACACTCTCTCTCTCTCTCACATTTATTTATTGAAAGAACAAATATACAGCACTGTATATAGTATACATTGCTCACTCTCTCTCTCACACACAGATATATTTATTGAAAGAACAAATAAATAGCACTGCATAATTATACTACATTGCTCACTCTCTCTCCCTCTGTCTTGGAACCATTACAGCCCAACCTTTCCCATCACCCCTTTATTTACATTCAGGCGGCCTGCCCTCTGGTGGCGTGGGGGGATAACTAATGAGGAGGCAACATGCACACTACCGCCCGAGATAGGTCAACAACTCGCCCGCTAATACTTCCTATACTCACTATATTTATACTGAGTGTATATTCCTTCTTAAAGTATCCTCGTTGTATTATTCCTTCTTAAAGTATCCTCGTCTTACTTAATGGGTGTATTTATTTGTTCATTTATGTATAATTTTATTATTTTTTTTTTTTTTTTTTTTTTTTTTAGTTTCCTCCCTAGACCGCCATCAAGCTTAAAATTACACCCCCTTGACCCCTTTTCAAGATAAATTTGTAAATTTTTCGGTAGACAAATTTCCTGGCCAAAGGCCGTTTCCTCTTAAATTACAGGCTCGTTATCGCTCGCCAGGAAACAAATCGCCACCTAAATGGTACAAAAGGTCTAAAAATTGACAGAAATGGTGCGAAAGTTCTTAAAATCGACAAACTTATGAGCCGAACGTCTAAAAACCTGAAAACTAATGGGGCTAAACCTGAGGAAAAAGGGGGACCAGAAAAACGACCCCTCTCCCCTTAACACGCTACCACCACAGAGCCTCAGATATTCCCTTTGACAGCAAATGGCCTCTCAGCTACTGGGTAATAGGAACCGGTTTGGGTGATATCTATACTTTTTTTTTAGGTTTATATAAAAATGGTATGGCTATATTATTCCCCATGACTCCTCTATCTCTCACATCCTCCCTCCATCTCTCTTTCTCTCAGGACAGCAATATTTGGTAGATAGATAGATAGATAGATAGATAGATAGATAGATAGAGAGAGAGAGAAGATATATAGATAGATAGATAGAGAGCGAGAGAGAGAAGATATATAGATAGATATAGATAGAGATGAATAGATAGATAGCCAGATCGGGTGTTGAAGAAATACCTCTCACAAATTTCAGAATGTTATAAATCTAGTAATAAATTATTGTACTTTTCCACATGATGGTTTGAGAGAATTTGCATACTTACTGATATATTACACATTTTAGAAATATCAACCTAATGATAAATAAACAGGGAACTATACGGGGTGTAAATGGTAAATTCAGTAGAGCCATACAAATAATATTGTACACTCGATCAAAAAACAATCTTTACACTAACGCTCTAAACATTCTGGAAGTGGGTCGAAATCTTATGATAATACCTCACAGACGTATGTTTCACCCGGTTCATTCCGTTCACACTAGATTATTTACAGCTCACCAGTGTAAAGATTGTTTTTTGGTCGAGTGTACCTTGGGATAAGAGCAGGGTATATGCAAAACAAATCCACACCCGTGAGAAAGGTCTTAATATTGACAAAGAAATGGGGAGACAGGTCTTAAAATCGCCAAACTAATGGAACGAACGCCTTAGAATCTCAAAACTAATGGCGCTAAACATAAGGGAGAAAGGGGTCCAGAAAAAAGCAACTACCTTCCCCTTAAGGGTGGTAACACCTAATATCCTGATCTGATCCAGCCCAACAACAATCGCTGAGGGTTAGCCAGAAATACCAGGGAAATAACGTCATGGTACAGAAATAGTTAGGAGACAGAAATAGAAAGAGATATATAGAAGAGGGAAGGGGGGGGGGGGGGGTATAAGGAGAGGGGGGGTGTCTTGCTGAATTCCTTCCTGTGATAAGGTAAGGGTGAGAGAGAGAGAGAGAGAGAGAGAGAGAGAGAGAGAGAGAGAGAGAGAGAGAGAGAGAGAGAGAGAGAGAGAGAGAGAGAGAGAGAGAGAGAGAGAGAGAGAGATAGAGATAGATAGATAGATAGATAGATAGATAGATAGATAGATAGAGATAGAGAGACA
Source organism: Paralithodes platypus (assembly GCA_032716605.1). Classification (NCBI taxonomy): domain Eukaryota; kingdom Metazoa; phylum Arthropoda; class Malacostraca; order Decapoda; family Lithodidae; genus Paralithodes; species Paralithodes platypus. The sequence continues at coordinate 31,180,945 of CM064499.1, forward strand.
GAGAGAGAGCACAATATAATGGGAAAAACACGCGCGGATTATTAAGTTAACTAAAACACCATCATGCGAACAGACACACATACCATCGCTAACACACACACACACACATGAACACTCGAACGGTCACATAAATACACCCGCATATACATACACACACACACTGACAATAAAACTTTCACATAAATACGTACTATACATGTAAATACTTACACACAAACACACATTCATTTACATTTCATTCACGTACACGCTTGCTAACACACACACACACACACACACACACACACACACACACACACACACACACACACACACACACACACACAGACAGAAGCAGGAATGTGACCCGGATGTATAGCCCTCACGTACACATATAGACACACCCATATGTATGCATGTAGATATACCCATACATACAAATGCAGACACACCCTTACGTTACGTACACATGTAGATATTCCTTTACATACAGTTGCCACACCTACATACACGAATACACATAATAAGCATCCAAATATACGCATATGCAGATATATATATATACAGTGTATAAATATATATACACTCCCTCCCTCCCCACCACCCACTCTTAACATAATATACAATACATTTCTCCAGAAAGCATTAAGGTGAGGTTTTTGTTTTTCTGGCCCCTCTCTCCCTCATGCTTAGCCTAATTAGTTTCGGGATTTATAGACGTCAGCACCATGACGTAATTATAATCTTATTTGGGCTACCATTAGAGGGTTTTCAATAGTTTATAATCTATCTAAAGGGTTCAAAGGGGTAAGTACGATCTCGTAAAACCCTCTAAATATCATAGGTCCTTCTGAAAACACCTAAAATCGTCTAACTTTAACCCCTTGTCTACCGGCGCCGTCCTTTTAACTTATTCTGGCTACTATTACAAAATTGTATTCAGTTTAATAAAGGGCTTCCAGCAATTAACAGGCTTCTAACTATCTCCCTTATTAACCCTTTTTACTACGTCACATCCTTCTGAAACTGCACAAAATCGTCTAACACTAGCCAGAATAAAGTTAAAAGGATGTTGCCGGTACAGAATAGGTTAACACTATCTAATTCGTTGTCTTGGGGATCGTTATGGCGTTTTGTTTGATTATTAGTGTTAAGGGTTGTGCTTGTTTCTACCACTTTCGAGCAATGTCTTTTAGGGTAACAAAAACGCCTTCCCAGACTTCCTTCAATCTAAAAAGTACCCACCCAGACCCTCTTAAAAGATAAATTTGTACTGTCTCGGCCAAGAGGTAAAACAAAAAATAAACACAAATAAAATAAAAACAAAACAAAAATAATAAATAAATAAATAAATAAATAAATAAATAAATAAATTAATTAATTAATAAATATATATATATACAGTATATACGGTATATATATATATATATATATATATATATATATATATATATATATATATATATCGTAAGGTGGTGTTCGCCACATTTCTAGTGGCACGGAGTGGTGCCACACTTTATAAAAAGGCTTCATTATTTTATCATTAAATATTTAGCACAAGTATATCATTTACCATATAAAACAAAAGCGTTCAAAATATTGAAAGATAATAATTTTAAAAGACTCCTGATATAAATGAGTGTTATTACAACTTGTTGATATGTATATTGCAGTGAATTAATTACACTCACACTCGGTTATTGTCCAGCGTATTCCCGTGACTTCACCCCCGTCGGACGTGAAACATTAATTATTAAAAGTGTGTATTTTACGTTACACCATTACTTAATTAACTCGAGAGCACGCACGCACGCACACACGCACACACACGGTGGGAATATGATCTCTACAAACCTTAAAGTTATTATTGCTATTACTAGTATTAATAGTAGTAATGTTTGTGTTGCTGTAGTTGTTGCAATATTTTATTAAACTAGTAACGTATCATAAATACTACTATTACTATAATTGCTATTAGTAGCAGTAGTAATTGTAGTAGCAGCATAGTATTATATATTAATGTATTATTATCAACATTAACATCAATACTATCCTTATCAACATTAACATCAATACAATCCTTATCAACATTAACATCAATACTATCCTTATCTATCGTTGTAATATCGTCACCACCTTATTAATTGTTCTTAATACTATAAAGCCGGTGTCACACGAGCCCTTTCTCGAGCAATTTTTACAGGCAATTATGGTCTGGAAGCTTCAAAAATTACACTTCATCAGAATTCAGCCACCTAACATTACCTACCTTCAGTCTAGTTACCGATACCAGTGCGAAAATGTCCCGAAATTACACGAGAACAAACTTGCTCATGGAAAATTGACGGAAAAAGCGCTCGTGTGACAGCGGCTTAATAGTTAACCCTTGCTGTACCGACGACGTCCTCTTAATTATATTCTGGGTACTATTAGACGATTTTATTCAGCTAAAATTAACAAAATTCAAACTATCTCACTTAACCCTTTCTACTACCACATATCCTTCTTAACCCCTTCACCACCATGACGTAATTTTCATCATATTCTGGTTACCTTTAGACGATTTTCTCTAAGTTTATAATCTACCTCTACGAGTCAAATGGGTAAATACGATCTCAATGAACCCTCTACATAACATACTGTAGATACTTCTTAAGGGGAGGTATTTAGTTTGTTCCCTACTTTTTCATCAAGCTTAAAATTACACCCCCTAGATCCCCTTTCAAGATAAATTTGTACATTTTTCGGTAGAAAAATGTCCCGGCCGGAGGCCCGGTTGCTCTTAAATTACAGGCTCGCTATCGCTTGCCAGGAAAAAATCGACACCTTAACGGCACGAAAGGTCTTAAAATTGACAGAAATGGGGCAAAATGCCTTAAAATATCCAAACTACTAGGGCGAAGGTCTTAAAATCTCAAAAGCAATGGGGCTAAACATGAGGGAGGAAGGGGTAAAGAAAAAAATCCCTCAAGTGGAAATCTCCCCTTAAACTGCATAACATCGTATAATTTAAGCTAGAATCAAAGGTAAAAAAGGTGTCCTGGTGCTGAAGGGGTTAAAAAGGTGTCCTGGTGCTGAAGGGGTTAAAAAGGTGTCCTGGTGCTGAAGGGGTTAAAATGGTGACCTGGTGCTGAAGGGGTTAAAATGGTGACCTGGTGCTGAAGGGGTTAAAAAGGTGTCCTGGTGCTGAAGGGGTTAAGCTACACAAAATCGTCTTAATATAGAAAGCCTATAATTATAAAGACGTCGCCGGTACAAAAGGGGTAAACAATCTCCCGTTCTTATACTCTTCGCTGACTTCAGAGTTTGGGAGCCGAATCCTTTCTGTCGGAAAATTAGGGTCTTCGTAAGCTGTGTGTATGTGTATATGTGTGTGTCTGTTTGTCTGTCTGTGTGTGTGAGAGAAAGAGAGAATGATCCACGAGGTGAGTAGAGCCATAAAATGATCCACGAGGTGAGTAGAGCCATAAAATAATAAGTTTCACCAATAGGTATTCAGTATAATTATTAATACCTGTATGTACAATTCAAAATATTATTAATGAAATCAAATATTTTTAGAGTAGGTTATCATTACAATTATACAATATCACATCACCAATGGATATAATTATGACTGCATTTATATAATGTATTAAACAATGAGTGCGTTTATGTAGGGATCATGTTAAATGGAAATAACAGACTAGCAGATATATCTCTCTCTCTCTTTCTTTCTCTCCCTCTCTCTCTCTCTCTTATATATATATATATAATACATAAAGACAAATGTGTGTGCGTGTATGTTTGTTTGTGTGTGTGTGTGTGTGTGCGTGCGTGTGTATTTGTGTGTATGTGTCAGTATGTACATAAAGACCACTATTATGACGGGTATTACATCTCCCAGCATCTCACCCCTGTCTGTTATCTCTATCATGTGTTTACATTGGTGATATACGACCATGGTGTAGTAGCCGCTGTGTGTGTAGTAGTAGTGTCAGAACCAGCCTTTGTATCCAACACCACTGTAACCCTTTGTATCTAGGCGTGAGAGAGAGAGACTAAAGGTGGCAGGCAAACATACCGACAGACATAAAAGATAGCAAAATCGAAGGAAGAAAGACTGGAAACCATAACTTACCCCAACAAAGATAACATTACGTAGAGTTACATATATACACACACTGCACAGTCCTTGCGGTCTCTACTAGGCAGTCCGGGCTTAATGCTAACAAGAATTTGATGCAAAATGGAAGGTAAGGCTAGTAAAGCAGAAGGCTTCCTCCCCACCCACCACTCCCTCTGACCTTGAGTCGGGATGAAATTTAGTTGGGGAAAGAAGGCGCCCCCAGCAGAATGAAAATTAACCCTTTCAGGCCGATGGTTGCCGTTTAGTATTCAAAATAGAATGATCTTACTCTCATAATTACCACACCCAAATTAGTTTTCTGCCCACGACTCGCTCAAAGACAACTGCAGAGGTTGAAGTAATTAAACTAAAGGGTTCTAAACACCCCTGATGGTCACAAATGTGTACAGTATCCCTTAAGGACGCGATTGCGTCCACACGTGCGTGAAATGGTTAACTTAATTATTTTTGTTTTTTAATTATATCTTTGTATCTATAATATTCCAAACTCCTCGAAATGGATTTATAGACTCATTCTGAATGTGTCCATTGAATTGCATTGTACCACTTTCTGACAGTTTGTTCCACTGCCAGAGAGAGAGAGAGATTGAGGAGCTACGATAGGAAGAGAGGCGGGAGTAAGAAAGAGGAAGGGAGGGAGGAGGAGAAAATTAATGATGGTCGGGAAAACGAGAAGACCCAGAGATAAAAGAAAACGACTTCGAGAATATAAGAGTGAAAAAAGGTGAATGACCAGAATGAGAGAGAGAGAGAGAGAGAGAGAGAGAGAGAGAGAGAGAGAGAGAGAGAGAGAGAGAGAGAGAGGTGAGAATGGAAGACAAACGATGGTATGGTCGGAAGAAGAGAATAAATGGCATCGACAATAAAGACGAGACCGAAAAAAATGCTAATGGCCTGTATTCAAAACGTGAGCGATATAAATACAGTGTGTATATATATATATATATATATATATATATATATATATATATATATATATATATATATATATATATAGCCAGACGCCTTACTCCCCTTAATGGGGGTGGCCATACACAAAATGCCCCCAAGCGGACCTATCCCCTGTAAGAGGGACAACCCATGCCAGTTTACTGAAGGACTTACAGGACTGACCACTCAATTTAGGGTCCGTCCGACTCCGAGGCCTTTTATGTATATTTTAGCACTTTCTCTACGATGGTGCAGCTAATCCATCCACTAACCTGCTTCACCCTAAGGTAGCAGTACGGATTTGTATAAGGTTTACTCCCCTAGATAGGTTGCCGCCCAAGGCTGACGAGTCCCCTCCACCCGGATTTTTATAAGGTTATCTCCCCTAGATGGGTTGCCGACCAAGGCTTACGAGTCCCATCCACCCTGTATACAGTATATATATATATATATATATATATATATATATATATATATATATAGATATATATATAGATAGATAGATAGATCGATAGATATAGATATCCAGATATAGATATATGAGAGAGAGGGGGGAGGTAGGTGGTGTCTGGCAGGAGATAAAAGGGGGAATAGAAGAAGATTGATAACCGGAAGAAGACCAGCACACAGAAAACCCAGGGGAAATAATTACATCCTCAATAAAATAATAATAGAACGGAAAAATAAATCCTTGGCGATAATAGTATATTCTGCTCATCTCAACTGGGCGAGAAATTGTCGTAAACATTTGATATAAGGATAGATATGATAGATATGATAACTATGATTGGATAGATAGATGCATAGAAATATAGATACAAGAGATATAATTAGAAAAATAGAAAAAATATAGGATATAAATAAGGATACATGGCTAGAAATATAGATAACAGATATAATTGAATAGTATTATACCCTGTTCATCTCAACTGGGCGAAAAATTGTCGAGCCCCTCTCTTGTGATTGTGATATGTATATACTCAGGCACATACCCCTGGGGGTGGTCGACTCGAGACAGAGCCCGAACAGAAACCTTTAAAGTTCCAATTATTAGGGTCCGGAACTACTTTCGCGTTCCTTCACCCCTTTGTCTCGTTAATTAGGATAATTTTACAATGTGAGGAGGAAATATATTATCGATTATGGCTTCGCACGATCTAGCAATGTATTTTTTTGTCTTGAATTACTCTGCAATTGAGGGTCACGAATTCGACTGCAAGGTGATGACATTTCTCGTACAGAAGAAGAGGGAACAGAAAATTGGAGTCAGAACAGAAAATAAAAGTCAAAGAGGAAGATATATCAGGAATACAATTAAGTGGGGGACATGGCAATTTACCTTTCTTCAGCTGAAAAGAAAGAGGCTATGGAAGGTGAACACGAAAGACTACAAGAACGAAAAAAAAAACCGCCTAGAGTACATACCGTATGACTCGAAACAAACTTTAATAATTATAGAAATAAGAAGGAAAGAAACATGAAAACAATATCCAAAAAACAAAAATATAAATTATATATACAGTATACATACAGTATATATAATGTCACATTAATGTGGGAGTAAAATATATATTAAAATTTTAAGGAAACTGCAACAAAAAGAAAAATATTGAAACAAAAACAACGAAACAGACCTAAGGAAAATTTGTCTGCGATAATAAATTATAAACTGGAAATTAAGACACTGTATAAGACACGTAATACATGACTTAGTGAAAATATGAATAACAAATATGCCACTGATAATATATATAGCCCCATTTGTTTATTCATGTGTATTTGTTATATTTATTAGTGATTTATTTTGTTTGTTCTTTGCTGGCGCTAAGATGCCATGTCTCCAATATATTTAATCGGCTATTACGAAGATTGTATAGCGAGATATGTTGTTATTTGTGAAAATCTGTCAATACTATGAAGCAGTGACCTATTAGCTTCATATTTTTCCATTCAAGTGTCGAGTACTCAGTTGGTAGAGGGTTGAATTTTCGCCAGGTGAAAATACATACAGTAGACTATAGGCAACAGAACGAGAAACAATAACAGAAAAAAGAAGAAGAATCATATGTCCGATTATAATAAAAAAAAAAAAAAAAAAAAAAAAAAATACGCCACTAATAAATAGATACCATAAATTATAATAATATTAATAATAAATATAATAATATAAATATTAATAATATAAATATTAATAAGATAAATAACAATAATAGTAATACTATAAAAATATAACAATAGAAAAAGAAACAAGGGCGAACGATTGTTATCAAAATAAGACAAAATGAACAGATTACAAGCCAGAAAAATATACTTCAAGCACACACACACACACACACACACACACTCAGGCGACGAGCAGAACCAATCTTTATGATAGACGTACAAGGGAAAAGGAGAAATGCCCAAAGAAAAACTAGTATGTAAGAATAATATATAAGACAATTGATAAATGTAGAAGTGAAAGACGAAACAGGAATACAAAAGATACAAGTAAAAGAGGAAGACAAAATAAGAATATGAAGAAGTAAACGAAGTAGACAAAATAGGATTACAAAAGATAAAAAGTAAATGAGGAAGACAAAATAGGAATACAAAGAAGTTAAAGAGGAAGACGAAATAGGAATACTAAAGATATAAGTAAAATAGGAAGACAAAATATGAATACAAAAGATAAAAGCAAGAGAAAGGAAGACAATATAGGAATAGAAAAGGTAAAAGTAAATGAGGAAGACAAAACAGGAATACAAAAGATAAAAGTAAATGAGGAAGACAAAACAGGAATACAAAAGATAAAAGTAAAAGAGGAAGACAAAACAGTAATACAAAAGATACAAGTAAAAGAGGAAGTTAAAATAGGAATATAAGAGATAAAAGTAAAAAAAAGACAAAACAAGAATACAAAATATAAAAGTAAAAGAGCAAGACAAAACAGGAACATGAAGGAAAAACAGAGGGGTCAAATAAAATTCGCAACGATAATAAATTCTAAGGTGAAAATTAGGAAACGTAAGAATAAATGTAATACACAGAGAGCCCCTCCAAAAGCGTTGCAATGCGTTAATATAATAAGCAACTGCAACTATAAATGGATATGAGAGAGAGAGAGAGAGAGAAGAGTTGGTGAGTGAACGAGTGAGTGTATGTGCGTGTGTGACTATAATTCAAAGCAAACATATTTACTTGCATCAAATTATATATATATATATATATATATATGAAAGAGGCTAAATAAAATGTGTTGTGATCATATATTCCCAGGAGAAAATTAGGAATTCCAGGAATGCACGTAACCCAAGCGGTAATATCAAACCACTCGGGATATTTCAGGGCCCGCAAATATATTAACTATTATGTAATTATAATCAACTATGATTAGATATAAATGTGGGGCTTTCGTTTACTATAAATGTTGTCGGCAACATTGCATCTTATTTCATTCCATCACACCATTAGACGGTTGCATGCAGCTTAAGAAGAACCTCTGGCAAACCATGGGGTAATATCCATCTCAATTATCACTTGAATTCCCACATACTTTTTAAACTTAAGTCCCAACATACTTTTTAAACTTGACATTCGTCTAATAACAGCCAAAATAAGAACGAAAGAATGCGTCAAGCTATATTGTAATGGATAATTATCTGACTACACCGGCCCTTCTTAACCCTTATAAAATCGTCGAGTGCAAGCCAGAACACATGAACACACATGAAACAATGTACTGAAGATGGTATTAGTGGTAGTTTTAATCATCTCGGTTATAAGACGTCTTTCCTAATATAATATTGTATATACAGTATATTGTAATATGCTACCCACGAATATGACAAAGACGTAAGCCATACTGAAAGGGTTATTTATAAAATCATAATTGTAGGCTACACTTGCATATTTACATGGAAAAATACATTCAGTTACCTACCGTATAATTGAATAGCGAGAATATAATTATATATGATCCACATATATCAAAAAATAATGTGGCTGAATATATAAACAGGATGCAGAAAATATAGAAACAACTTTTAGAATATAGCTGATAAAATATACAAGCAAGAAATTGAGAGAAAAAGTATTGTCCTTGTATTATGAAAGTTTATATTAAATAATGAAATGTTGCAGGAAATAACGAAACAAATACAATAATATGATAACATAATAATAATACAAACACAAACAAAATAATACTAATACTAATACTAATAATACAATAATTGATTGATTGATTGATTGTTTATTTGTACCCACCAGTGGGCGAAGACATTAATTGGTCGATACAATAATTATAAAAGTAAATTTAGCATTAAACAACAGGAACGAGAACGCCGTACATGTGGAGTCTAACCCCCTCTATGACAACAGGGGTCACTGCAAGGTTCCCAACTACAGACAATTCCTGAAAAACGCGACAAACAAATCACACTCGCAGAACTCTTGTGCATAAACCTAACACTAACCGCTCCACACTGCAGACCAGTCTATCACATTGGCAGGAGGCTTCAAAGATGGTCAACTGGTTAAAGTTGTTAAGTACACAGGGGTTAAGGAAAAACCTGAATTGTACAGTACCCATAAGGAGGCAGACACACGGCTCCTATTATATGCCATTGACCTTGCCAAATCTCACAGACAGATTGTTGCGAGGTGTGATGATACTGACGTATTAGTCCTTTTAATATACTATTGTAGCAAAGTCATGTTCTGTAACTGTGAGGTTTATATGCATGCAGGGCATTACAATGAGGTAACAAATTGTCCGAGATTCATCCCTGTCAACAGTACAACTTCCAACATTGGTAACGAGGCATCGATTTGCTTACCAGCAGCACATGCATTAAGTGGATGCGATAGTACTTCATCATTCTTTAAAATAGGGAAACGAACAGCATATAACAAACTCATGCAAAACACTAGTGATTTATTACCACTCCTATAATTGGGGCAGTCCAGAGACATCAGCAAGAAGCTCCCAACTGCTACCATGTATGCCCTACTGCTGTATGGATCCAAGAATGAATCACGCAAATCTCTAGACCAGCTGCACTATGACTATGCATGCAGAAGTGACAAGGCATCATCTCTCTTCCCACCCACAGATGATACCTTTAGACAACATATTAAGCGTGTAAATTACCAAGTGGCTATATGGGTTCTCATCCATCAAGTCAAACCAATACTTTGGGAACCAGATGGCAATTGTGACTCTTGCGAGACAATAAACTAGAGCCAGTTATGTTTGAGAATGATGCAGCCGCAAAGGAAGCCCGAGATCTCACACACCTCTACTGCACAGATGATAAATGCTCCTGGACTGTCGTGCACTGAGTTCTGCTCATGCAATACGGACGAGTGTGTAAATGTGAACAAGGTTCTTTCCCTCAGTGAGAGCAGTGATGATGATAATGACTGATCCATGTATGAAATGAATGGACGCATGTGAGTGCATGGCAAATACTATCCAATATATTAACAAAATTATATTGTGAGGCTTAACATGGTATATTATCACCAGGTTCTCCTTCAAATACCTTCATATTCACTGCAAGATATAATTGGTGTCAAAGTACCAGCAGAGTATGCATGTATAAATGTTGTATTCTGAAAATGGTGTGTACCCCCTATTTCGGATCTTTAGGGGAAAATATGGGGGATGACATATAATATTGATCATGTAGTGATAAATAACAGAGTTATGACAATACAATTAATATTATTCAATAGGGGAATGAACAGGGTTAATTTTAGTGTGCAATAAATTTCCATGAGGTTAATATATCAGAAGTTATGTAATGTTTAGTAAGGCTCTTTCAGTGAAACAAAGTGAATTTTCCGCATGCAATTCCAACATTTCTAATCGTATTTCAAATAAAATTTATTTTATCTGCCCAAATCTGATCTTCTTTAGTAGGCCTAGTCTTCCTGCACATGTTGATACCTAACTTGTGTACTTAACATCAGTATTGTAGCAAATAACAACAAATTACATATTGCTTTATGGTACCTTTCAACTCTTGCATCAAATTATCATAAACGTGATTTTCAATATGACGTGCACTGATCCCAGATCCACAACCATCCGTTTCAAACTACCCAGACACTCTCCTTCAATAATAAATAAGTTGTGTTTTGTTCTACCATGGGGAGGGGTTATCCACTCAAAACCAACCTTGGCCGCTAGTCTATTAGGCAAATCATCTGGGAAGGCTAGTCTCTTGAATTCTTTTCGTGGGGCAAGATTGTGTTCAGTGTCATTCCTCATACGTCTGGCAGAGCCACCCTCTGCACCACCCTGTGTGACGCCGCCACCACTCAATATCGTACCGCCAGTACCACCATCACCAGACATGCTTATATCACTTTCAAAGCCCTGTACATGCAATACCATTATTAACCCCATCAGTGTTACCCTTCAGATCACTGTTAACACGGCCATCATTGCTAATAGAGGCATTGTTGGATGAATGCAGATCCAAGCTTTGACTGACTGGGAGAGTTCCATCATTACTTTCCTCATTCTGCCGCGCAGGAAAGTAGTCCCTAACAGTGGCATCACCTCCATGATTTTTGTTATCTGCATCAGTTATTAACAATAGCATTTTCACTGGTTGTAATATCACTCATAGCTGGGATCTTGGCTCTCCTTAACTTCCGTTGACTCTTCTTTCGTCTGGACCCAGCAATTTCAAAAGTACCTTCATCACTATCGCCGCCATGGTTGCTGTCTGGGTCCTCACACGATGGTATATACTCTTCATAAGTTCATCCTCGCCGGATCCACTCCCCTCGGAAGCACTAAGGGTAGACTCGGACTCAGCACCACGTGAACTTGAATTGGGAGGAGAGGAATTATCACCAATGAGGCAATCCTTGCTCAAATTCAGCGGACATGATGACAGGGAACACGAACGGACCACCACTCACTCCGCCCAGCTGATGCCCAATGAATAATAATAATAATAATAATAATAATAATAATAATAATAATAATAATGCTAAGTCAAGAAGGAACAAACAACTCAAGAAGAAAATACCGAGAGAATACAACATATCGAGAAAACAAATATATATAAATAATAATAAAATAGGAAAAATAGGAATAACCGAATACTCCAGCAATAATATACAACCAACTCAAGGACACACAAACACACATACACACACAGTCAATCACACACACATACACTCTCTCTCTCTCTCTGTCTCCCACATAAACACACACACAATAATAATAAATATAAACATACAATAAGTACACTATCCAATATACGTGTTTAAGGGGGTGTTTTTTTTCTGGACCTTCACCCTCATGTTTGAATGCTAGACTACTCGGCCAGGACAGCTCGGCCCAGTAAAAACGAGACAGCTCGGCCCCAATTACGAGACAACTCTTAATTAACATAACCTAACCTAACCTACACATTATGAATCGAGAGAACTAGCCTATGACATAATTATACAATAAACGAACATTTCGCCCACATTACACACACGCCATAAACGGGAGGCCATGTAGGCCTATGCAGCACCAAATTCTGCAAATCCTGTCCTCTGCGCATGCGTGAGAATGTTAGGCCCCTTGGCACGATTGATTTTGTCCTTTATACTATTATATTATCTTAACCTAACCTAACCTAACCTAACCTAACCTAACCTAACCTAACCTAACCTAACCTAACCTAACCTAACTTAAATTAACCTAACAGTTGAGCCTAAATAACATAATAAAAATATTAGGGAAAAGGCCGCGCATACGCAGAGGACAGGATTTGGTGCTGCATACATGGCCTCACCCATAAACCCTCCATTTAGCTCTCCCCATCCTAATCCTGACTGGTCTCAAATTGCCCCATAGCAAAACATGGGGCCGAGCTGTCTCAAATAATGGGCCGAGTTGTCTGGCCGTCGTGGCCGAGTTGTCCAAAAGTGGGCCGAGCTGTCCGAGCCAAGTTGTCCCATGGGCCGAGTCGTCCAGTCACCATGTTTAGTCCCATTGGTTTTGATATTTTAAGACGTTCACCCCATTATTTTGGCGATTTTAAGACCGTTCCTTCCTTTTCTTTAACCAATTCGTGCCGTTTAGGTGTCGAAGTTTTTCTGGCGAGCGATAGCGAGCCTGTAATTTAGAAGGAACCGAAATATGTAGAATTTATCACGAATGGGGTATTTTTTTTTTTTTTTTTTTTTTAAGCTTGATGGAGGTCTAGGGAGGGGAAAAAACATAAAAACACACACACACACCTCACCGTAATTGTAATCCAAATAATCCACATAAAAAGTGCTTCAATCGTTCACGTCTTCAAATGAGCACGACTGAAGCTGAAGCCACCCCTTCGGGAATCACGGCGTCCGGCAATAGATAGAGGACGTATGTCTTGCAATTAAAATGCTACAGAATGCCTTAACCCGTACAGTACCAGCGACGTCTTTTATATTGTTATTTCAGCTACATTTAGACGATTTTATGAAACTTGGGAAGGATATATGGTAGCTAAAAGGATGAATGGAGATAGTGTGTAGCCTTTTGATTGGTAGACGTCCTTCCTAAGCTGAATAAAATCGTCTAAATATAGCTAGAATAACATGAAAAACGACGTCGCTGGTACATAAGGGGTTAATATATCTTTCGTTGTTCGGCCATCCTTCACTGGCCTCGGCGAGAGCTGCTCCCCTAGAGTATGTTTGCTGCCAGTGCTTGATGCACCAGGTATGGCTGAGCAATCCTGTTGGCGATCAGAGATCCTTCCAAAGCTGCATAAAACCATATACATACTGTATAGCTGAAACCTATTAAAAAAAATCGTCACCTATCATGAAAGGGTTAAACCAGTGAATCGTACTTGTCAATAAATAAAACAAAATATTCTTGGTCTAATAAAAAACAGTAATGCAGGAAGGAGGCTAAGGGAAGCACTAAAGATAATTAAATGTGAAGAGACGAATGTAAAAAGTGAACTCGAAAAGAATTTAAAATGAAATACGAAATTCTATAACTGGAATTCCCCCCCACCGGTCTATATTCCCTGATTGAATTGTGGGGAAGGAATAATGCTCGGACATATGATTGGATAGATACCGGTAGATAGATGAATATATAGATAGATAGACAGAGATAGAGATAGATAGATAGGTAGATAGAAAGTTAGTTAGATAGATAGACAGATAGATAGATAGATAGATGGATAGAAATATATATAGATAGGATAGATAAATGGATAAATAGAGTAGATAGATATAGAAAACATACGGCATAGCTGGATTAGTGGATATTAAGGGGGGGGGGGGGATGGACCCCTTCTCCCTCATGCTTAGCCCCATTAGTTTTGAGGTTTTGAGACATTCGCCACATTCGTTTGGCGATTTTAAGACCTTTCGTGCCATTTAGGAAAAAATCGACATCTAAATGGCACGAAAGTTCTTAATATTGACAAAAAATGGGATGTAGTCTTCAAATCGCCAAACTAGATGATTCAATGTCTTAAAATCTAAAAACCAATGGGGTAAACACAAGGGAGAAGGGAAAAACAAAAAATCCCCCCCTTAAGAGAGAGATATCTAGTCGATTAATGAAACTTTGAACAGTACGACACTAAATTATATCACTATACTCGATTTTTTTTCAACTTGGCGGATATTTGACTCCCTTAGCAGATCATTTCTCGATAACTAAAGGAAACATTATGAAACTAATATATGTGTGCATCATATTATTGACAGGTTTTCATAATTAGCAACATAATTGGCTGCAAAAACGTTGTAAATGCTGAGTAATTAACACGAGAACAAGCCAATTTCACGCCAGCTTATAAACCTTTGAAGATAATGACGCATGTAGACAGTTTATTCTGGCATCATTAGACGATTTTATACAGATTAGGAAGGATCTGTGGGAATTATGTGGGTAAAGACTAAATCTCAATCAACCCTCTGACTTCCATACACCCTTCCTAATCTGAATACAATCGTCTAATAATAGCTAGTAATCAGAAAAGACATGCGCCATCGGATTAAAATAGACTATACGTGGAAACAATTTACCACGGAATTGAAAAAAACAAAAAAAAACAAAAAACACTTTGCCATATGTGAGTAAAAGGCTTTCCAATGACCTTACATTTATTTCCTCTAGTGAAATGAGCTATAGTGAATGAAGTATTTGTTTAGACGTTTTTCGATTGACTTAATTATTAACTTAGGAAATATTTGTGTTACTCCTTTATGATAGAGAGAGAGAGAGAGAGAGAGAGAGAGAGAGAGAGAGAGAGAGAGAGAGAGAGAGAGAGAGAGAGAGAGAGAGAGAGTGAAGGAGGAAGGATTAAGGAGAGGGAGCACTTGAGATGGTACTATTTTGGGTAGGACACGTAGGTACACACACACACACACATTCTCTCTCTCTCTCTCTCTCTCTCTCTCTCTCTCTCTCTCTCTCTCTCACATTCTATCTGTCACTTACTCAAACACTCACTCACTCACTCACTCTCTCTCTCTCTCTCTCTCAAGCACTTGCACTCTCTTTTTCTCGCATATTTACTCAAACCCTCTCTCTTTCACTTTCACACTCACTGTCACCCATTCAATCACTCAAAACTCACTCACTCTCATTCTCTCTCTCCCCTCCCTCCCTCTCTCTCTCTCTCTCTCTCTCTCTCTCTGTTTCCTCTTTCTCATTCTCACTCTGTCTCCTCTCTCACTCTCTCTCTCTCACACACACACACACACACAACCATAGTTCCGTACCTCACCCCTATTAGAGCACAAACAAGAACAAATACACACATACATTTTCGTTTAGCCAATTAACAAGCTGCCTAGATACCGATAATCATAAAACTAAACTTATCTAAATAGGTTGGGTAAATATGCCGAGGTGTTTTATTACTATGAACATAAATAAATTGAGAGTGTTAAGGGCAATTAGTGAGCTACTTAGATTGTTATAAAGAAAATAATAACAAACAGTGTTGGTCTTACTATAAACAAGACAGAATTATATATAGTCGGTTGGTGGAGGTAACATAATATATATATATATATATATATATATATATATATATATATATATATATATATATATATATATATATATATAAAGTATATCTCACAGATACATATATAATTTGTTTATCGTAATTTCTTGAATCAGTTGGCCGATATCTAATTTGTTTATCTACCACCAGGGATATTAGTAAGTGTAGGAACGTCCACAAGGAATACACGGTTAATATAAATAAACACAGGAGTTTGGAAAGGTTACCCTTACATTAGCTACATGTAATCCACTTATGGTAGCTACTGTAACAAAATATATACTGTGTATATATAACTAATATACAGTATATGTATAAGCCTGCAGTAAATAAAACAGATACACTAATCAAAACAAGAAACAGAAATTTAATAGAAAATGTTAAAGGGGAGATTGCGCCCCTTCCCAAGAGAATAATGCCGCATAATGTCCCTTTACACGCCGCCCAAAATATGCTTACGAAGGGGAGAGTAAGCCCTTCCCAAGATAATACTACCGCCCAATGTCTCCTTACACGCCCACGATATGCTTACGAAGGGGAGAGTACGCCCCTTCCCCAAACAATAATACTACCTTCAAATTCATAGTGTGGGCGTGTAGCGAGGCATTATATCGCATTGTATACTCTGTTCTTGCTCTGTCTTGAGTCGGCTACCCCCAAAATGGGGATTGGGCCTGAGCATATAGATAGATAGAATAGATACTCTGGGGAATGGGCGTACTCTTCCCTTGATAAGGGGAGAGAACGCCCCTTCCCAGACCACAACACTGACCAATACCACCCTACACGCCTTTACTATTACTCTCAATAAAGATTACGCCCATTCCCCAGACTATAATCCCGCCTGTGTCCCCCTTACCCGCCGCCCACGACATCCTTACCCCCCCACGACATCCTTATCACGCCCATCCTTTACCAACTTCCCTCCTCTACTAAATATTCCGATCTGGAGCCGACACAAAGACCAGCTCCAGAAAATTGGGCCCGCTCACAACAATAAACCAAATGAACGAAAGGAGGCGGTAACATTGTCAGCTTGTACGGTTCGCTACACTTGAAGGGGAGAGGGGCTATTTTTTGTTGGTCCCTTTTCTCCCCCATGCTTAGCCCCATTAGTTTTTCAGATTATAAGACGTTCGGCCCATTAGTTTGGCGATGTTAACACCTTTCACCTCATTTCGTTATCAATTGTAAGACCTTTCGTGCCATTTAGGTGTGGATATTTTTTCTGGCGAGCGATAGCAAGCCTGAAATTTTAAGAGGAACCGGCCTTCGGCCGGAACATTTTTCTACCGAATAATGTACAAATTTATCTTGAAGGGGTGTCTAGGGGGTGTTTTTCTAAGCTTGATGGAGGTCTAGCGAGGAAACTAAGAAATACAGGAATAAATTAATTTACAGTATAGACAAAAAAACGGCCCATCTCCCCTTAACCCCTTCACTACCGGTGCCGTCCTTTAACATTATTCTGGCTGCTGTTAGGCGATATTATTCAGCTTAAAGAGGGCCTCCAGCAATTAAGAGGCTTCGAACCATCTAGCTTAACTCTTTGTACAACCACAGAGCCTTCTTAAACTGCACAAAATCTTCTAAATATAGTAGGGATAAGATTAAAACACGTCGCCGGTTAACCCCTTCTGTACCGGCGACGTCTTTTACATTCTATTCTTGCTATACTCAGACGATTGTGTGCAACTTATGAAGGGTCTGTGGTAGTGAAAAGGGTTGACTGAGATAGTTTGAAGCCTAATAATGACTAGAGATTCTTCCTAAACTGCACAAAATCGTCCAAATATAGCTAGATTAAAATAGAAAAGACGTTGCCGGTACAGAAGGGGTTAAACATGCTTATGCAATCACTTGAATGAACCAAATAGATCTTTAACTCCAAAAATGATGTTCCTTACCTTTGGATACCTTTGGATACCTTATTGAGGAAAAAAAACCCAAAACACTCATGCAGCATTTAAATATCGTCACACGTTTAAGAATTCTTCATAATTTTGCAGTGTTCAAGCATTTGCTATAACTTTGGGTCGAAACTTATGTGTATTTACAATAACAACTTTTATTCGATATGTAGGTTTAATTCTCCATTCTTTCATATACCGTACGACACTGCATTTTCCACTTATACATCGATAGATAATTTGGTTGGTTTTTATATAAGCCAATACTGGAGCTCTCGATAAGATTCTTTTATTTCTTGTATGGCTTTCTGAAGTTCTAGAAGTCTTGATTAGAAACGACCATCTCTCTCTCTCTCTCTCTCTCTCTCTCTCTCTCTCTCTCTCTCTCTCTCTCTCTCTGTGTGTGTGTGTGTTCACTTCACTTGCTTGTTCGTCAAGGGGAATCCACGCAATGCGAGCTAAGCTCATTATTATCGCGCCTCCTTAACTGGGAATGTATTGCGTGAAATGCATGTTAGTGTTTATGTATCGTTGGAATGGCTGTGGATGTGTGCGTAGTCTGTATTTTTAGCCAATTGGCGACATCTGGAAACGAAGGCTTAGGGTTAATCTGTACGATACCATTCTCACTACGGTACCAGTCTCACCCGAAGGCTTAGGTTGACCAGTAGCTTAGGTTGACCAGTACGATACCCATCTCACTTTGTAACCGATCACCATCCCCAGATGGGACGTCACAACTTCGTCCACTTACACCAGGTTCCTATTTATAGTGCTAGGTGAACAGAGGCTACACCGTAAGGAGACTTGCCCAAATGTCGCTTCCCCGCCCGGGTCTCGAACCCAGGACCTTCTGGTTGTGAGCCAGACGCGCTATCAGTTACGCCACGGGGAGGTAGGTGTGTGTGTGTGTGTGTGTGTGTTACTCAGTTACTTGTTCGTCAAGGGGAATCCACGCAATGCGAGCTAAGCTCATTATTATCGCGCCTCCTTAACTGGGAATGTATTGCGTGAAATGCATGTTAAGTGTTTTATGTACTGTTGGAATGGCTGTGGATGTGTGTGTAGTCTGTATTTAGCCAATTGGCGACATTGGAAACGAAGGCTTAGGGTGGATCTGTATGGTACCATTCTCACTATAGACGGTACCGTCTCGCCCGAAGGCTTAGGTAGCCATCAGCTTAGGTGAACCATATGATACCCATCTCGCCTTGTACCATTTTTGCCAACCCCAGATGGGACGTCACAACGTCGTCCACTTATTCCAGGTACCTATTTACAGCTAGGTGAACTGAGGCTAACACATGAAAGGAGACAAGCCCAATTTGTCTCCGCCCGGTCTGGGATTGAACCCCCGACCCCTCGTGTGTGAGACGAGAGCTCTACCTACTAGGCTACGGGCTGTGTGTGTGTGTGTGTGTGTGTGTGTGTGTGTTTATTGCCGGCGACTTTGACTACTTGACCAGAAGAGAGAGTGCATGTGTGTGTATGTGCGTGTATGACTGTGTGCTTGTGTACATTAGTGTGTGTGTGTGTGTATGTGTGGCGTGTGTAAGATCAAGTATTCCAATTGGCAATGCTTGGATCAATTGAACTTTATAATATGAACCCTGATAAAGTTCATAAATGTACGTAAGATAAACTATAATTAAACGAATGATTTCTGTATTACACACACAAATATATATACGGTATATACAGTATATATAATTTCTGTATTACACACACACAAATATATATACGGTATATAATATACAGTATATATAATTTTCAGAATAGTTAATGCAACCAAGAATGTTTGTCTGGAACTACTATGTAATTATATGCATTTACTGCCAAATATTTGTTTACATTAGATTAGTTAACTAATGGGATCACAGCTGAAGATGCAGTAGATACCTATAAAAGCATATTAAGGGGAGGTTTTTAGTTGATTCCCTAGACTTCCATCAAACTTAAAATTACTCTCCCTAGACCCCCTTTCAAGATAAATTTGTACATTTTTCGGTAGAAAAATGTCCTGGCCGAAGGCCGATTCCCCTTATATTACAGGCTCGCTATCGCTCGCCAGGAAAAAATCGACACCTAGATGGCACGAATGGTCTTAAAATTGACAGAAATGGAGCGAGGGTTATTAAAATCGCCAAACTAATGGGGCGAACGTCTTAAAATCTCAAAAGCAATGGGGCTAAACATGAGGGAGAAAGGAGTCTAGAAAAAAATCCTCCAGGTGGAAATCCCCCCTTAAGGGGCTGGTGGCTGTTTTTAGTCAGTATTCAGTTATTCAGTTATTTTTTTAGTTTCCTCGCTACACCTCCATCAAGCTTAAAATACACACCTCCTAGACCCCCTTCAAGATAATTATATTTGTAAATTTTTCGGTAGCAAAAATGTCCCGGCCGAAGGCCGCCTCCTCTTAAAATTACAGGCCCGTTATCACTCGCCAGGAAAAAATCGACACCTAAATGGCACGAAAGGTCTTAAAATTGACAACGAAATGGGACAAAAGGCGTTACAATGGCCAAACTAATGGACCGAACGTCTTATAATCTCAAAACTAATATGCTAAACATGGGGGAGATGGGGGGGGGGGGGGGTTCCATAAAAAGAGACTACCATCCCCTTAACCCCGTTTGAGTGTAATATGTACCCACCACCATTACTGTGTGTGTGCGTGTGTGTGTGTGTGTGTGTAGGATTGGTGTGTGTGTGTGCGTGCGTGTGTGTATGTGTGTGTGTGTTTGTGTATGTATGTGTGTGTGTGTGTTTGAAGGATTGGTAGGTGTGTGTTTGTATGAAGGATTGGTGTGTGTGTGTGTGTGTTTGTATGAAGGATTGGTGTGTGTGTTTGTATGAAGGATTGGTGTGTGCGTGCGTGTATGTAGGATTGGTGTGTGTGTGTGTATGTAGGATTGGTGTGTGTGTGTATGTAGGATTGGTGTGTATGTGTGTGTGTATGTAGGATTGGTGGGTGTGCGTGCAATAGTGGATGTATGTGTGCTTGTTACCAATTAGTGAGGGAGTGGTGGTGTGTGTATTTGTTTGTTTATTTACTTTGTAGTGTGTTTAGTGTGTGTGTGTGTGTGTGTGTGTGTGTGTGTGTGTGTGTGTGTGCGCGTGTACTATAATTATAGAGTTGTATGTGTCTGTGTGTGTGTGTACTTTATAGATTGTGTGTATGTGTCTGTTTGTGTGTGTACTTTATAGATTGTGTGTATGTGTCTGTGTATGTGTACTTTATAGTGTTGTGTGTATGTGTCTGTTTGTGTGTGTGTGTACTATATAGAGTGTTGTGTGTATGTGTCTGTTTGTGTATGTACTTTATAGAGTGTTGTGTGTATGTATCTGTTTGTGTATGTGTACTTTATAGTGTTGTGTGTATGTGTTTGTTTGTGTGTGTACTATATAGAGTGTTGTGTGTATGTGTATGTTTGGGTGTGTACTTTATAGAGTGTTGTGTGTATGTGTCTGTTTGTGTATGTACTTTATAGAGTGTTGTGTGTATGTGTCTGTTTGTGTATGTGTACTTTATAGTGTTGTGTGTGTGTGTCTGTTTGTGTGTGTACTTTATAGAGTGTTGTGTGTATGTGTCTGTTTGTGTGTGTGTACTTTATAGTGTTGTGTGTATGTGTGTTTGTGTGTGTGTGTACTATATAGAGTGTTGTGTGTATGTGTCTGTTTGTGTGTGTACTTTATAGAGTGTTGCGTGTATGTGTCTGTTTGTGTATGTACTTTATAGAGTGTTGTGTGTATGTGTCTGTTTGTGTGTGTGTGTGTACTATATAGAGTGTTGTGTGTATGTGTCTGTTTGTGTGTGTGTGTACTTTATAGAGTGTTGTGTGTATGTGTGTTTGTGTGTGTACTTTATAGTGTTGTGTGTATGTCTGTTTGTGTGTGTGTACTATATAGAGTGTTGTGTGTATGTGTCTGTTTGTGTGTGTACTTTATAGAGTGTTGTGTGTATGTGTCTGTTTGTGTGTGTACTTTATAGAGTGTTGTATGTATGTGTCTGTTTGTGTGTGTGTACTATATAGAGTGTTGTGTGTATGTGTTTGTTTGTGTGTGTACTTTATAGTGAGTGTTGCGTGTGTAAGCGTCTGTTTGTGTGTGTACTTTATAGAGTGTTGTGTGTATGTCTCTGTTTGTGTGTGTACTTATAGTGTTGTGTGTGTGTATGTGTCAGTTTGTGTGTGTGTACTATATAGAGTGTTGTGTGTATGTGTACTATATAGAGTGTTGTGTGTATGTGTTTGTTTGTGTGTGTACTATATAGAGTGTTGTGTGTATGTGTTTGTTTGTGTGTGTACTATATAGAGTGTTGTGTGTATGTGTCTGTTTGTGTGTGTACTATATAGTGTTGTGTGTATGTTTGTTTGTGTGTGTACTATATAGTGTTGTGTGTATGTGTTTGTTTGTGTGTGTGTACTATATAGAGTGGTGTGTGTATGTGTACTATATAGAGTGTTGTGTGTATGTGTACTATATAGAGTGTTGTGTGTATGTGTTTGTTTGTGTGTGTGTACTATATAGAGTGTTGTGTGTATGTGTTTGTTTGTGTGTGTACTATATAGAGTGTTGTGTGTATGTGTTTGTTTGTGTGTGTACTATATAGAGTGTTGTGTGTATGTGTTTGTTTGTGTGTGTACTTTATAGTGTTGTATGTGTCTGTGTGTGTGTGTGTGTGTGTTATGACTGTGCACTTTATAGAGTACCGTTGTGCTTGTGCTGTGACTGTTAATATGTGTACATCTGAGGGAGTGTTGTTGTGTGAGTGTATGTGGTGTGCTATGACGGTTTGTGTGTACTGTTTATGTGTGCTATGTATGTTTTGTTTGTATGTACTGCTTGTGTGTGTTATGACTGTTTTGTTTGTGTGTACTGTTGTTGTTGTTGTTGTTGTTCCCCAAGCTGCCTGGCCGAACAGCCCCAAGGCCCCGAGCAATTCCAAGGCCATAACCGAGCGCCCCCACAGAACCCTCCCTGCCGACCACAATAAAGCCTGGGTGACCGAAGCCACTCCATGGCGGGGATCTGAGGAGGGTGCGGAAACGCCCGGGAAACCAAAGCCCCACCCAGGGCCCTGTGCCCCTCAGCAATTATGAAGAGAAAGTTGAGGGGCAAGGGAAAAATGTGACGCTTTGGCTTCCAATCTTGGTAGATTGGGATGGGTCAATCCACGGAAAAGACGCCGTCACTTGAGATCTAGAAAATATATAAGTTAAAGGAACAGTCAGAGTAAGCTATGGGTATGGCAGAGATCGCTCAGTTCTCACTCTGATAGACCAGCCCATCACCAGTGTGTGTACTGTTTGTGTGTCTTATGACTGTTTTGTTTGTGTGTACTGTTTGTGTGTGTTATGACTGTTTTGTTTGTGTGTACTGTTTGTGTGTGTTATGACTGTTTTGTTTGTGTGTACTGCTTGTGTGTGTTATGACTGTTTTGTTTGTGTGTACTGTTTGTGTGTGTTATGACTGTTTTGTTTGTGTACCAGTACTGCTTGTATGTGTTATGACTGTTTGTGTTTACTGTTTGTGTGTCTTATGACTTTTGTTTATGTGTACTGCTTGTGTGTGTTATGACTGTTTGTGTGTTATGTCTGTTTTTATTGTGTGTACTACTTGTGTATGTTATGACTATGTGTGTACTGCTTGTGTATGTTATGACTATGTGTGTACTGCTTGTGTATGTTATGACTATGTGTACTGCTTGTGTATGTTATGACTATGTGTGTACTGCTTGTGTATGTTATGACTATGTGTGTACTGCTTGTGTATGTTATGACTATGTGTGTACTGCTTGTGTATGTTATGACTATGTGTGCACTGCTTATGTGGGTTATGTCTGTTTTGTTTGTGTGTACTGTCAGTGTGTGCTATGACTTGTTTGTGTGTACTGCTTGTGTGTGTTATGACTTTGTACTGCTTGTTGTGCTATGACTGTGTGTACTGTTTGAGAGTGTTATATATGTTTTATTAGTGTGTGTTATGACTGTGTGTGTCCATGAGCGTTTTGGTGTCTAGCTACTTTACACCATGTATGTTTGTGTACTTACTGACCATGAGTCGAGTGTTTATAATTAATCTGTAAATAGATTAAGGTACTTGCTGATGTGTGTGTGTGTGTGTGTGTGTGTGTGTGTGTGTGTGTGTGTGTGTGTGTGTGTGTGTGTGTGTGTGTACCCTGACCTCCCTCGGCCTCACAACCTCCCTTAATGATCGTGTGAGCAGATTAATGGTGGAGCCTTCATATGTGTGTGTGTGTGTGTGTGTGTGTGTGTGTGTGTGTGTGTGTGTGTGTGTGTGTGTGTGTGTGTGTGTGTGTATGTGTGTGTTTATTTTTCACTTGCAGGCATAAGGCTAAACTTCTTAAGCTAGGTTGAGTAAACTACTTAAGTTTACTTTAACTATGGGGTCTCATGCGACCTTTTCCGACGGAGAAGATGCCTGAGTTGCATAGATTCACTGATTCGCTGTTTACTTGGGACGTGGAACGACATTTAGACTAACACAAACTGATTGTTGAGCAGCTTGCTTAGAGTGGGACCATGCTACAATTCTTCTCCATTAGGATAGCTCCTTGAAAAATTGCATATGCTTTCACTGGAGGTCAAATTCTTGCTGCCAAGTCAGAGCTTCCCTCAACGAAGCTCCAGTAAAACTAGAGAACAGAAGAACACCATAGAAAACATCCTTTCACTAATAATAATCCAAGGAGTAATAAGACATCACCTGGACCGTCAGCTGTCGAACTCCAAACTATAGCGGCTTGTCAAAATACCTCTGCCTCTATTCACATAATTATGCCCATGCTGTCTTGTGACTGTCACACCAAGATAGGGCAGTGGATGTTAAGGGTAACACACCCTGGACCTCGACCTGGACCTCGATATCAATAAATTGTTCACATCTTTACCTATTTCATTATCAACTGGTCAGGATGCTGCATTAGGCCTGGCACCAGTGTTTTCATTATCAAATGATGCAAACACTGCTTCATTATCAACAGGCAGTTATGAAGCAGCTTCGTTATCAACTAGCTGTAGTGCTTCATATTCAACTGGCAGTACCCTTGCTTTGTTACCAACTGGTGACCAACTTATGACCTTTTATCTCATTCAGTGACCGTGCTTCGTTACAAACTCGAAAGAGAGAGAGAGAGAGAGAGAGAGAGAGAGAGAGAGAGAGAGAGAGAGAGAGAGAGAGAGAGAGAGAGAGAGAGAGAGAGAGAGAGAGAGAGAGAGAGAGAGAGAGAGAGAGAGAGAGAGAGAGAGGAGAAAAGGAGAGAAAAAGAAAGAAAGAGAGAGAGAGCCAGACAAAACCTCGCCTCTTCACGACATAATAAAGTAATAGTTAGTATGGGTCTGCATTCTAGGAGCCTTACTTAGGAATATCCCCCCCCCCCCCTCAGTGTCTAGATGTGGAAGGTCTATCTGGCACACACACACACACATAAACGTACATATTTTTAAGATACTCCCACAAAATGTTCGGTATTTCGTCCCCCACACGTACACACACAAGCACACAAACACACACATTTAATGGCACTCCCACACCTTTTTACATATCCAGTCTCCCCTCCCACGCACACACACACACACACAAATATATACACACCAAACTAACACAGACAGACACCCCCCCAAACACTCAGACACACCCCCCCCCCCCCCCCCCCCCCCCCCACACACACACAGATACCCCCAACACACACACAGACACCCACCCACACACTCACAGACACACACATAGATACCCCCCCCCCCACACACACACTCACAGACACCGAAACACACACACACACACACTGGCACTCTACCAAGCCTCCTCTTCATCATTATGCAAAATAGGTGTTTAGGATCCAGACTGACTTTAGACAGGAACTGTTCTCTCTAGCTCTCCTTTCCTAGTCTTATTATCTTTTATCTAGCCTTCCCTATTATTATTATTATCTCTCTCTCTCTCTCTCTCTCTCTTTCCCCTCTTTTTTTTTCTCTCTCTCTCTCTCTCTCTCTCTCTCTCTCTCTCTCTCTCTCTCTCTCTCTCTCTCTCTCTCATTCTCTTCGATTCAATATTTGTC
Organism: Paralithodes platypus; assembly: GCA_032716605.1. NCBI lineage: Eukaryota > Metazoa > Arthropoda > Malacostraca > Decapoda > Lithodidae > Paralithodes > Paralithodes platypus. The sequence continues at coordinate 31,206,997 of CM064499.1, forward strand.
CATAGCTGAATACAATTATTTAAAGTAACTGACATGAAATAAAAAAAAATATCCTTACATAAATACAATAAAAATATCTGCTGGTGTACGGTTACCGGAAAAATATATATTTATCACTACAAGTTACGTGTGTCAATTGTTTTATAATTCTCTTCTGACAATTCTATAAAATATGTTCGTTAAATCCTACGTGTTTCTAACAAAAATATCTAACAGATTTTTCTCACTTCAACATATTACACAAACATATTCCTTCCTTTTGCTACGTATTTTGTATTTTGAATTGTACTGTAAAATTTGTTTTCATTTACAACAAACATTTAACTTTTTTTAGACGATTGTATTACATTTAGAAAGGGTCTCTGGGAGGTAAAGTTCAACATTAAATAAATATATAACTAAAAATAAAATATATTAAAAATACAGATACTGATGATGATAGCAACTCGAGAATTTTGTTTAACCCACCCGGTCGCTATAGTAGATATTGCTGATTAAAATAAACTATAGTGTATTCAGCATGATTAGGCTAAAATGCTGACCTCTATAACTACAAATGTATCTTGATTGGGAAGGTCATCAGCCCATGAGAACTATTAGGCAACTATTTTTTGTTTACTAAAGTATGGTAATATATCCATTAATTCTACCATTTGGGAAGAATTAGGCAGGGAATAGGTATGGAAATTTACAGCCCATTTTCTCTAGCCCTTTTTTAGTTACATAAGATAGGAGCCACGATGTCTGGTCTACTGATAATGAACAGACTATAGTATTACCCGAATTCAAAAAGACACCAATACGGTATATTACAAAAATAATCATAAAATAGAGTCCTTGAATTAAGTCTAAGGGTTAACACTCCTCATTTCCCGACGTTACCCTCCAGTGGGCTCTCCCCCCCCCCCCCTTTCCTTCTCTAGTTCTCTTCTCTTATCTTCTTCTCCATCGTTAAAGTGTTTTATCCTGGACTCCTTTCTCCCCTTTCTCCCTCATGCTTAGCCTCATTGCTTTTGATATTTTAAGAAGTTCGCCCCATTAGTTTGGCCAATTTGACCTTTACCCCATTTCTTTGTCAATATTAAGACCTTTCGTGGTATTTAGGGGTCGATTTTTTCCTATAATTTCGGAGGAATTGGCCTTCGGTCGGGACATTAAAAATGTACAAATTTATCTCGAAGGGGGGTCTTGGGGCTACCTTTTAAGCTTGATGGAGGTATAGGGAAGAAACTAAAACAATATTTATAAATGAAGAAATAAACATAAATCTCCCCTTAACTCTATAAAGATCGTCCAATTCCACTACTAATTTATCTTGTCTCTTCCACTCTTTCCTTCAGTATTTTTAAATATTTTTCATTTACCCCACATTCTCTTTCCTTATCAACCCCGTCCTGTCTTCCCTATCTTAATTCTCTCTCTCTCTCTCTCTCTCTCTCTCTCTCTCTCTCTCTCTCTCTCTCTCTCTCTCTCTTTCTCTCATTTCCGACTCCCACGCTCCCCTATATTTCAATCTCTCCTTTGCCTCACGACCTCCATCCCCCCTCCCCCTCCTTTCCATCGCTTGAGGCCTCCTTCCCTTTCCCCCTCATGCAATCCATCCTCCCACTTCCTCAATCTCTCATCATCCCCTTCCACACACACACACACACACACACACACACACACACACCACACACTTCTAATATCTCTCAAACTTTACCCCCCCCCCCCCACACCTTATTCCTCACTCCCACCCCCTCCCTCCCTCTCTTTTCTCCCTCCCCACCCTCCCATAATCTCTCTCCACCCTCATTCCCCCACACACATCTCTCCCTCCCACACATCTTACTTTCATGGTCATATCACGGAGCCCAATTCTCTCTGGAGGCCAAATTTATGCACTCATACATGTCCACACTTACTACCTATAGGACCTTCCCACCACATCCATCCCCACCCCTCTCCACCCTCCCAGACCCCTCTCCACCCTCCCACACTCCTCTCCATACACGCACTATCCATCTCCACTCTCTCACACCCCACCAAAAGACCCTCTCCACTCCCCCACACCCCTCTCCACCCTCCCACACCCCTCTCCCCCATCCCACACCCATCTCCACCCTTCCACACCCCTCCAAAAGACCCCCTCCACCCTCCAGGCTCCCACACACTCACTATCCATCTACATCCTCCCACAATCCCTCTTTCCTTCCACAATCCACCTCTACTCCCTCACAGTCCCTCCATCCTCCCACAATCCACCTTGCCCCCCCCCCCCCCCCCTCCCACATCTCAGACTTCCCACACATCTTACTTTCACGGCCACATCACAGAGCTCCCCCCCCCCCATCTCTCTGAAGGCCCGGGAGTTGCCAAATTTATGCACTAATATACGTCCACACTGACTCACTGTACGACCTTCCCACACCCCTCTCCACCCTTCCACACCCCTATCCACCCTCCCACACCCATCCCCACCTTCCCAATAATCCCTCGCCACCCTCCCACACCCCTTTCCACCCTTCCACTCCCTCCCACACCCCTTTCCACCCTTCCACACCCCTCTCCACCATTCCCACACCTCTCTCCACCCTCCCACACCCCACCCCACCCCACCCTCCCAGAAACCTCTCCACCCTCCCACAAACCCTCCCCAGCCTCTCAATAATCCCTCTCCACCCTTCCACAACCCTCTCCACCCTCCCAATAATCCCTCTCAACCCTATCACACACCTTCTCCCTTCCCACACTCATTTTTCATTCCTAATACCCCGCTCTCCACTCTGTCTTAGTCTCCCACAAATCTCCAATACCTCCCACAGTCCTTCTCTCTCTCTTCCACAATCCTGTCCTTCTCTTCCACAATCCTCCACTCCTCTCACACACATCTGACTCCCACACACACTCCACTACATCTTAATCTCGCGGCCATATCACGAAGTCCCAATATTTCTTACGGCCCAGAACCTGCCAAGTGTATATACTATACACTCGTTTCACTTTATGGGCCTCCTACATCCTTTCCTTCCTCCCAGAATCCCTCTCTACCCTCCCACGATCTCCCTCTCCTCCCACAATCCCCCTCTCCTCCCACAATCCTTCTCTAACCTCCCATAATCCCGCTCTCCTCCAACAATCCACTTCTCCTCCCTCACTCACACACTTCACTACATCTTAATCTGGCGGCCATATCACGAAGTCCCAATCTTTCTGCCATATTTATGCGTTAATACACCCTCCCACATCCCTTCCCACCCTCCCACACCCCTCTTATCCTCCCACAATCCCTTCCCGCACCCCTCTTATCCTCCCACCCTCCCTTATCCCTCTCATCCTCCCAAAATCCCTTCCCACACTCTCCCACATCCCTCTTATACCCCCACAATCCCTTCCCACCCTCCCACATCCCTCTCATCCTCCCACCCTCCCACACCCCTCTCCATGCTTCCTTAATCGCGCTCTTCCCACACCCCTCAATCCCTCTTCTCCCACATTAATCCTTCCACACCCTCCCACATTAATCCTTCCACACCCTCCCACATTAATCCTACCACACCCTCCCACAATCTCTCTCCACCCTCCCTCAATCCCTCTCACCTACCACAATTTAACCCCCCCCCCCACACACACACACGTCTCAACTCCCACACCACCCACATCACGAACCCCCATATATCTTGCATCCCGGGAGCTGCCAAATGTATGCACTAATACAAATCCACACTAGACTTGCTTTACGACCCTCTCACACCCCTTCCCACCCTCCCACAGACCCTCTCCACCCTCATACAGACCCTCTCCACCCTCCCACAAATCCCTCTCCACCCTCCCAATAATCCCTCTCCACCTTCCCACACTCCACACTCGACTCTCTGTACGGCCCTCTCACACACCTTGCCATACTCCCACAATCCCCCACTCTACCTCCAATCCTTTCGCATCCCACTCCACAATCCCTCTCCACCCACTCCCACGCCGCCACATCACGGCGCCCCCACATATCTTGCGGTCCGGGAGCTGCCAAATTTACGCCCTAATACACCTCCACACTCGACTCACTTTACGGGCGCGGCGCTCCCGTTTTTCTTGCCTTTTAATGCAACCCATTTCCCGCGGTTGGAACAGTTGGATACAGGAATGCGTGATACATTATATACTATAGTCTGTTCATTCTAAGTTGGGCAGCAATCGTAACCTCTAACCTCTCATAACTCAAAAAGGACCAGAGTAATCGAACTAATATTTCTACCAAATAGGAAGATTTGGCTAGGGGATAAGTGTGGAAATTGGCAGCTCATTTGCTCTAGCCCTTTTTGAGTTACAGAGGTTAGAGGTTACGATTTCTGCCCAACCTAGAATGAACGGACTATGGTACTTTTTTTAAATGTATTGTTTGTTTGTTTTTTCAGCTAACGGGAAATTGAAGCGCTTAGCATTTTTTGTTGTCGATGCTTAATGGAAAAATGTGACTACTGTGTCTTTTCCCCCATATTAGTTTGAAAAATTAACAACATATTTCGCTACAAAGTTTTATAGCTAAAATATCAAAAGAGGACATGGCCATATACCGACAGCTGGAGGAAAACAAAAGTACAAGACAACGTTAAGGGGAGATGAGTCGTTTTTATGGTCCCCCTTCTTCATCATGTTTAGCCCCATTAGTTTTCAGATTTTATGATGTTCGGCCCATTAGTTTGGCGATTTTAGGACCTTTCGCCCCATTTCTTTGTCAATTTTAAGACTTTTCCTGTTATTTAGGTGTCGATATTTTCCTGGTGAGCGATAACGAGCCTGTAATTCAAGAGGAATCGGCCTTCGGCCGGAACATTTTTCTATCGAAAAATGTACAAATTTATCTTGCAGGAGGGTCGTGGGGGTGTTTTTATAAAGCTTGATGGAGGTCTAGGGAGGAAACTAACACAATGATAACAAAATATATAAATGAGGAAATAATACGCCCATGAAACACACGGATTCGATCTGTGAGGCCCATCTAATATGTGCAACACAAGACTCCGATACATGTAGCGGATAATATTACTCTAGTGATGCCGGCTTTATGGGAATACTGAACAATTTATAACGTGAAAACAAAGACATATACATACAGTAAATGACAATATTGAGATTATAGCCGCTATATGATATGGAAAATAAATGAATATATCATATGGACCGATTTAAATGCCTATATTGAAAACGTAAAATCTCTTGTACAAAGTAGTGTACAATTCACAATATTGCAAATTGTTGACATGCTGAATGACAAAATTAAATACGTAACACGAACAATTGAGAAACAGCAAATGTAATAATAGAAGCACGGGGAATATGTAGTATGAAACAATTAATGAATACTCCAGTAATAAATAAAATGTGATACGTAAAACAAAATTAAAAATACGAAGGTAGTCCCGAGTAAACAAGCAGATTGAACGTTTCAATGGGGTGTCTACAGTTTCATGAGGCAAACTTGTATACAGATAAATAGATACCGTAAATAGATACATTGATAAATAGATAAAAAGATATAGATAAACAGATAAATAGATAAAATTATATAGATAAATAAATAAACAGATAAATAAATTAATAGATAAATAGATAAATTGGCCAACTCACCCATGACTTGAGCTCGCGCAGGTTGGGTGAGGGTTAGGAGGGGTAGCACCAGGATCAGCAGTACCAACACGCTCCTAGGTAGTACCAACACGCTCCTTGGTACGCCCGAAATGCTCACAGATAGACCCAAAAGCCCCCGAAGCACACCCAAAACACCCGATACACCCGCTTCAACGACTTTGGGTTTCACACACGTACCCTGGGTTTCACTAATGTTTTGAATAGATCCATGGGGCCTCCTGGTTGAGTGGGTGTTAATGGGAGCACTGAGGTTAATGGAAGGGCGGGGTATGCAAGTCCTTGAGGGGTTGCTAAGGGGGTGGCACTGAGGGGGCCGAGTTAGGGGGTCGACTTTTTCCGCACGTTCTAAAAGTCCCTCTGGTCTTTCTAATCTAGTGTCATGGGCGGGGTGACAATGGGCGTCAGGGTGGGCGACCATACCTCCAGACCACCCACCACCTCCCCTCCCAGGTGTGTGGGGGAGCCTCAGACCAGCTGGCAGACCCTCCAAGACCAGCTGTGACCCCCCCAATGAATCCTGTCTCACATTACTCTTCACACCATAAACCGCGGGGGGAGACGTCACACTCAGCCCAGACTTGAATGAACCACTGAGGGCTATTTCTGTGCTCGTCTGAACTCCCCGGCGGTCACAGAGGGCCATCAGATCGCCAAGGTTGTAGCCCATCAGATCACTAGGGTTGTATCGTTTGTTAGCGGGACAGTGGGGAGGAGGAGGCGGGGGAGATGTTGGTGGTGAAGGATCTTGAACAAGGATGTTGCACGGAACCATGATTGCTTGATTGATAATTATGGTAGCTAGTTGCTTTGTGCTATCCACTCGCCTCCCTGCAAAAAAAGATAAGAAAACATATTTTAGAATTAATAATACTGACACCTAACATTCAGTCAAATAGGTTTGTCGATAAAAAGATAAACATAGTATTATATTGTATAGTTGGCTACATTAATTTGTATCCACTCTGCTTGTATAAATGGAAGGAAACGTAGTATGATTGACTTTATATAAGAATTTGCTTTGCAACTGAAAGTTGGTCATATTTATTAAATACTGCAAAAGCAAATGCATTTTTAGTTCAATCATGCATATTTTCCTTCCATGCATAAAATCACGGAGTGTATACAAATGTGTTACAAGCAATTCAAAGTAATTCATCGATGATTATCTACAATAAAACTAATTATGTTGCTACCCGATAATCAAATAGATTACTGTCAGGGTGCGATTAGTTACGTCTCAAGTGTTTCTTCTCCCATCGTCAAACTTTCACTCTCCCCCACAAAACTAACAGGAAATACACCCACAGAAAATTAGCCCACACCCAAACCCACACTCACACAATTTAAATATATATTCACACAGTCACACATTCTTTCTTAGTCACTCACTCTTTGGATCAGGGTCGCAGAACTAAACACAAAATAAATATGATCTTACTTTCAATTTCTTTATATAGTCTGTTTCTGTCACCTGGCGGTAAACTGCCATGTCACCATCTTGATTACCCAGCCGAAATATGTTGCTAATTATGAAAACTTGGCAGTAATATGCTCTAGATCCTTATTAGTTTATTGTTTGTTACATTAGGCCCTTCTGTACAGGCGATGTCTTTTAAAATCTATTCTAGATATATTTAGACGCTTTTGTGCAGTTTAGGGAGGATCTGTGGTAGTAAAAAGGATTAAATGAGATAGTTCGAAGCCTTCAAATTGCTGTAGCTAAGCTAGCCTATAATATCAAAACTATGCCAGTGTAACCTGATCTTAGACTACCTTATTTCAGCTCATTAAACAAAAACTGGGTATGAGAAGGGTAATCAAATTGACCATAATAATATAGCCTTATAAAGGTATATTGGTACTGTAGTAGTAAACCCATATCATATAAGAATAGTAAGGTAAATTATTATCAAGACTCTCAATGATCTTATATACTTTGTTAGTACCTTTTTATACTGTTGATATTATTTTTAGCCTTGATGTGTAAGTACAGGAGGGTGGTTTGTCACATCAGGATATCACTTAAGGGGAGATTTCCACTTGAGTTTTTTTTTACTGAACTCCTTTCTCATTCATGTTTAGCCCCATTGATTTTGAGATTTTAAGACGTTCGCCCCATTAGTTTGGCGATTTTAGGAACTTTCGCCCCATTTCTGTCAATTTTAAGATCTTTCGTGTCATTTAGGGGTAAAAAAATTCCTGGCGAGCGATAGCGAGCCTGTAATTTAAAAGGAACCGGCCTTTGGCCGGGAAATTTTTCTACCGAAAAATGAACAAATTTAGCTTGAAAGAGGGTCTAGAGGGTGTAGTTTTCAGTTTGATGGAGGTCTAGGGAACAAACTAGAAACCTCCCCTTAACCTCTTCTGTGCCGGTGACGTTCTTTTAACTTTGTTCTGACACCTATCAGACGATTTCCTTCAGTTTCAAAAGGGCCTCCAGTAATTAACAGGCTTCGAACTACGGTATCTCATTTAACCCTTTTTACTACAACAGATCCTTCTTAAACTGCACTTAATATTTTAAATATAAGTAGAATAACAGGAAAAAAAACTTCGCAGGTACAGAAGAGGTTAACATATCAAGTAGATGGCATTCAGTAGAGTGGTAACCCTCGCCTAGTGCGCAAAACAAAGTTGACAATACTAACCTCTTTTTACCAATCGCACTTTTAATCTTACCTAATTGAGGGGGCTTCTTCGGCCACCCCTATTTTGCCCCATTAATTTTTAAGACATTTATCCCCAACCAGGTGTCGATTTTTTCCTGGCGAGCAATAGCGAGCCAGCATTTTATGGAGATATCTGGCTTCTCCGGCGACATTTTTCTATCGAAAAATGTACAAATTTAACCAGCTGTCGAACTCATTATTCAAAATATGGTGGCTCGCTATCACTCGCCAGGTATAAATCGACACCTGGATGGGGATGAACGTCTTAAAACAGTAGGCTGAATGGGGCCGAATGGATACAACCCAAAGAGAGAGAAAAGGCAGGTCACCCCCCTTAAGATTGTGTCAGCCTTCCAAACCCTCTCTATAAAGTTCTTCAACACTTCTTTATAATTGTCAATAAAGATCTCAAACTGCCTAAAACTGTCATTAAACTAGTAAAACAGCGTATATTATGTCAAATCGTGTGTGTGTAGGTGTGTGTGTGTGCGTGTGTGTAGAGGTGGGCGTGTGTGTAGAGGTGGGCGTGTGTGTGTGTGGTGTAGGATGTTTTACGAAAGGCGGTGCGCTCCTCGGTGCCACTAGCAAGAGTGGCGAACTCCACATAGGTAGGTGATAGGTTTGTTTGTGTGTGTGTGTGTGTGTGTGTTACTCAGTAACTCAGTTACTCAGTTACTCAGTTACTTGTTCGTCAAGGGGAATCCACGCAATGCGAGCTAAGCTCATTATTATCGCGCCTCCTTAACTGGGAATGTATTGTGTGAAATGCATGTTAAGTGTTTTATGTACTGTTGGAATGGCTGTGGATGTGTGTGTAGTCTGTATTTAGCCAATTGGCGACATCAGAAACGAAGGCTTAGGGTGGATCTGTATGGTACCATTCTCACTATAGACGGTACCGTCTCGCCCGAAGGCTTAGGTAGCCATCAGCTTAGGTGAACCATATGATACCCATCTCGCCTTGTACCATTTTTGCCAACCCCAGATGGGACGTCACAACGTCGTCCACTTATTCCAGGTACCTATTTACAGCTAGGTGAACTGAGGCTAACACATGAAAGGAGACAAGCCCAATTTGTCTCCGCCCGGCCGGGGATTGAACCCCCGACCCCTCGTGTGTGAGACGAGAGCTCTACCTACTAGGCTACGGGCTGTGTGTGTGTGTATGTGTGTGTGTGTGGTATGGTGTAGGTGTAGAGGTGTGTGTGTGTGTGTGGTGTAGGTGTGTTTGTGTAGGTGTATGTGTGTGTGTGTGTAGACGTCCGCAGCACTAAACATACATCAACACCTCCTCCTGTCCGCCCTGCCCGTCCCTGCTGTCTGTTTACTGTCTATCACGCACACCCATATTGTGTATAATGTGTATCTCACCAACACCCTAACCGTCCCTTCTGTCTCTCCCTCCTGTCCGCTATCTGCCCTCCTCCCCCCGACACACCCATCCTGTATAATATATATGCATTTCACCAACGCCCTTACTATCCCTTCTGTCTGTTCTGTTCGTCCCTCCTGTCTGTCCCTTCTGTCCCTCTTGTCTCTTCTGTCCGTCCCTCCTGTCTGTCCCTTCTGTCTCTTCTTCTTGTCTCTTCTGTCCGTCCCTGCTGTCCTTTCTCTGCCACCCCACACCTACCCCCATTCTGTATAATTATATAGTATATGCATCTCACCAAAGCCCTTACACCTTCCCTCCTGTCTGTTCTGCCCGTTCCTCCCGTCTGTTCTGCCCGTCCCTCCCGTCTCGACTCCCCCCCCCCTACACACACACACACACATCCTGTGTATATGTATCTCACCAACGCCCTTACCGTCCCTTCCGCGTCCAGACTGTCTCTTCACTACACTGTACAACCTGGATGTGCACAATAGCTCCCCCCCCCCCCTTAAACTGTAGCGAATTTGGTGCACATTATGGAAGTACGGTATTAAGGGGAGGTGTGTAGTTATTTGGTCATTTATGTATTTACTTATGGATTTATTCATTATTCTTAGTTTAGTCCCGAGACACCTCCTATCAACCTAAACTAACGTGACTTAACCCCATCTAACTATACGCTGACCTAACCCAAACTAAATATACCGATTAGTGTTGTTGTTGTTGTTGTTATTATTATTATTATTATTAATAATAATATAATGAAAATTATCATTATAAATATTCACAATATTATTATTATTATTATTTGTATTATAAATTGTATTATTATGTTTTTCATTATCATTATTATTACAATTATAAAGTCACCTAAGTTTACCTAACCTACTCCATTTCAGCGTTCCCCTGCCTGAACATCAGCTAATATCACCGAATCACTTAAACTTTCTGCCCACCTGACCTTTCCAAATTGACCTTGACCTAGGCTATCCTAATTTGACCTAACCCAATTGAGCCTAACCTATCCTGATGGACTTGACCTGCCAAACCAACACAGTGGGAGGACAACAAAAGTATGTGGGGGCGACTGGGCTTGCCAAGGATTAAGTATATTTTGTCTCCCTCATGTTAAGCCCCATTAGTTTTAAGATTTTATGACGTTCGCCTCCGTTAGCTTGGCAATTTTAAGACCTTTCTTACCAATTACTTACTAATGTAGTGTACACAAGTATACTTTAGTTTATGTATTTCGGTAAAGTAATTCTTTTCAGCATACAGTATTGTAAATATGTATTAATATATATATATACATATACTCAAGCCCAATCCCCACTTTTCCCTTTTATTTATTTATTTAATTATTATTATTTATTTATTTTTTATTTTTTTGGGGGGGCGACTCAAGACAGAGCCCAAATAGGAACAACACAACCGGTACTAATTGTTTATATACTCTCCGCCAGGGTCGAACTAGTGTAATAAAACGGATTACTTTCACCAATAGATCTGTCTCGTTTGTAAGTCTGGTTTATTCCTTTATATTCCTCCTCCTCCTCCTTCTCCTCCTCTCATGTGTTTAAGTCTTTAGTAGGTTCACATTTCTTTCATTCACTTTCACCCTTCCTATCTACGTCCCCCCACCTCTTCCCCCCTAACCCCTCCTCCTTCACATCCTATCCCCCCCCCCCCCCCTCCTCCCCAGCAGTTAAAATTCCTCGAAGCAAAATAATCCGGGTATAAAATAGGGGTGAGCGACAGACCCCCGCCCCCCCCCCTGTACAGTCACTGCAAAGTGTACGGCTACGCCCCCTCCTCCACCACCAATCACAGTCCAGTGGCCTAATATTTGCGAATGCATTTCTCTGCCCCTCCCCCCACCCCAACTTCCATGTATCCATCGTAAACTTGAATCAAATCGTCTAATAGTGGCCAAGTTCTGGGAAGGTATATGATCACTTTTGCGCCCGTCTGTACATCCGAGAGAGAGCGCAGACGCGAGTGACGGCTGCAGGTCTGTCTATAAACATAATACTTCTGTCCAAACACCCGGGCCCCCGGGCCCCCTCCCCCCACTGCAGATCTGTCCAAAAGCGACACGGGATCTATCTATAGGCAGGTTTAAGGGGAGATGGCCCGTTTTTTGTTGGTCTATTAATTCATTCATTCCTTTATTTCTTAGTTTCCTCGCTAGACCTCCATCAAGCTTAGAAAAACACCCCCTAGACCCCCCATTCAAGATAAATTTGTATATTTCTTTTAAAGCTTGATGGAGGTCTAGTGAAGAAACTAAAGAGATAAATGAATATATACTGGTATATATAAATAACCCCCCAAAATATATACCGGTATATATAAATAACCCCCCCAAAATATATACCGGTATATATAAATAACCCCCCTAAAATACCCACTGTCCCCTTAACGTCTTGAGCCACACCCCCTCATACACACACACACACCAGCAAAAATCAAGGAGGACCCCCCCTCAAAAGGCACAGTTGGCTGGTTCCTATTATCTGCTGCCTCCCAAACTATAGCTGGATCTCTCTCTCTCTCTCTGATGATATCCTCATTAAGAAATAAACCATATGAAGAAAGACTTAAACGATTGAACCTGTTCTCATTAAAAAAGAGGAGGTTGAGGGGTCAGCTTATTGAGTGCTTTAAGATACTAAAAGGTTTCGACAAAGTCGATGTAAATGCACTATTCACATTAAACAATACTAATCAAACTCGCGGAAATGGAATGAAATTAAAAACCCAAAAGGCAAACCTAGATGTCACAAAGAGTTTCTTCACCTACAGTGTGGCGACAGAGTGGAATAAACTACCAGCGAGAGTGGTGGAGAGCGACACAATAAACGCTTTCAAGGGAAGGCTTGACCTCTATCTGCAGAGGGCTGGGGTGATATGAAAAAAAAAAAAAAATTTATGTATGTGTATGTGTGTGCACTGTACAGTATGTATATATATACTGTATATATATGTATGTATGTGTGTATGTATGTATGTGTATATGTGTGTGTGTGTGTATGTGTGTATATGTATGTACCGGTGTGTATATATATATATATATATATATATATATATATATATATATATATATATATATATATATATATATATATATATATACATATATATATAGTTTGTAAGGCCAGACTGCCTAGTAAGGACCTTGAGGTCTGTGTGGTCTGTGTATCTATGTAGCTCTCTCTCTCTCTCTCAAAAGACTGATTATTTACCGTGTCCCCTCCCTCACCTTTAATTCCTCATATTGTCTATTTACTAACCTCATTCCCACTCTCTCTCTCTCTCTCTCTCTCTCTCTCTCTCTTCAATAACTAGTTTTTTATTTAGAGCCCGATATCTTAGTAGGTACTGCAATGCCTGTGTATCTATCTAACTATGTTTTTATCTATCTATGTCTCTAACCATCTATCTATATCTATCCATATACTGTGTATATACTGTATATATATTTTTTTCTGTTCTCGTACTAGTCGACCCTATATCCAAAAGTGCCCTTAATTACCCCGACCAACGCATCAGGATCCGTCGTATGAACCTCGCCCCTACTAAACCTTCCCAGCGCACGTTTACCTCCCTCCACCCACCTACCAAAAACACACCCGGACCTACCCAAATTTACCCTAATGTAAACGAAAGCACGCCGCGACCTGTCGAAAAATTCCCCCTCATTGTACACAGACTGTCTAAAAATGATCGGGCCTTGTAAACAGCCTCTCCGCGGGCCCCCTGTCTAAAGTTACGGGGGTGGGTAAATAGTGCTGGGGAGGGGGTTAAAGGTGGGGGGAGGGGGTAAATAGTCCTGGGGAGGGGGTTAAAGGGGGGGGGGGGGGAGGACGGTATCAGTCATGTCAGGGTTTGGAATGAGATTGGTTGTGTGTGTGTGTGTGTGTGTGTGTGTGTGTGTGTGTGTGTGTGTGTGTGTGTGTGTGTGTGAGAGAGAGAGAGAGAGAGTTAGAATGAGGTTAGTAAATAGACAATATGAGGAATTAAAGGTGAGGGAGGGGAGACGGTAAATAATCAGTCATTTCGAGGTTTGGAATGAGAGAGAGAGAGAGAGAGAGAGAGAGAGAGAGAGAGAGAGAGAGAGAGAGAGAGAGAGAGAGAGAGAGAGAGAGAGAGAGAGAGAGAGAGAGAGAGAGAGAGAGAGGGGGGGGGGGATCTAATCGTAAAAAGGAATAGCAAGATCATGCTTCTCAAATTACACGGCAAATGCAAAATCAATGCCGAGTAAATATGCAAAACCAATGTCCCGCTTGTCCTACCTCTCTTTAAATTATGTTGTATTTGTTGAGCTAGACGATGCAGACCTTCAACCCAGTAAGTCAAATAATGTTGTTTAAAGCTCTGGCAGGACCTTTACGTAGCAGGTGATTTAACTGCATGTATTGTCAGTGTCGAATAAGCAAACCTACGAATGCTTACCGGTACTTTTGTTTTTCTTATTGGGGATGATTTATGAGACAATAATATATCTACTCAGAGATTTGCTGGGCTATTAACCCATACAGTACCAGGGGCCCGGACTCATGGAATTCGATCCTAATGAAGAAATGTAAGGAAGATCTCTCAAAACCCCTGGCTATAATGTGGAGAAGGAGTCTAGACACTGGTGACATACCAGATAGCTTGAAAAACGCAATAATTGCCCCACTGCATAAAGGAGGGAGTAAAGCACTACCAAAAAACTACCGCCCGGTAGCTCTAACCTCTCACATCATTAAAGTTTTCGAACGAGTCCTGCGAAGAAAAATTTCAACATTCATGGAGACAAATGAACTACACAACACCGGTCAACATGGGTTCAGAGCGGGAAGATCATGTCTCTCACAACTTTTGGAACACTATGACAAAATTCTTAAAGCGCTAGAAGAAAAGAAAAACGTGGATGTCATTTACACCGATTTTGCTAAGGCATTTGATAAATGTGACCATGGTATAATAGCCCACAAACTGAAAGCAAAAGGTATAACTGGGAAAATCGGACGGTGGATATACAATTTCCTCGTAAACCGAAAACAATCGGTAGCAGTAAACCAAGTCACATCTGAGCCTTCGGATGTCAAAAGCTCAGTGCCCCAAGGAACAGTGCTAGCGCCCCTTCTGTTCCTCATACTAATTTGCGACATAGATACCAACACCAGACACAGTACGGTGTCGTCTTTTGCTGATGACACAAAATTAAGCAAGATAGTAAACACACAAGAAGACACGGGCCGACTGCAGGAAGACATGAATGTAGTGTTCCAGTGGACCAGGGAAAACAACATGCAATTCAATGAGGAAAAATTCCAATTAATACGGTACGGAGATAATAATGGTGTTAAAGAAATTACAAATTACTTAACAGAATCTATCCACATAATAGAACGGAAAGACAGTGTGAAAGACCTTGGGGTATTAATGTCTGAAAATATGGGTTTCAAAGTACATAACCAGGTCAAAGTGGCGGCTGCGAAACGTCTAACAGGTTGGATTCTGCGTACTTTTAAAACACGCGGTGAAGTACCTATGATAACGCTCTTCAAATCTCTAGTGCTACCGCGGCTTGAATATTGTAGCGTATTAACATCCCCATACAAAGCAGGTGAAATAAATGACGTAGAGAGTGTACAAAGAAATTTCACTTCGCATATAAGTTCGATAAAACAGCTACACTATTGGGAGCGTTTAAGAGCACTGAATCTGTACTCACTGGAACGTAGAAGAGAACGTTACCTAATAATATACATGTGGAAAATCGCAGAGGGTTTAGTACCAAACCTACATACTCCGATAGTCATGAAATTCAGTGATAGGAGAGGCTGGGAATGCGAAATCCCCCGGATGAATAACAGGGGTGCTATGGGCTCTCTGCGAGAGGGCTGGTTATCACACAGAGGCCCACGTCTCTTCAACAAACTCCCACGGCGAGTAAGAGACATGAGGGACGTCTCGTTAGACAGCTTCAAGAGAGCCCTGGATGTCGAACTGCAAAAGGTGCCAGACGAGCCCATCCTCGCAAGGGAGCGAGCTGTCGCTTCAAACAGTCTACTGCACCAAATCACCACCCAAAACGAGGGGCGTCGCGCTCCTTGGTGCCGCTAGAAGAGTGGCGAACACATCATAAGGTATCATAAGGTAAGGTAAGGGACATCCTTTTCATCATATTCTAGGAACTATTAGACGATTTTATTCAGATTAGGAAGGACCTCTAGCAATAATAAGGCTTCAAACTATCTCAACCAACCCTTTTAACTACCGGTACCACAAATCCTTCCTAAGCTCCATTATATCATCTAAATATAGCTAGAATATAATATAACACGTCGCTGGTACTCAAAGGGTTAAACTGTAATTTAGTATGCTTATTGATAGCATCCACACTAAATTAGAGGTCAGTTTAATGCCAAAATGCATACCCGACCTCAATACTGAGAAACCGAAGGTTGTCTGAAAATACGATAACTTTAATTTGCCGCATGTTTTTCCAATGTGTATGGAGGAGACCAAAGGCAATGCTGCCTGTAACAAGTGCCCCCCCCCCCCCCCCCCAACAAAAAGTGAGAGTGAATGAGAGCCAAATTCAAGGTACCGGTACGTTACAGTCAAAATGTCTGGACACACAAAGCTTGAAGTAGTTTAAGTCATGGGATGAGGAAAAGACAGATTCAAATGGGAGACAGTTCCAGGTTTAACTTGCTGATCAGAAGAAAGACTGGGGAAATTGGTTAATTCTTGGTTTAGAGAGTTGGACAGTAGGGGGTGGGAATGGGTTGAAAGGCGAGTGCCCCACACTCTCCGTATGGGAGGAGGTATACACTGAGAAAGCTCTGAAGAACATTGATTATTGTAATAGCGGTAGAAGAGTGAAAGAGATGCAACATTGCGGCGTGTAGTGCCGATACACTATAGTCCGTTCATTCTAGGTTGGGCCAAAATCATAACCCCTAACCTCTCATAACTCAAAAAGGACAAGAGTAATCGAGCTAATATTTCTACCAAATAGGAATAATTGGCCAGGGAATATGTGTATACATTGACATCTCGTTTACTCTAGCCCATTTTGAGTTACAGAGGTTAGAGTTTACGATTTCTGCCCAACCTAGAATGAACGGACTATAATTCTAAAGTTGTCAATTAAATAGGTATGACTTATCGAAAGATTCCTCCTTCACATAAGGTCCCCCATTCACGTTATATTGAAAAGACAAACACCATACTTAACCTTACGAAAGTGGATAATTACACAAATTGTTTATCTCGCCGTACATTTTTCGGTAGAAAAATGTACCCCAGCCGAAGGCAGGTTCCTCCTAAATTACAGGCTCGACATCGAAGTGTCCCGAATAGTTTGAATATTAATTGACAAAACAAATTGGGCGAAAGGTTTTAAAATCGCCAAACTAATGGGGTGAACGTCTTCAAATTTAAAACTAACGGGGCTAAACATGAGGGAGAAGGGAGGTTCAGAACAAATAACCCTCCCCTTATAGAAGTTCTTCCTCTTATTCGGAAAAGTTAGTGGCAGGAGATGGATGGTATTGGGGTAAGGAAGGGGGGGGGGGGGGGGAGAAAGAGAGTGTTAAGGGGGTATGGGCGGATTTGTCATTTCATTTATATATCTTTTATAATTTGCTTTTAGTTTCCTCCCTAGACCTCCGTCAAGATTAATCCCCCCCCCCCCCCCCCCCAAGATAAATTTGTGCATTTTTCGATATACAAATTTCCTGGACGAAGGCCGGTTCCTCTTAAATACCGCGGCGCGACGCAGACATAGTGTACAGAATATGAGGTGGTCACTTCAACGATCGTGAGCTGGCTAGAATAGGCCCCCCCCCCCCACCAGGCAAATATAAACAGGCCATCAATAAAAATAAAAACCGTATAATGAGTCTCACCAATGTACACCCTGCCCTTGCCATCTGAGTGTGGAGTCAATATACACAATGACCTCAGGAACCCTCATTGTTGCAACCTGACACTGGCCCGTCAATAATTGAAGCCTACAGTATAGTACAGTCAACAGTAATTAGTCAACCACTGTCAATATTTGGTCGGGATGACTAAATTTGGCTCGCTCTTTGTTTCAGAATGATTGTTTACGAAGGTCTTCAATACACTGGCGTAATTACCCCCCTGCACGACGACACAGACGTGGAACACAAGGTATTGTTTTTACTCCTGTGAGTTTGTTTGATTGAAAGGGAGATGGGTCGTATTTCTAGATCCCCTTCTCCCTCATGTTTAGCCCCATCAGTTTTTAGATTTTAAGATGTTTGCCCCATTACTTTGTCAATTTTAAGACCTTTCGCCTCATTTCTTTGTGAATACTACGACCTTTCTGGCTATTTAGGTGTCGATTTTTTTCCTGGCGAACGACAGTGAGCCTGTAATTTTGGAAGAACCGGCCTTTGGCCGGGAAATTTTTCTACCGAAAAATTAACACATTAATCTAGAAGGGGGATCTAATGATTTTTTTTTTTTTTTATGGAGGTCTAGGGAGGGAACTAGACAAATAATAAAAAGATACATAAATGAGCAAATAAATAAGAACATCCCCCTTTAACCCCTTCAGATTCATATGACGCAGAGGTTGCCAGATTAGCAATAAGAAATAGAGTTCTCTCACTCACTCTTATAATTACCTCTACAAAATTAGTTTTCTGCCCACAGCTAACTCAAAGACAACTGCAGAGGTTGAAGTAACTAAACTAAAGGTTTCTAAATACCCCTGATGGTAACAAAGGCTTTAAACTATCCCTAATAGGCTCAAAATTGCGTCATATGTCGGAGAAGGTACCCCGAAAAAAGGTAGGAGACCTGTTCTTACATATGTTAATATTGCTAACCGTATGCAGTTATGCACGGAATCGCATGATACTTGGAGATAAGATATTTTTAGGTAATTATACATGTTTGATTAACTTTTGTAATCGGTACATTCGATCTGACTGCCTGTATGTATTATTATGTTACCTCCACCAACCGACTTTACTTTTAAACTCAATTAATGAAATCAACAAATACATGTGGCAGTCCAGGGATTCGAACCTAGGATGCTGACACCGAAATTCAGTGCATTTATCCATTGCGCTACGAAGACCGTTATGTACAATTGCCAGCACAAGTTATAGGTACCGTACACTAAAAATTATGACTTTAATACGGTGAGCACTGAGCATTGATTGAAGGAAACGCTAACTCTTTCAAGGAAATGTTTCATAATATTTCACCAGAATCGTTCAATATTAATTATATTACTTATGACTGCAGGTTATTGTATATTTATGTGGCTGCTACACTATTCGCCAAATATAATATATATATATATATATATATATATATATATATATATATATATATATATATATATATATATATATATATATATATATATATATATATATATATAGTATATATATATATATATATATATATATATATATATATATATATATACAGTATATAATATAATATTGCACTTGGTAATTGGGTCAAACATGTTTAAACTCTTCATCGCGCGGGTACAAGAATCTTTTAACACCCAGATTCGTGGCGGTGAAATATTAATGAGCATCTCGTACAGTCGGCTCAAAAGTTCCCTCCTGCCCCCGGGGTTATAGTTTGGTATTATTATCCTCCCATTAAGAGGGGGGAGGGGGGGGGGGGGTTCGCCCCCTTCTCTTTCATGTTTATCCTCATTAGTTTTGATGTTCTACTACGTGTGCCCCCATTAGTTTGGCTATTTCAAAACCTTTTGCCTCATTTCTTAGTCAATTTTATAACCTTTTGTGCCATGTAGGTGTCATTTTTTTTTTCTGGCGAGTGATAACGAGTCTGCAATTTAGGAGAAACCGGCTTTTGGCCGGGCCATTTTTTACCAAAACAAAAAAATGCACAAATCTATCTCGAAGGGAGGTCTTGGGGTAAATTTTTCAAAGATTGGTGGAGTTCTAGGAAGATTGGTGGAGTTCTAGGAAGATTGGTGGAGTTCTAGGAAGAAAACTAAAACATAAATAAGTAAATAAATAAATAAATAATAAACATTACAAAATTTCCCCTTCAAGAAATAAAAATATATTACTTAAGCACACTTAAGTAAGGCCTTTTTATTCAAACTATAAAATATTTAGTTGAATATTTCTGCTAGTCTATTAAATCTATTGAAGACAATAATATCCTTTAGGTGTAATTTGGTAGTAATTATAAGGCTTTATTGTTTACAGTATGTTGCTTTAAAACCCATAGACTTTTAGAGTTTGAATTGTTGGTTTAAATCCCATCATAGACTTTTGATTTGTTTATATTACAGTATTTATATATCTTGATTTATTTATTTTTTGTAATCATTTATTTATTTATTTTTTGTAATCATTTATTTATTTATTTATTTATTTTTGTTTTTAATCATTTATTTATTTATTTATTTTTTGTAATAATTTATTTATTTATTTATTTTTTGTAATCATTTATTTATTTATTTATTTATTTTTTGTAATCATTTTTTTTTTTATTTATTTTTTTTTTTTTTTTGTAATCATTTATTTATTTATTTATTTGGACATGGTGAGAATGTATTTCATATTAAGTAATTAAAGTGTTTCACAACTACAAAGTCAATTTGAAATATCACAAAACTGCGAAAACAATTGTCGGTGAACTAACTTACAGAGGGCAGAAAGAGAGACAGACCGAGAGTGAGTTGGAGGGATGGAGTTGATGATACGAGTGAAATTGACGTTGGGTGGGAGGAGGGGCGCTAACTGGCAATGGATATAGAACTCATTTTGGGGGTGAAATTAGATAACCTTATTTCCTAGCATTATATTATCAAAATGACAGACCTCGATTCCTAACTTTTCAAAACCAAAACTATATAAAATCAAACACCCAACTTTCATATCAAAATTATCCAGTCCAATCCCCTATCTGTATAAATTATGACCTATAAACTAGTAATCTACACCTAAAGGATAGATTCTCGTTTTTTTCTGGACCCCCTTCTCTCTCTTGTTTAGCCCCCATTAGTTTTGAGATTTCAAGATGTTCGCCCCATTAGTTTGGCGATTATAAGATCTTTCGTTCCATTTCTTTGCCATTATTAAGACTTCTGCCAATTGGGTGTCGATTTTTTTTCCTGGCGAGCGATTGCGAACCTGTTTTTTTAGAAGAATCCTGCCTTTGCCGCTACCTATTTCAACCATGAAGGTATAATATTCTACTTCCATGATTTCTACCGAAAAAATGCACAAATTTATCTCGAAGGGGGATCTTGAGGGTGTATTTTAAAGCATAAATTGAGGTCTAGGGAGCAAAGTACCCCCTCCTCCCTTAAAAAGTTCAAAATGACATAGGACCCAACACTACCCAATAGTATATGCATTAAAATGACATACATCAATTCCCAACTTTTTATCATAGGAAGGGGACAGTTAACCGAATATGGTAGGCTACCGTACCTAACTTTGTGAAAAAGCACCCAATTGCCAACTTTTCGTAAATCAAATTGACAGCGAACACAATATTCAGCTATTAACAAATCAGACACCACACATAGCTAAATTAACCCCACCTGTACCGACGACGTTTATAATTTAATTTATTTGTTTTTATTCTAGCTATAGAGTACCGGTATGTAGATTAAGAACATCTGTGGTAGTAACAAAGGGTTAGGTGAGATAGTTCGAAGCCTGTTAATGGCTAGAGGTCCTTCCTAAGCTGAATAAAATCATCCAATAGCGGCCAGAATATACCGAAATGGACGTCACCGGGACCTCCCATTTTGACAGTTTATCCTGGTTATCCTTAGACGATTGTATACAGCTTAGGAAGGATCTGTGGGAATCCTAAGGGTAAAGACAACCGGTATCTCAAATATCCCTGACTTCCATATTCCCTTCCTAATCTGAATATCGCCTAACATTAGTGTACCAAACGAAGGTACGGTACTGGCGGAGCTTCATCATCATCCGTCTAGTAGTTGTATATCAATCCTGCACACGCGCGCACACGCACACACACGCACACACACACGCACACGCACACGCACACACACAGCGACGATAACATTATCTCTTGGAAAGGAGGCTTGGAGTTTTCTCTAGACCTCCTTGTCGCTCATGTTTAACCCCATTAGTGTTCATATTTTAAGACGTTTGCTCCATTAATTTGGTGATCTTCAGACCTTTTGCCCCATTTCTTTAAAAAATATTAAGACTTCATGTCATTTAGGTGTCGATAGCGAGCCTGTACTTGAGAAAGAACTGGCCTTTCGCCGATATATTTTACCACCGAAAAATGTACAAATTTAATCTCGATGGAAGATCCTAGGGATATAATTTAGCTTAAGCTTGATGGAGGTCTAGGGAGGAAACTAAAAAAAAACTAAAAAAAAATACATAAGACAATATATATATACAGTATATATATACAGTATATATATAGTATATATATATATACTGTGTATATATATATATATATATATATATATATATATATATATATAATAAAAGATAAAACATGTATATATATGTATGTACAGTATATACTCAGGCACATACCCCATAGCTGGGGGTAGCCGACCCAAGACAGAGCCCGAACTATTAGGGTCCGGGACCCCTTGTACGTTCCCTGCCCCTAACTTTGTCTCATCTAGTAGTAGTAGGTCCGAGATCCACACTATAACCCAAGTAACCACCACCAGGTTACTTACTTGTGTTACCGGTACTTGTGTTGAGTTCGCCACACTTTTAGCGGCACCGAGGAGCGCACCGCCCTTCGTTCTGGCTATATATCTGTTGTGGTGGTGGCGGGTGGACTATGGCTCTCTCCCACTCACTGTATGTCTACCCTCCACCTGTCTAGTCTCCTCCACCTGTCTTCCCTACACCTGTCTATCCTCCACCTGTTTACCCGCCACCTGTCTACCCGCCACCTGTCTACCCTACACCACCTGTCTACCCTACACCTGTCTACCCTCTATCTATCTAGCCTCCAAATAACCCCCAATTAACACAGCATATTTCATAATAACGCGTAATTATGTAACAACACATACCACAATGTATATTGATATTCGTACACATGTTCCCTTTCAGAATTGTAGTAATAGAGTTAGCTTAGATTGCAAATAAATTTCATTTTATTTATGTCCTATCCGAAATTCCGTGTCAGTTTGTCCATACTACATGGTATTTTTCCAACTGTTTCCACACCAGCATTAACTGGAGGGAGTGGTGGGTGGGGAGGAGTCTTCTTCTCTCCTATCATTTGTTCTACCTCGTAGTCAGTAGATTAGTAGCTTAGATATCCAAACTACCCCGTATGGACCAATATGGATGTTGCAGTTTGTACTCCTTTATATTCCGTTGTATTCCTTTGTATTCCACCTGTCTAGCCTTCACTACGCCTCTCAAGCTTGGCCTCACCCCGACCAAATATTATCAGTGGTGGTGGGTGGTGGTGGTGGGTGGTGGTGAAGGCCGGACTATGGCTCTCTCCCACCCACTGTATACCCGTCTAAGGAGAGTTTATACTGGGTGTCAAACAAGCTATTTAGCAGTCTTAGTGAGCTTAGTGTTGTTAGGAGGGGAGTTTACGTTCCCTGATTCGGCTTCCGTATGGCTATATGGGGTTAAACACACAAAACTACCCTTTAATAATAATACTCTGGCATTAGGCCTAAAGTTAATGCCAAATAATTGATTTTTCAGAAAACTAATACACAAGTATGATTATTCAAATTAAATTAAGACAAATTATATACTAGCTAATTTTGATACGGTATTATGCAGGATTCGAAACTGCATACTAAATCGCAGGCTTGTGCATAGGCTAATTCTTTAACTGTCTTGATAGCATAATGCATAAATGCGCGTAATTTCGATGTGAGTGTCCTAGGTTCGAGTCCTTGGAGTGCCACATGTATTTATTGATTTCATTAATTTATTTTAGAAGTAAAGTTGGTTGGTGAAAAAATATAATAATGATGTCACAAAAAAATCATTCGGACGCCAATACTGCAGTTAAATAATACCCCTAGCCATCCCAACCTTGTCCTAATCCTTCCTAGCCCCCGCACATCAGCCCCCCAAGAGCATCCTTCTGCGGGTTTCCCAACGAACTGGTTATAACTTTTAACACCCTTCAGTACCGGTGCTGTATTTCTGACGTTATTCTGGCTACTATTCGACGATTTTATGCAGTTTATATAGGGCCTGCAACAATTAACAGGCGTCGAACTGTCTCGCTTAACCCTTTTTACTACCACAGATCCTTCTTAAACTGCACAAAATCGTCTAAACATAGCTAGAATAAAATACAAAAGTCGTCGCCGGTACAGAAAGGGGTTAGAGACGCAAACAAAAAAACAAATGATCCATAAAGTAATTCAAGTCGAGAAACTGGATATAAATCCTACACCTCCTGCCACTAAAACTACAATGAAAGCACATAATGCATTTACCGCACTGTATATCTTAAGGGGGTAGTGCTTGGTTTTTGGGCTATATATTTATTTATTAATATATTTTTGAGTTTCCTCGCTAGTTCTCCATCAAGCTTTAGAAAACACCCCCTAGACCCCCTTTCAAGATAAATTTGTAAATTTTTCGGTAGAAAAATGTCTCAGCCGAAGGCTGGTTCCTTCTAAAAATTTGAGGCTTACTATCGCTCGCCAGGAAAAATCGACACCTAAAGGGCACAAAAGGTTTTAATATTGACAAAATAATGAGGCGAAAGGTCTCAAAATCACCAAACTAACGGAACGAACGTCTTAAACCCTCAATACTAATATGCTAAACATGAGGGAGAAGGGGTCCAGAAATAGCGAGTAGTACCCCCTTAAGGGAGTGACACACCAGAGATTATAGCGTTAATTTGTAATGCCCAAAATGTTCCTGGCAATATTTCTGGAAGCTTTAGCCCTGACATCGGAGAATATATATACTGGATATAGATCAATTTAGGTGACATCATTCATATACGAGTTTATCTGAAGCTAGATCAATTTTGGTGCCAGGATTCTTATAAGAGTATATTTGAAGATAGATCAATTTAGGTGACAGGATATACTGTATATATATGAGTCTATTTGAAGAGAGATCAATTTAGGTGACAACATTTATATACGAGTATATTTGAAGATAGAACAATTTAGGCGATATAATTATATATATATGAGATTATTTGAAGATAGGTCCATTTAGGTGACAAAATTCGTATACAAGTTTAATTAATATGTTGTCAGACCAGAATTGTCTATAAAATTGGAGTAAAAAACACCCAATAATATACCTTGGGACAGAATCACACAAGAGATTTCCCCTCAACTATTTTCCCAAACTCTTAGCTGGCAACTTTCGAATTAAACTTTGCTAAGAATTGTCACTTAGATTCATTTTGACACTTGTAAGAATTATGCCACTTACTGTATAAAACATTGTCACTTCTGTCATTTATAATTAAAATTGTCACATAATTCTGTCACTAATATAAATTATGTCAAGATTCATATCCAGTCTTCTATAAATGAATATCGGTATCTATCGTGGTCATGTGCTGAACTTTTAATTCACTTGATGGTGTAATGAAAGGTTAAAGTGTTTAAGTTCTGTGTATGGTATCCCAGGTTTGTATCCCGGGAGGCTCACATGCTTTCAGTAATTTAATTTGGGAGTGTTTGGTGTTGGGAATGAAATTAATTAATTAAGATTACATATAATTATTTTTGACACTTGTAGGAATTCTGTAATTTATAATAACCTAAAATCAGTCAAGCTGTCAATACCAGTGCAAAATAGTCTAAATATGTGGCCAGAATGAAGTTGTGAACCCAAAATAGTCGGAAAAAGTTCATGTTTAAAGGGATGTTTGTTTGTTTTTTGGACTCCCTTCTCCCTTGTTAGCTTGGCTATTCTAAGACCTTTTGTGCCAATTAGGCGTCAATTTTTCCCTGGCGAGCGATAGCGAGCCTGTAGGCTAATACAGGAGGAACCGGCATATGGCCGAAACATGTACAAATTCATTTCGAAGGAGGCTCTTGGGGGCATTTTGTAAAGCTTGATGTAGGTCTGAGGAACAAACTAAAAACAATAAATAGAAAAATAAATAAATACATATATTGTATATATAATAATTATATATATATATATATATATATATAGTATATATATATATATATATATATATATATATATATATATATATATATATATATATATATATATATATATACCGGTATATATATATACAGTATATGAATAAGTAAAATAAATAAATATATACATTAACAAACAAATACAAACGAATCCAAATCCCCCCTTAAATCCTGGTGCTGGAGTTGGTGATGATAAAGCCATTATATCCCAGTGATTAGTAGCTTTATCCCCGGGTTATAGTGCTGCTTAAGGGGGCCCACCTCGCTTTTTTTAGCTTTCTCTCCCTCTCTCTTTGGCTTGTATCCATTCGGCCCCATTCAGCCTACTGTTTTAAGACGTTTACCCCCATCCAGGTGTCAATATTTTCCCGCGAGCCAGCATATATATAATTTTGTTTTGACAGCAAGCTAAATTTTTACAATTTTCGATAGAAAAATTTCTCCGCGGATTTTTCCATACAATGCTGGCTCGCCATCGCTCGCCAGGAAGAAATCGATACCTGGATGGGGATAAACGTCTTAAAACAGTTGGCTGAATGGGGCCGAATGGATACAAGCCAGGGGGAAAAAAAAAAAAAAAAAAAAAAAAAACAGAAAAGATAAAACGAAGAGAAAGATAAACAAAAAATCCGGTGCCCCCCCCCCTTAAATATACAGTGGTGAAGAAGGAGAGCTGGGGGAATATCTAATACTTGGCTGCTCAGACTACAGTATCTCTCTTTAAAGTCTGATTGTTAAGAGGAAGAGAATATCTGATGCCACGCCCCTTGCTTGCTTTGTCTGTGTGTGTGTCTGTCTGTGTGCGTGTGTCTGTGTGTGTTTGTGTGCGCCTGTCTGTGTTGTATGTATGTCTGTGTGTGTGTGTGTGCCTGTATGTGTTGTATGTATGTGTGTGCCTGTGTTGTCTGTGTGTGTCGTTATTGCCTGTCTGTCTGTGTGTGTGTGCTTGTGTCTTTGTTGTCTCTCTGTCTGTGTGTGTGTGTGTTTGTGTCGTTATTGTCTTTGTGTGAGTGTGTGTGCTTTTGTCTTTGTTGTCTCTCTGGCTGTGTGTGCGCGTGTGCTTGTGTCTTTGTTTGTCTGTCTGCCTCTGTGTGTGTGTGTGCTTGTGTCGTTATTGTCTGTCTGTGTGTGTGTGCTTGTGTCTTTGTTGTCCTGTGTGTGTGTGTGTGTGTGCTTGTGTCTTTGTTGTCTCTGTCTGTCTGTGTGTGTGTGTGTCGGTGTGCTTGTGTCTGTTGTTTCAGCTGATAAGGTATGGAGGAAATGGAGAAATTAAAAGAACCACAACCTACTTAACAGAGTCACTCCTGCCAATCCCACGAACATCAGAGGTTAAAGATCTTGGGGTAATAATGTCAGAAAACATGTCTATCAAAGAACATAATCAGGCCAAGTCAGTAGCGGCGAGGAAACTTGTAGGTTGGATACTGCGCACTTTCAAGACACGAGAAGAACGGCCAATGATAACACTTTTCAAATCGTTGGTGATCCCACGACTGGAGTATTGCAGTGTGCTAACATCTCCACACAAAGCCGGGGAAATATACGAAATAGAGAGTGTTCAAAGAAGTTTCACGTCCCACATCAGCTCGGTAAAACATCTTCATTACTGGGATAGGCTGAAGGCTCTTAACTTATATACTGTATATACTGGAGCGAAGAAGAGAGAGATACTTGATAATTTACACATGGAAAGTTATCGAGGGTCTAGTGCCAAACCTTCACAACACAATATCATGGAACTGGAGTGACAGAGGGGGTAGGCATTGTAACATCCCACCCCAAAAGTGTAGGGGAGTTCTGGGCACACTGAGGGACTCCTGGTTGACAAACAGGGGACAGAGCCTCTTCAACAAAATGCCAGAGAACGTGAGAAACCTGATGGACGTGCCAACGGAAGTATTCAAAAAAGCCTTGGACAACCATCTCAAGTCGGTGCTTGATCAGCCATACTTCGCGGGGGGGGGGGGGGGGGGGGGGGGCTGCCCTCTCGAATAGCCTGCTGCATCAAATACTGACAGCAAACATACTCGTGGGGAGCAACTCTCGCCGAGGCCGCTGAGGAGGCCGAAACAACTCAAGTAAACTCAAGTAGTGTGTGTGTGTGCTTGTGTCGGTGTTTATGTATTTGGGTATGCTTGTGTCGTTTGTATGTATATATGTGTACGTGTGTCTTTGTTGACCTGTCAGTGCGTGTGTGTTTGTGTGCTTGTGTCTTTGTTTTCTGTCTGTCTGTATGTATGTAAAGACACAGGAAGACACGGGCCGGCTGCAGGAGGACATAAACAAGGTGTTCCAGTGGACCAGGAAAAATAACATGCAGTTTAGTGAAGACAAATTTCAATTAATACGATACGGAGATGAGAATTTCGTTAAAGAGACCACAAGTTACATAACAGAATCCAATCACATAATAGAACGTAAAGACAATGTGAAAGACCTTGGGGTGATAATGTCTGAAAATATGGTATTCAAAGAACATAACCAGGTCAAAGTTGCAGCTGCGAAACGGCCAACAGGTTGGATTCTACGTACATTTAAAACTCGCGGTGAATTGCCTATGATAACACTCTTCAAATCCCTGGTGCTACTGCGGCTAGAATACTGTAACGTAATAACATCCCCATACAAAGCAGGTGAAATTAAGGACTTAGCAAATGTACAAAGGAACTTCACCTCACACGTAAACTCAGTAAAACAGTTACACTATTGGGATCGTTTAAAATCACTAAAGCTGTATTCGTTGGAACGTAGAAGGAACAATACTTAATAATATATACGTGGAAAATCGCAGAGGGTTTAGTACCAAATCTACATACCCCAATAGCAATGAAATTCAGTGATAGGAGAGGCTGGGAATGCGATATCCCCAAGATGAAAAATCGTGGTGCTATGGGCTCTCTGCGAGAGGGTTGGTTATCACATAGAGGAGCACGTCTCTTCAACAAACTCCCGCGGCGAGTAAGAGACATGAGAGGTGTCTCGTTAGACAGCTTCAAGAGAGCTCTCGATGTCGAACTACAAAAAGTGCCAGACGAGCCCATCTTCACAAGGGTGCGCTCCACCTCTTTGAATAGTCTGCTGCACCAATTCTTAAACAACAACGAAGGGCGGTGCGCTCTTCGGTGCCACTAGCAAGAGTGGCGAACTCCACATAGGTGACATAGGTAGGGTGTATGTGTGTGTGTGTGTGTGAGCTTGTGCCTGTGTTGTATGTGCCTGTGTTGTATGTGTATGTGTGTGTGTGGTGTCTGTCTGTCCTTTTGTTTGTCTGGTTATACTGTATGCGTGCGTGTTTTGAGTGGCTGTTAATTTCCTGTACATCAGCCTACCTATCTATCTAGCAATTCATATATAATAAAAATTTCACACAGACTAAAACACACACACACACAGAACCTACACAGTAACTATAGATATAACTGTATAATTATACAGTATAGAAGTTTACCGGTATCAGCACATATAATACATTTTCCTTATAAGGGAGAGAGAGAGAGAGAGAGAGAGAGAGAGAGAGCGAGAGCGAGTTGCTTTTTCTGAACGTCTATACTCTGAAAACTAATGGTGCTAAACACGGGGGAGAAGGGGAGAAGTAGCAAACACAAAGCATATCCGCTGTGGGGTAGCTAATATAATGCAGGAACAGATGTGAATACTAATAGTCCGTTGTTTATGGGAGTAAGTGTACGTGTTCAGAAGCACGTCTGTATGTGTGTGTGTGTGTGTGTGTGTGTGTGTGTGTGTGTGTGTGTGGATGGCAATACAGGTAGAATGGCAGACAGGGTGAATAATATGGTAGGTGTCGCTGATCCATTTTGACAAGAATTATGTGGAAGGGACACAGACGACAGATAATTCAAGCTCTTTCCTGTATTACCCTTCCACCCAATTCATCCATATGGTAGGTTATCAGACAGAGAAGTAGTGATATATGGCAGATTAAGAAGGTACTATACTCTGTCCATTATAGGTAGGCCAAACATACCTCCCTCTCTCTCTCTCTCTCTCCCTTCCATAACTCAGGACAGGTAGGCTTGGTGGTAGGAAGGTCACTATATACCCTGTTCCAAATAGGTAGGCCAGGAAGCGTCACTCTTAACCTCTGCTGTAACTAATATAGGGCTAGAGCAAATGGGCTGTACATTGCCACACCGATTCCCTGGCTGACCCTTCCCTAATGTTAGCTCGATTACTCAAGACGTTTGTGGGTTATAGGTTAATGTTCAAGAGTTTTGGCCTCCTAATTGACTACTTGCGAGTTTCAAGCTATAAGGAAGTTAGAGCCATAAACATCGATATTAAACAGAAAGGCAATAATTGTGTTGGTTTTTGATGGATCGAAAGTATGTTTAATTTGTTTTTTATTAATTTTGTATGCACTACAGCTATACTTTAGCTCGAAATTCTGCTAAATATCGATGTAAAAAATCCAACTTCCTTAAAGCCTGAAACTCGCAAGTGGACAATTTGAAACAGGTAATAATATTATGGTAGGACAGGTAGGTCATACGGTAGGAAATAGAAGGCCGGAAGCAGGATAGACTAACAACAACAGTCGGTGGATGTTATAAATTGACAGACATAAACATTAAACGCTCTAGGCTCTGGACAGTAAATTACCCTAATACGAAGGACAAAATCATAAAGTAAATTAATTGGAAGGAAACAATTATAGCAAATTAATAGAAAGGAAAAATCATAAAGTTAATCAATGGGAATTAAACAGTCATAACGAAGTATATTTGCCAGTTAGTTTGGCGATTTTGAAACCTTTCGCCTAATTTCTTTGTCAATAAAAACACCTTTCGTACCATTTAGATGTCGATTCTTTTTCTGGCAAGCGATAGTGAGCCTGTAATTTTAGAAGGAACCGGCCTTTGGCCGGGATATTTTTCTATCGAAAAAATGAACAAATTTATCCTGGAAGGGGGTTTAGGGGGTGTTATTTTAAGCTTGATGAAGGTCTAGCGAGGAAACTCAAAAATATATAAATAAAGTAGACATGCCGTTTCGCCCAAAATCAAAACGGCATACCCAACTCTGCGATGGGTCATCATCATCACTACTAGTCACTATCACCATTAGTATAAATAGCACTACTATTAATATAATCATCACTACTACTCTCACCATCATCACTAATATTACCACCATCATCACTACTATCATCATCACTACAATTGTCACATTCTAATGTCAACTAAACTAACTTAACCTACCATCATCACTACTGTCATCATTAGCACTACAAATATCATCATTACTTGTCACCATCTTCACTACTATTATTACCATCATCACTACTACTAGTACTATCACCATCATCTGTCATCATCATCACTATAACTACAACCATCATCACTACTATTATCACCATCATCCCTATGTTACGCTGGCCAGCTTGCCAGAATGCGCTCGTGACTCGCTAGCGCTCGCCAGGGCAGTGATATGGGCTACAATAATCGTAGAGCGATGCAGGGTGGGGGAGGTGAGTGTTGCTCTTCCTCCTCCCTCCTCCCTCCCTGACGTTCCCGCCCGCGTGGTCCTTTCTCTCTGTTTTGATTGGCTGGCGCCTTCTGCAGCCCTGCTGCCTGGTGACGTAGCGGCCAGTGATTGGCTGACCACCATGCCTTTGTGTGTGATTCTAGGGACCTAGGGGTTCCGAGTCACTTCAAACTTCCGAGGAGCTACGGTCAGCTACCTTCCTCAGAACTAGGCTTGGTGTGCTAGGTCCTACATGTCCCTTGTAATGCTGTCCCCCATATAACCCTCTATACTACTATCTCTCTCTCGGAACTTCTTCGGTTTCATACTTCTCTCTTTATTCAATTACTTATCCCATCTGGTTCTGCATACAACTTCCATAGTCGGCCAGTCGTATTACCAGCACCAGCTCTCCATATAATTATGTATGCACTAGTTTTAGGGATTATTAGAGTCTTAGTCAAATGGTACCATAGTGTTGGGGTGCTTCTAATTATTGGGCTGTTCTCTCTTATTATTTAATGCTAGACAGTGGAAGGTACCAAAAGTGGAAGGTATCTTTGGTCGTTGTCTGAGTTATGTATGTGGCAAGTCAGAGCCTGTACAACATCGACGAAGCTAGCTAGCCTGTAACCCTTGTGCATATTTTCCTTTGCGAGTGTAGCAGTATACAAGTGAAGGGCTTTTGCCTACTCTCACCTGTACGATTGCTACCTCATTTTGTTGACCTTTGTGGAGCGCCAGTGTTTTGTTCACCGGCGTAATAGTTCGAGGGTTTGGAATTAGCGTACCGTTGTTGCAGATATACCTTACCTTTAGATACCTATAGATGTGTTCGCCGCTCTTCTAGCGGCACCAAGGAGCGCGACGCCCCTCGTTATGGGTGGTGATTTGGTGCAGTAGACTGTTTGAAGCGACCGCTCGTTCCCTTGCGAGGATGGCCTATCATCTAGTCCAATATTGAGTGCCCTTGTTTATTTCGTAGTGCCGGTCGTAACACCCACTATTACTACCATCACTTCTATTGTCAACTTAACCAGATCAGATCAGATGAAGGTATTGAGGCATAAGCCTTTACAACGGCACCTCGTATCTACATTCTACTATTCCTATTTTTTCTGAAGTGTAGAGAGGGGAGAAGGGGTGTTGGAGAGAGAAGAAGCTGTTGGAGTGGCTTTGTTATGTGTGTAGTCTGTATACGTCGTCAGGATGTCCCCTGACTGGGTGCGAGCATGTGAAACATGCTAGGACATACTACCACACCCACTAAGTGTCCGCCCTGGCAGGGATTCGATCCCAGGTCTTGCAGATTCACACGTGAGCGTGCTCAAACTTAACCTAACAAATGCGGGGCGAGATGTTTTCGGCCCCAAACCGAATGCGTTCTGTGTGTGAACGCGATCATTGCTGGGGGGGGGGGGGGGGGGGGGGGGGGGGGGGGGGGAGGGGGGGGGGGGGGGGGGGGGGAGGAGGCACCATATTTTGGACTTAAAACCATAACTGCACAAATTAAAAACACAAAAATATTACCGTCGCATTCACGCACCGAATGTTCGTGGAAGTATGGTGAAAATCCGTCGAACGGTCTAGGAGTTTATCGGATGGATAGACACGACAGACATTTTGTCAACCATGTACCACTACACGGGGGGGGGGGGGGGGGGGGGGGGGGGGGGGGGGGGGGGGGGCATAGGGGGGGGGTGGGGGGGGGGGGGGGGTGGGGGTGGGGGGGGGGGGGTGGGGGGGGGGGGGGGATGGGGGGGGGGGTGTGGGGGGGACCACTCGGGGGGGGGGGTGGGGGGGGGGGGGGGGGGGGGGGGGGGGGGGGGGGTGGTGGGAGGGGGGGGGGGGGGGGGGGTGAGGGGAATGGGGGGGAGGGGCGGGGGAGGTGATACCACTCTGCTTACGCAGAATTGATAAATAAATATAAAAGAACCCAAAAAAAAAAACAAGCACTACGTAATACCCCTTAGAGTAACGCCAAGATTTTAAGAAAGGAGTATTAAGTGGGAAATTAATTCAAAGGAAGTCGACAAACAATTACCAGTAGAGAGCAAAAAGGATGAGGAGAGAGGCAAGGTGGAAAGAATTCTGAACAAAGATAATTATATAACAGTAACGAAGTACGGTATGTTGTATTTAAGCAACTACGGTATGTATGTATGTTAAGCAGCAACACGCTGCCCGCACACACACACAACAACAACACAAAACTGAAGTAACTAAGCAATATAAGCGAATAATTATAAGAGAGGTTGGGAGGAAAGGTCACACAACAGAACACACCCACACAACACACCACACACAACAAACACACACACACACACTACACCACCAAAAGAAAAAAAAAACATCCC